>PTEX01000012.1:2804449-2907246 GCA_003342815.1 Eudromia elegans
GGCCGCCCGCCGCCGCCCGGGCCGCCGCCCGCGCACGGCCACGAGCCGTTGTTGTCATCGTCGCTGATCTCGCCGTCCTCCAGCTCGCCCTCTTCCTTGGGCGAGAGCCCGCTGGGATCCAGCGCCGCCTCCGCCGCCGGGGCGGCCGCCGCCTCCGCTGCCGCCGCCATGGGGCCCAGGCCAACGGTCCCGGCGAGGCAGAGCGCGAGCCGCGCGGCCGCTCTCGCTTCCTGCGCGAGGCGGCTTCTCCCCGAGCCTCGCCTCGCCTCGCGGCCCTGAACCCCGCTGCACTGCCGCCCGACTCGGCTCTGCCCTGCTCCGCTCGGCCCGGGCCGCCGCGCTCGGAGGCCGCGCCCCGACAGCCGAGAGGGGGCAGGGCGGCCGTTACGCAACCGATAAGAGCGGCCTGGACACAGGGTGAGGAACAGCCCCGCGCCAGGGATTCTGGGTAATGTAGTTCTCGGCCTAGGCCGGGAAGGGGGCGGTGACAGGTGCTGGCTCAGCCTATAGCGGCGCGGCGCTAGGGTTTCAGGCGCCAATGGGTGTCCGGCCCGCCATGTTGGTGAAGGAGGGGAGTGGGAGAGGCAGCCATCTTGTGGAATGGGAGTGAGCTGCCTGGGCTGGGGGAGGGGAGAGGCACGACCGAGTGATGGCGCCGTTAGTGCTGCTGCGTGCAGCCGGAGCGTCAATGCCCGCTCCTCCTAAGGGAGGAAAGGCGGCTCCCTGGTGTTGCGGCTGTCACCTAAATGCCAGGCAGGCATCGTTAAATCTTCAGTTCCCTCTTGATGTGCTGCTTCTTGTAGGCTTCTGAGGAGCGTGCCGGGCCTGTTGACACATGAGGTGCAGATCAGCCCCCAGGGCTTCTGCATTGAGAATGAAAAGCTTTACCCCAAGAGGGTTAGAGAAAGGAGAAAAGCTCCCACGTAATGATGCCCTTTATTTGATTTCTTTGAGTACTCTGATGCCTGCTGTTTCTGCATTTTGGGGGCTCCCACCTCCTGCTGTGATGTTGTCAGGAAAGCAGAGTAAATAAGCACTGTAGCTTTTGTAAAGCAAATGTGTGTCTCGCAGAGAAGTCACAAATCCCGACTTCTCAAATTCCAAGTTTCTGGGAATTCATTTTGTAATGGACATGGGTGCTAAAAGTCTGGACTTGCCAAGTTTTTACAGCTTGGAGAAGACCACTGTCGTTTTGCCCTTTTTTGTTGAGTGAATGTGGAAGGATTTATTCCATAGTAAATGTACTGCTTTCACTAGTTAGAATTCTTAATATCAGTTGATATTTTACTCATTTCCTTTGTTCCAGAACTGGCATACCTCTTTATAGAAGCACTGCCAACTTAATAATAATAATGAAGCAAATTAAAGAACAAAGCAAGTGAAGCGTGGTGTTATTTTGGCAGTCACCATCTTGTCACAGTAGCATCCTAGCTTGTGTCAGCTTTTCTGTTTAGATGGATGTCACTTTTAGAAGTCATGCTCAAGAGGTGCTGCATGCCATTTTAGACGACTCTGTTATTAAAGATGTGCACAAAGGGCTGGCAGATATGACACAGCACCTTCTGAAGACTTGGGGAAGCAAGGGCTGGGGATTAGTCGAGGTGTCTAACACATCTATCCCAAGGCAGCGCTCAGCTCTCCTGAAATATGGCCAGCCATAGTTTTAAATAAGCCACAAGGTCACTATACCTAAACTGCAGAAATTTCCCTCACAATAGGCATTCATTTACTTGGGCATTCAAGGGGTTGTACATATATGATTTCAGTTTCTACATGTTGCTATAAAGTAAATACAGATTCTGCATGTTTTTGTACACTGGTAGGAGACTAATATCAGCATCTTTTGAAGTGAGAAGGAAAGCTTAGAAAGCTGTAAGGTGCTTGTCAGAGAACCAGCAGCATTAGGGGAAGTTAACGTGGTCTAGATACGCCTTTATGTCCACTTGACTGTATCATAGAATAATAGACTATCATAATATCATAGAATCATTAGGGTTGGAAAAGACCTTTAAGATCGAGTCCAACCGTAAACCCATTCCTACCTTCTCTCTAAGCACCTCATCTGCACATTTCTTGAACACTGCTGGGGACAGGGACTCCACTGCTTCCCTTGGCAAGGCCAGAGTCCGTCCAATAAGTGCCCAGAGATTTTGTTATGCTTGAATTTGATAAAACTAATGCATCAACTTAATGCATTAGTGCTGATAAGTAAGGGAGTTGGTAGGGTTAAATTTTTTCCTGAGGAAAAACATCTATAAACAGAACACATTGATCTGAAATGTTTGTTATGTACAAATTTGTAGTCTGTAAACATCTGAAAATTTGGGAAAGTCTTGCTGTTCAACAGGAAAAAAAATAGGAAACTTCCATATTTATACCATACATAATAGATTTTCATCTATTGTTAATCACTTTGTAACTTTTAAAAGTCCATGTAAAGACATTCTGTGTGGCTATATTGTAAGTACTGTATTGTAAAAGCATTGTAGCAATATTGTATCAATCATATATCTATGAAAACTATGTTCATAAGCAAAATGCTTTGACACGATTAAATAACATGTCAGTATGGATATAATGAAGTATAGGTATAAGCTTTGGAGCTCAGACTGGAACCCAGGGCTCCTTCTTCCAGCCTAACCAACAGAAAGCCCCAATACGCGATCATACATTTCAGATCTCCACCTGAAAAGCCAGACACCTTAGCTATGCTATGTTTCAGTAACTTAACATTTAGCTGAGATCAATTACGGACTATTTTGTTCTCCTGATGCTTTGCAAATGTTAATTACGATTTTCTGCTATCAACACAAATTAAACTTAATCCAACCAAAAAAAAAAATTAATTCATTTTGCATTAATTTACTGACTGCATTTGCTGACTGTATAAACTATATCCGCAGACTATCCATGTATTAATGGTTAATGCTTATTCATATTGTTTGTTTTCTCAACTGAAACATAGAGCAGCTGAACTATTATAATTTGTGCATGACTGTACACTAAATAAACCCTTCTGGAACTAAGTAATTTGCATGCCTTTTAGGTTTGTTTGTCATGGTACTCAAATGAATAATTGTGATCTTAAATACTATGGGCTCTATGTAAATAATGAAGATTTTGTTTTTCTGTAATTCAATAAAACATGAACTGTCAACAAAATTTGGGGAATGGGTGAAGGAAAAGGTGATGACTGTTAAATGTTTCTTCATGAGTTTCTTTGGCCAAAATTTCATGATGGAAAGAAGGGATTCTGTATGAAATACATGGCCTTCAAAGCCATGTGGAAGTAACAAGAAATGTACATGAGACAGCAAGATTGGGAACAAGAAAGAAGAAGTACATTCAAAAAGAATGCCTAGCTAAACAAAAATGAATAGAAATTACTTGCTTCATCAGAAACTTAAATCATGTTTCAGCAGGAAACTTATCTGCGCAAATTATGTTAAGCACTTCAAGAAATTTTCTGGATGAGGTAAAAGATATTTTACAGAAGAAAAATACCATTTATAGATGCTTTTCAATCTGAAAACATCTTGTAATCTTAATTATGATATTTACTAATCTTGAATTAATGCTGGAAAATGAATCACCCGCACTAATATGCTCTCAGGCTCTTATGCAGTGATGAGAAGAAAATTAGTTCTTATGTTGGCTCCCTTATTCACAACCTATCAGTTACTAATGAAAGCTTCTCCAAAATCTGGGAGATAGTAAAATATAACTCCAGGTTTTGTATCAGCTAATAATAATGTTTTTTGGAAGAATGTGTTCTGTGATTTTACAGCCTTTCACAAAGTGCAAACAGGAGGTGTTTTCTGCAGATGAGGCTTTATATTTTAGGAAGATGCACTCATTGCTGCAGATAGCTGAGGTAGCGCACTCTTCCACTATGCTACCAGTCAGGTAGCATTTAACCTATTTCTGTTGCATGTTACTTAAAAAGAGCTGCAGTTTCCTCCAGGTGCCCCAGGTGCTTTTCCCCCTGAGATGTAGGATTTATCTTAGCACTTAGGAACTCCACACTGAGGAACTCCCCACAGGCCTCTCTTTAAGGCCGGTTGGGAGGAAACGTGAGCAAGCAAGGTCGGGAGCTGACTCACGTCCGTGCCCTCTTTGATGCAAAGATGACTCGGCTTTTTTCTCTTCCGTCTATATTGTATGTGGAGGTAACAGATGCAGCCTCAAGTTAACATCGACAACTGCGGTGAATGCGGAATGCATTTTTTTTCCTATGATGGGATAATTGCTGTTAGTCAAGTCTTCAGATTATGTGCACATATAGTCATGTGTGATCAAAATAAAGAACTAGAAAAATCCTGTGTTGCTTTTACTTAATTTCTCAGTTCATACATGCATTCTTGTTAACCAAAAATATGTTGGAGTGAATTTTTCTTCAGATAAGAGCTTTTTTTGTTGTTGTTTTTCCCTGTGGTATATAGATGCTACAGCAAATGTCATGTTAGAGACACTTGACATACAATATGATTGGGGTCATGTTTTGCACCTCGAGAAGTATACTACTGCATATATAAACCATTAAGTACAATTTCCACTACATTAGATTTTCTGTCTTCCTAAACACTTCTAAAATATTTCATGTATGTTCTAAAGGCTCAAATTAGCTTGTGTTGAACTGATGTTAAAGGCAGCAACTATTACTAGAACAGGCGGAGGTAGAAGAGAGCGCTCTGCAGTAAAGTCGTTGCATGTTTAGCCTCGAAATCCCCAAACCCTAAGGAGATCCCCAGCAACCTCACAGGGTAGCAGCCGGGCTCTCCCAGGCCCCACAGAGGCCACAAACATAACAGGTTTGGCCAGTCTGCTGCTCTTTATCCACTACAAATAATGTACCAAAAGTATCTTTTCTGTACTAAGAGCAGACACTGACTTGGATTTTTGTGTATGCACAATGTTGGAAGGAAAAGAACAATAATGCAAAGCTCACAGGAACTGCACGAGACTTTTCTGATTGATGGGTGAAACTATTGTAGCATCCTCCTCTATCTTCATCAGGGTAAACACTAACTTTCTGCTTGTTAAAACCCTGCAGGAAACAAATGGGAGCCATACTCTGTCACATGTGGGTTTATTTTTGTTTCAAAAGTTTACTGTAATTCTTAATACTTAAAAAATATCCCTGGACAATTTACGTGGGAGGTACACAGATATTCACAGACAGAAAACCAGTGCTATGGCACATACTTACTCATTTTTTTCCCACAAAACTGAAATTTTGTAGGCTTTGTCAAAGCTTGGAGGAAAACAGGAAAAAATGCATTCTTAAATCACTGTATTAATCTGATTTGCATAAAACTGAAAAGATTTTCAAATACCTCTGTCTCTGAAGTTAATGGAGAACAGACATTTTCTCCATGGATGTTTCAGTTCACCTAACAATTACTCAACTCAGAGCAGGGACAAACAGGAAAAATCTCCTTTGGTTAATTAAAGAGTCACTCCACAGACTAACCTTAGCTTTGGTGACTACAACACGAGAATTCTGAGGTCAGGAATCAGTGAATATCACAAAATTAGCCATTTCTGCAAAAGTTTTGTTTATTCAACCAGCCAGCTACTATCAGTGGCTCAAATTTTAGAGAACTTTTCCTTATAGTTATCCTTAGGAGCTTAGAACTGAACTAGTGGAATCAGTGGTTCTAAGATCAGTTTTCAGGAAAAAAGAAAATATCAAAAGCTGTTCTGTTTCTCTGAAAGAGTTCTGAGGTTCCTCAATTGCAAAATGGAAATTGAAATTATTTGAGAAAAAAAAAGGGGGGGGGTGTTGAATCTTTAGGCAGAAAAGGAGTTTTACTGTAGATACTTTGCTTGGAAACACTGGAATGATTTTAGTTTGTTTAGGCCTTACAGTTAAATGAGTAGCTGACAGAAGAAACATTAGACACACAAAATTAGTCTCTGTTAGTCCATCAGGCTCACAGGGGGAAGGCTCAAAAAAGCAGTCTCAAGACTTCTGGGCTGAAGCCTGAAGAGAGAAAAATGCAAAATATATTTTAAAAAATCATAATTCACCCTACCAAAATAATCAAGGATGTTTAAAGTACTCACTTCCTATTTATATCTCAAGATTTCTTGTCGGAGTGTTTTGTTTGAATTAAGTTTTTTTCCTTTCTGCGTTTGTATTATCCAAGGTTTATGTCATCTGGCAAGACTTGGCAGCCCTAAGATAACATCCTAGAATCCTGTCGTTATGGTGATGTCCTAGACTTCCCAAACTGAAGTAGGTCAGCTCTGTGTGGAAAAGCAGAACATCATGTTTCCTTTAGTTCTGTTGTGATGATACTGGGGAATAAACACAGCTCCTTTTCACGGATTTAGAATGCATGTAATTCTTTGCGGAGCTAGGAAGAAATGCAGTCTCTACCAAGATAAAAATTATGGTACTTTACAGGGTTTTGTATAGGGTACACTGCAACTTCAGTACCAACTTATGACACTGGGTGGATCTCCAAAGTCATAAGAACAAGAAAAAAAAATCTTTTAATTGACATGAACTTGGCAGGAGAACAGTGGATTGGGCTCCACCCTGTTTATTTCTTGCTTTGAGCTTCTTGATTTCTCCACTCTTGATCTGCCTCATGACGGGATGACTATCTGCAGCATTTTACTCTTTGACTGAAAAAATACAGATAAATTAATTTATCAAGGCAAACAAGGGGAATACACAAATCTGATCAGATATTTCACCTGTTGGAAGCACTGGGAATCTGCAATTCTTTGTCTCAGGACTTAGGCCCATCCTGTGTTTGAATTATTTTTTCTGCACCAGCTCTACTGAATCTGGACTGAACAGGAGTCTGGAAAGAAGGTAAGGAGCGTTTCTGCTTAACTTGGAGTGCACGTGATTATAGCCTCCTTTTCTAGATAAACGTGCCCTCCTTGCTGTGTGGTTTGGGTTTCACAGGAAATCTTCAGATTTCTCATATAATCATCCAGTTTCTAAAGTGAAGAGGTCTTCAGCTCCTTAATGCTGTTTAAAGTAAGATGTGCAGCAGTTTGTCCTGGGGAACAATAAAAGTAAGGAAATAAAAATTTTAAAAAGGCCTAAAATGCTTATTGACAAAATCAGAAGTATTGTATTTGAAAGAGTAAAGTGTTTAGTGATACAAGAATAGTGCATTATTAAAAGCATATACTCACTTCTCTCCAAGTAAATATTTATGTGGTTTAACAGTGAACTCTAAACAACTCTAAGCAGCAATGCAACATAATTTTTTTCACATCTAGCCTTGCAAATACGTATTTACAATCTACTGCAAATCTAAGAATTATGTAGTTTTGAACTTACCTTATCTTTATAATAATGCTGCAGTATATATAAGAATAATAATGTGCTTTAGAAAGACGTCAGATGCCATTGCTGTCTCCAATAGGCTTTTAATAGGGTATTATTAATGCGTAGGATCTTTTCTGTCCTGAGAGCAAGATAGTCCAAGGCTTCTAGAATTTATGGAAGGCTCCATAGTGCTACAAATCTGAATTCAGGGACACTCTTCAGGGAGATAATTCCCTCAAGAACTTTCTCTTATCGTTTCTTTCATAGTTACAGAGATAAACATTGACACATGATATTATAATTTATTCTGTTACAGAATCGAGAGGCTCTGGTTAGGGCTCACTGCATTTTTGACAAACATTTAATGAAATCTGTGTGGGAAAGCGCAGGCAAATCATCTGCTTTTATATCTACTTTATTCGGTTTCCCATGTGGCCCTGACCATTTACCGATATTATTTCCCTCCTCCAAGCTTGCCAAAATGTAATGCTTGTGAAGTTTTTTAACTTCTTCTAATGGCAGTCCTACAGAAATGCAAAATATGTATTCAAAGAGAAATTCAGATTATTTTTCATACTTTATTTTCTGCTTATGCCAGATTTTGGTGACCTCAAAGTGTGAAATGAAGTTGCTGTGAAGTCGATTTAAGAGCAATTTTTACATGCTTTACTAGATTTTAAATGATGGATTATAAATTTAAACAAAAAATATTAAAAATATATAAAAATATATAACTGCAAAAAAGAACTTTGAAAGATTTTTTTCTTTCTGTGCTTCACTTGTTAACCCTGAATTTAGTATATATGCAGTAACTTACAGTAATTTGCCTCTAATCAACTGTAGTAAATACAAATGAAGACCATTCATTACATAATGAATGAAGTGAAACAATGACTACTTTCATTCTTCTATCAGAACTACCAGGAACACATCAGTATTCATCATATGATTCAACTGAAATGAATGTACTTATCACTGGAAATACAAATTGTAGCCCTTTCATCTCAAATCAGGCCAGACGTATGTAACCAAAGTAATATTATACTAGCAGGGACCTTAGTCATCTGCTGTCCTCCAACATCTGTCTTCTCTGTCTACCAGTTTGACAAAGGCTGACTTTGCAGCCCGTAGTTGTTCTGACTACTGATAACTTGAGAATAATTCTTCTTCTGGCTTGAAGGAAATATTTCTACAGCAAAGAGATGATCCATGCCGCAGTCATTCTGTGCTTTACCATATTAAAAGTGCCACTTCTCAAGTAATTTAAGCATGGTGTGGGATTCAATCTCTCCTTTTATAAAACACCAATGCTAACCTCAAGCCTGCTTATAAAACGATAATTACTGACAAAATACATCATTTTGATAGTGTTAACAGGAAAAGAGGAAAGGAGGAATCAGGAAAGACTATGTGAGCAGGGAGTCTATAAGAAAAGACTAAGCAAGCTGGGCCTGTTTAGCCAGGAGAAGATTGAGAGGGGATCTGATCAATATTTATAAGTCCTTGAGGGAAGAATATAAAGGAGATAGAGCCAAACTCTTCTTGGTGGTGGCCAGTGACAAGACAAGGGGTAATGGGTACAAACTGAAACACAGGCAGTTCCATCTCCACATGAGGAAGGACTTCTTTCCTGTGAGGGTGACAGAGCCCTGCATAGGGCCGCCTGGATGCCACCCTGTGCCCCGTGCTCTAGGGGTCCCTGCTGGAGCAGAAGGTTGGACTGGATGATCTCTAGGGGTCCCTTCCAACCTCAACCACTCTGGGATTCTGTGAACAGCATCTGACTTGAGTTTTGGGGACACTGTTTAACAGACCACAGCTTCACTGAATTGAGTGGTGTTACATCAATGTACAACACAAAGGTGGCTCCCGTTGGTTTAGCAGCAGTCCTTCACCCCAGCTCGATGTGTGTCTCTGCTTTGTTGCAAGAGCATCCCAGCCTCCTTGATGTGGAAAGGGTAATTAGAGGACTACATTGACTATAGATTCAAGCAACTACAATAATGTTGAGAAAAGCCCTGGCAAGTGAAGCTCTGGCTGATTAAACTGGCAATCCACAGTGTAAATTCAGTGCTGTTTTATTTTGGGTGCAGGTAAAGAGAGAATGTTCATAGCAAGTCCTAGTTACAAGCTGTTCACAGAAAAAATGCATTTTGGTACTTCAGCCACTATTTAAGGAAAGTTTATTTATCCTCCTGCTAAGGAGATAATTTCTGAAATGTGAGTTATAGATTTCAGTGTTGCTCTTCACCTTCCAGTGACCTCCACATTTGTCTCCTTCTCAAAACATAAGAAATTGTTGGACTTGACAGTGTATGTTTCTCTACTAAGAAAAAAAATGTTTAGGCATTTTACATTTTTTCCCCATTAGAAACTGTTGATGTATTAAAACATATCAGTTTTGATGAATATGAGGGGAGTAGTAGTTGGGATCATCTAAAACTAGGCCCGAATGTGGAAAAAAAGAGAAAATCCCTTAGATGTTCCTTCAGTCATCCCTTGGGATGACCAGTAGTGATGACTGGGGTACTCAGTTAAAAATAGCAAGCCCAAATTCAATTCTATAACGACTAGTGCAGATAAGTAAACCTTGGTCTTATACATTCCATGTGATTTCCAAGCCATTATATCATTTGGAAATGAATGTTTTATTTTGTTTCTGAAGCAGACACATTTCCCATTTTCATTTTCTTACCTGAAGCCACCATTTTTACATATATAGATATTAATATAGAAAAAGATAAAGATTCGGCACAACTATGTCACAGCACCCATCTCCCCATAAAGGAGGGCAGCTTGTTCTCCCAGGCACGCTGTTGCACCTGAAGTCAATAGGAGCTTGCCAGACCTATAAGAATTCAGACATAACCTAACAACATACACTTTTTTCCAGAACATATTCTGTATCTAGATTTAGGTTGATCATCTCCTCTCCCCTAATATCTGACCAGGAATTTTAAACACATGAAAAATCTATGCATGTGAAATCTGGAGCATTATTTTCCAGAAGGTTCTCCTCCTCAGTTCTGCTAAGTACCACAGAGACAAATATGGCATTATTCTTTTGCTAAAATCTTAAGTGTAACAGCCTAAGTGTATGTGTAGAGTTCCCTCAGTTCTACACAGTCGGCCTAAACAGATGAAACTGCTGATCTGACCCACCAGGTATGACAAGTTACACCCACTTTCATTAAGATAGAAGTGGAGGGAGGTATGTTTTCCACGGGCTAAAAATGTATGCGTCTCGATGATTCTGAAGTGTTTAAAAGTTATCTAAATCTAAAAGCCAGACACTCCTGTTCCCTCATATAGCTATTAGTCTGTCAACACAGGCTGTGCTTTGCATAGCAGGATGATTCAGAACAGCAGGGCAGTTTTGGAGCCAGTCCTGTGGCTGCTCTTTACCACACACTGGTGCTCATTTGCCAGTGATTTTGGGGTGCAGGAGCTAATTCCTTTTGGAGGACCCCAACTTGCCAGTTCCCTGTGCAAATGCCCTCCCAAAGAGCCACAGCAAGTACCTAATATACATCAAAGGGAGGCTCTCACCTGGGGAATTGCTCCTCAATGCTTGATGTCATCTGATGCTCTACAGAGAGCCAAAAAGAGGCACAGAAATAGGGCTTTTCATATGAAAGATTTTTACATGTGTGAGGCCATATGGGCATTCCCCTTCTGGAGGGACCCCGAGAAAACTATGTAAACTATCTTCCTTTCTGAAAGTTCCATACTATCAGTATAGCAGAGATTTGCTGCACTGGACCAGGTTATTTCCCAAACAAAGTAAACTCTCCAGATCAAATATATCGGAGATATGAGAAGCCTGAACAGCATCTGCTTTCAAAATACTGATCCTTTCCTATTTCACTGAGTTACTTGCTAAGGTAGACAGAGACATAGTAAAAAGTAGGTCACATGTAATAAATTTCTATGGTAGAAAAAGACAATTTCCTGGATCATGGGTATATGAAAAGTTATCCAGGAATACAAAACTGTCTCTGGGCATACAATGCCCTAATAAAGTCTACCCAGCTGAGGAAAAGGGAAAAAGAAGGAGAGGAGCTCTGCCTCCAGAAGAATCCATGAATCTTCCTCACAGATCTGATAGTTTAATCTAGTGAAAGGGACAGATTGATGTAATATAAATAAATATGTATTATACATATTCCACCAACTGTAAGCTTGCAAACAATAAAAAAAATCCTCACTCTATCATTGCATGTTTGGAAATTTTCATTGTATTTGTTGGGTAGGTATTTAAAATGGAAGCATAAAAAATGTTTTGTTGTTTACAGTTCAGAGATTAGGGAACAAGTTGGGGAATAGGACGGAACCAGCAAAGCATTTTATCCTAAACCTCTGGTACTGACAGGTTTAGAGTCAAGTATTTGCAGAAGTTTGCTGGACTAGAATAATAAAGCGACTAAATTCTGCTTTATTTCTAAGAGAATATGAATGCTAAAGAGTTATTTTTAATTGGCAGGCATATAGCAAACATGTTATTATCTTCAGTTTGTCATCCTGCCTTTACTCATCCCACGTTCATTTCTCCTATTAAATCATCATATTTATTTTTCCTTTCAGACTCTGCGCTGCTCTTGTTTTGCATCGTATAAATCTAAGTACAAGGTAAGAAGGAGCTCTTGATCTAAATATCTATGCTACTTATATAAATATTTATATATACCTATATATAATATATGATTTAAACTTGTCAGATTTTTCTTATTTCAAGGATGTATTTGTATATGAAAATACAGGTTAAATGCTTTCATATTTGTTTGTCTCAAAGAACAGTGACTTGCTTTTTTTTAAGTTATCAAGCTCATTAGCTACATCAGTGTGAATAAGAATGTGCTTTCTTAAAAATGTTCATGAAATGTTTAATAGAATGTATTAAATATGCCTAGTACTCCCCTTACTAGGCTTTAAATATGTAATTTCTAAATTCACAATAGTGTAAACATCAAGGTGGACTTCTAAAAATATTTTTTAAATTAGTGCCCACTAAACATGTTGCCTTTTTTTTAATTATTATTACTGTTATTGCAGAGCTTAGTAAAAACAAGGGCAATACACAGAAAACAGGAGTATAAACACAGTATTTGGGCCAATACTAGAAACTGCTGGAGCCTCATTCCTTCTGAAAACATAGCTACTTCTTTCAGTTTCTGAATATAGAAGAATTCTTCCTTTCATTCTCATTTGCTTATTTAGTAACATTTAATGTGTACTAAGCAAGTTATCTCTTGATGTGGCATGCAGGCAAGTATGTTTGGTTTATATAATTGAAAAGACTGGAGCAGGAAGAAACAATGTTTAACAAAAGTCTCCAAGTCAAAGGAGTTAAAGTTAAAAAGACAGAGCTGAAGTCAACATTCACGCAACAACTGTTATAGCATCCATGATGAGAATCGCCTTTGTAACATAAAATGAGGCAGCGCAATATTCTGTTTTACTTTTCCTGCTCACAAGGACTGCAAACAGCAGCAGCTTCTGTGGCTTTAGGCCCAGATGGAAAGTCTGTGGATAAGCCAATTTGATAGAGTTGTGCTAGGGATGTTGTTGTAAGTCAAGGGGAACGTTACTTAGCACATGTATGATCTATGAGGGAAGGCGAAGGGTGGAGAGCTCCCCAAACCTACCTCCTCTTAGTACCCACTGTGTGCTTTTATTAATTGTGCTCACACGGTTGTGCCCTCCTGCCATTGCCAACCAAGGCTCTATGATTTCTGCAAGAATTTTTGTTCCTCCACCAGAAATTCTAGTATCTTTCTATGTCACAGTTTAGAAAACATGAAATTAAGTGGATAAAAAATAAAGCAACACTGAAGCTAATAGTCTATTCCAAATAATAAATTTGGGGGAATTGATTACAGCTGAAAAGGCAGTTGAGCAACCAGTTATGCACAGCAGATCTTGTTCTGGCTTTAAGGTTTGGGTATATAGCCTTTGGCAGGAGCATCTAGGCTATGTTGTGTCAGGGTAATCCTTCAAAGGTGTCCTGTTCTTACAAGATAGCACACCTACTCAGCCTTTGGTATTTAGATTTCAAATCCAGATCTCAGATTATGGGTTAATGAAAATTTTGGAGGTCAGAAGGACAAGCTAATAATCAGCTCATCTGCATTAGTATTAACATTTTTGTGACCATGTTTCCAGTTCTTATAATCGACAATTGTAACAGAAAATACATCTTGTCCAACCTTGTCTAAGGCATGTAGTCCAAGGAATTCTTTTTGGCCTGAGGCCCGAAATACTTACAAGCACTTAATTTTATCCTAGGAATGAGCCTGCTGTCTTCAGCTAAAACGAAGTATCTGTACATTGCTGTAAATCTCTGCAGAATATGTTCACTAGTTTAGAAAAAAATCTAAAAAGAAAAAAACACTGAACGGGAGTGAAATTTTTCTTTCACAACAATGCAAAATTACATCCATGTTTCTGTTGCAAAAGAATCCAGAAGTTGGATTGTGGTAGACACCCTATTAGAAACTGCAGAAGCTCCATGAAACATGGGCATGCCTCAAAGATGAATCAGATGCCAATATGAGCCAGAAATAGTCTTTAATTCCATAGGGAAATTACCATCTCTTGCACAAAGATTATACACTACAATTATTAAGTTCCTTTTAAGTACTTGCATTTCTCAAAGATCACCAGAACCTGTATCAAAATGTGCCACATGTTGGCACACAGAAAACGTCTCTTACTTCGCTTTTATGCCTCTCACCGAGTAAATAAAGATACTTTCTTCAATTCTATGGAAACAAGCACAGCTGAGGCTGCTTATGCTCATGAAGCTGCTCCTCTGTACAAGTGCTCGCCAAATGGCACTTCTTTTATTACATACTCCATAGAACAAATGCTGAATGCATATGTATTAGTTCAAAATGCTGTTGTGTGATGCCTAAATTCTGATTTTATAGGTAGCAGCCCTAAAACGAAGGGAGGGTTTTGGAATTGTTTTCCTCGGCTTCCTCAGCTTGGCAGTCAGGGCCTTCTAGGCGGGAAAGCGGCTGCTGCGGACTCCTTACAAAGCACTTTTATTTATTGATAGTCAAGTGTTTTGCAAGACTTTTCCGGCAAGCCCTCAGGAAACCAACCAGGCAGGTTTGGTGTGTTTTCACCCTGGGGTCCTTTTAGGAAACCCTTCACATCCGTCTCCTCCTTGAGTTAATGAACTAAGAGTTTGAAACCTCAACCCAGCGCTGCTCTCTGTCACTGATTATCAACCATATCGCCAACTACCGCCGTCTTACAGCAGTGACTTTGTTTTCATTGTAAAAACGGGCAGATCAGGCACAACTTTAGCACAGTTCTGCCATGGGCACGTGCGTTATTTGGGGTGATTTAAATAGGCCCCAGGTTATTGGGGGGGGGGGGGGGGGAGCAGAAGCCTCGCTGCCCGCGCACTGCCGTGGTGACCGTTGGCGAGAGCCGCGGGTAGCAGGGACGTAGGTACGGAATAAAACGGCACCCAGCGGGAAGGGAAATGGAATAAGAAACGGGAAGCAAAAGGCACAGAGAGGAAGGGAAGGGCGGGTAACGGGGCGGCCGTTGGGGCGGCTGCGCATGCGCGGAGCCGTCCCCGTGCGGCGGGATGGGCGGCGGCAGCGCAGGTCGGTGGCGGGGTTGGGGTCGAGTCTACCGCAGTCCGGGCGGGAGGCGGCCCAGGAAGGACCAGGGCGATGGGGGGAGCGGTGGCGGCGGCGGCTCCTCCCGGCGGCCGTTGGTGGCCCGGCGTGGCTGACGCTGTGCGCCTTGTGCTTCCTCCCTCGTTCTCTGCCTCTCTCGCAGGTGGTGTCCATGTCACTGTGTGTCCATGTCCTATTACCAGGAGGACTTCTTCAAAGATTACCTCAGAATGATGACGAATATTGTCATCCTGAGCTTGCTCATATGCATTTCCTTGGCCTTCTGGATCGTGTCCCTGACGGCGAGCACGTACTACGGTGAGTTCAGAGGCCGGGTGGCGCGGGGAGGGCCGCCCGGCTCCGCGGCCCCGGGGCCGGCCGGGCGCAGGGACAGCCCGGAGCTGCCCCAGAGCCGCCCTGCGCGGCCGCGCCGAGGCCGCGGCATGGGCGGAGCGGGCGGCTCTGCCTCCCGCGCGAGGCGGCGCGGCCGGCGGTGGAGGACCGCTGTGTGTTAGCTGTGCGGAGCGGGCAGAGGGATGGCGGTGCTGCCTGCGCGCCCTGGCGTTTTGCCTCCAGGACCGTCTTTACAGCAGTGCCTGAGCGCAGCAGCGCTGCCTTCAGCGTCGGCTCGAGCCTGGGAGCATCTGGCTGCGTTCCCGGGACAGGTGCATCGGTCCCTAACACTTCACGTAGTTTCATGCAGAAAGAGCTCCAGTGTTATTGCAGTTTTGCTGCTGTAAGAGTGCTTATGGCTGCAGTGTAGACATCCCCAGGTGACCTGGTGTCAGCTTGGGTCCAGGAGGAGCCAGAATTAGTATCTCACCAGTGTGACTGACTCTCGCAGTGTCTACTGGATGCATCTACCACATGTCCTTCAAGTTCAGTGCTTCAAGTTCCAGGATAGGACACTAGTTCTGGTTCAACATCATTATACTTCTTGTCTGGACATTTCTGCTCGCCTTGCAGCAAGATGCTGGGCACACACAAAGCATTCAGAAGCAGGCTTGACTGCCAGGTTTTGCCAGCTTTCGATCTGGCTGAGCCAGATTTAAACACACACTGGTTACCTTTGTGTGTGTGTCTGCTCTGTGCTTTCCATAGGTATAGCTCTCTGAGTTTTCCCACTTCTTAAAATATTCCAGTCCATATTTTCTAATATAATTGAGAATTAACAGCAGAATGACAGGGATTGCTAGTATCACAAGAATCAGGACAGGGATTGCTAGTATCACAAGAATCAGGACAGGGCTTGATTAAAAAGGAGAAGACTTCACACAAATCATCCTTTTTATAGAGGAGAGTTAAGGAAAACCAGGAATGTTTATTTTGCTGTTTTCCATTTGCTTGAGGATGCCTTTGTAAGGACCTCTGATTGAGAAATGGTACAAAAACAAGATCAGGAACTGATTTAAGGAAGTAGGAGAGGGAGCCTCAGTAAACTTAACTTGCAGAAGTCATGAAACTTGCAGTTCTTAACCATAAATCTACCAAAAAGAGACATTCATTGATTTACAGTTGTTTAAACACCAAACAACATCTGTATAATGGGAACATTAAAGAATCCATAATAATTAATGTATTCTATCTCTGTCTTAATTAAGATTTAGTAGAAATTTAGAACCAAGTCTTGGGTTTTTCTCAGAAGAAATATAGAAAGGTCAATTTAAAACTAGTCTTAAAAAGAAGAAAATTTTGTTTGTTAACCCAAATCACCAAAAATGAGGACTTCTTAGTACAGCTTGCATTTTAGTTTCAAGACTTTAAAAAAAAAAAAAAACACTTTCCTGGTTCGTGCTTCTCAAAACTGAGCTGCAGCAATTGCAGGTTTCTTCATATACACTCCGAAGTTGTGCTCCTCTTTCCAATTTTTGAGTCAGTCCTTGCCGTTAGGGCCTCACTGCACACCTCCAACAGCTCTGTGCTTTTTTCAGCACCTGGAAGTTTACTCTTGCCGAGTGAATTATGTTGGCCACAACAAAATTATGCCTATGAAATAGGTCTGCGCTACTCTGAATGAAGTGGGCTGTACATATGCAGACTTGCAAGGTCTTCTCACGAGCATTTTAGTTCGAGACCATTATGCTCAGCAGTTTTTCATCAAGACAAACTGCTGTGCCTCCATGAAGTCTTTCTTCTGTGAGACTTTAATGCTAAGCTTGGTATGTCTTATGTTTGTATGATGGACACTAAATACGTAACTACTTGTGTGTTTTCATATTTTTTTTCTGACTTCAAAAGCTGGATAAGCTATTAACCTTTCTTGTTGTAACTTGACAGGAGAGGATCATCAAATTTATTGGATCAATTATATCCTTTAATAAATCAATTTCATATAAATTATATGAGAATATATATTTTAACTGAGCAGTATTAACTCCTTTACTGAGTTTATTAACTGATTTTTATTTCAGTGTCTTTGAATCCTTTAAGGAAAAAAACATGTTTAGGACACTGATGATATCTTGTCTCCATGGAAGTAAGTTTCTATGGGCACTATTGTTTTTATGGAATGTTACAGAGTATTTTGAATTATGAACTTCAGAGTTTTAGACTGATGAGTTTTAATATTGTATGATTACTAGATATAATGATAGCTGAATGTGTGATTTTCTTTTCCTGTTGCACAAGTTCTTTTGAGCTCAAGTCATATACGTAATGATTTAACATAATGGCATAATGACTTGAGTGATGAATCAGAAAAAATAAACTGAAAACCCAAGAAAGAAAAAGATTTTTACGAGGCATTGTAGATACATTGAGGAGAAAACAGCTTGATTTTTATTCAGGTTAGTTTTATTTACAAAAGGGGACCATTTTTTAATTTTGCAAAACAGCGTTTTTGTTTTTGAGTTGTCCAAATAGTCCTGGCAGTTTAAGCAGTCAAAATTAAAACTGACAATAATAAAGAAGAGTTTTGATGCTGAATAAGTGTTATCCGAGTTACGAAACTTCTGGATGCCACTTGCTTTAACAGCCTCCTGTAGGGCTCCAGACCAAGATGTTCAATTAGTTGCCTGCCCTGCTGCCAGTTTGGAAGGAGGGGTCTGTGCATGTGCAGTCGGCAGGACTGCTCCAAGTGAAGTGTAAGAAGCCTAAATCATTTGTGGTTATGAACTAAGCCAAATATTCCCAAACTTTGAGAAAAATAGGGACACAGAACAAGCATAAGTGCTTGTAGATGACTAAGTTCACCTGAGAAGAAATCTTTAAATGGCACCTGGACTCCAATAGCTGGGTCTAGCACTTCCTTGAGAAGTATGAAATGTATAGAGCAGATTGTTCTTTAGCAAAAATCATTATTCAGTACCCTGTAGCTTGCTGAAATAAGCTTAATTCTCCGATAGCTTTTTATTTTGGGAGTTTCTGGTTCCATTTGAATGTTTCTAGTACTAGCTCCTTTTTCAGTGAAGATTTAAGGTTGCCGAAGTTCTAAAAACAGATATTCTGAGCTATGTAAATTCTCAAGGTTGAGGCTATGTGCAAGAGCTTGGCTGCCATGGACAGCTGTTGATAAAAGAAGAGATGTGAGGGGAAGAGCAGAAAACAATAGGACAAATACACATTTTATGCCACAGCTGTCTATGGAACATTGCATGACTGAAGAGATCAGAAGTCTGGTTTGGTGCAAGCAGAGAATCAGGTGGAAGGGAATTAGACCATCCAGGCTACTTAATACAGTCTCTCTTTTTTTTCCTCCTTCCTCTTTCACTTATTGCCAGTCAAAAATCAATAGACTTTCAGCACAGAGGAGAGTCTTGGTATTTTTTAATAGTAAATCCCTGGTTTCTCCCCATTATAAGAACTACATACACTTATGGTCATCCTCTTTCAACGTATGTAGCAGAATTAGAAAGAAACAGTGCTGACAGTAAGAATGATCACAACAGGTAGCACCATCTGTATGAAGAAGACTTAACTATCTTTTGGTAGTATATTTATGCATGGAAAGGGGACACCTGTAAAAGTCAGTGCAGCTAAAACCAGAATTCAGTTCTGAAGTTGGCTGTGGAGAGCAGCAGTGTATCTGGTTTTAAACCCAAATTTATTTTTGGTGATTTTAGAAATGAGAACATAGAAGTTCCTAATAAAACCAGCAAGGCCAAACTGTATCTGTTTATTCCACTCTTTCCTTGAGCATGCAGAACTGCCAGTGCCAGAGGGGATTCTGAGCCAGACAGATTTGGACTTGACTTGGTTTGGTGGTTCTTGCTTTCAACCAGGCTTAACGTGTAAACAAAACATTTTGTATGGCAATAAAATGAATGTTTCTTTTCCAATACTGCAAAAGAGTATCTAAACGTTCTTTCTAGTGTTAATGCAAGTGCTGATTAATAAAATAGTTTAGTTTAGCAGAAAAAGCAATAAGAATTCAGTACACTACCATAATATATGTAGTTTTTTTGTAAGATTTGGCTTAGGAGTACAGTTAAATATTTTTTCCTCCTTCAAATCTCAGTCTGGTAGGATTTTAAGAGTGGTAGGGAAAATGGAGTATAGTAAATTAGTGAGATTAGACAGCAGTTTATTTAATGAGGCAGAGATGCTGTGATAGACTGACAATTATTCATAGTCCTACAGGACAGAGTCAATGCATTAAATTATCATCGACACAGAATTACATATGAACTGCAGAACTTGCTGATAGTTTTATTACGTGACTTCAGGTATCACTGCAGCTGAACAAAGCACTTAAATATATTGGATATGATGTAAATTTTTCAAAGTAGAAAAAAAAAGGGATATAATAGTAATATCAAAGTGCTAGGAACACAAACAGTACTTCAGAAGTCTACTGTTAAGTGAAGAGAAGCAGCCCTTCTGTTAACATAGCATTAAAATTCAAATCATTGGAATAGATAACAAAGTGATAAAGTTAGGCACATCCTAACAGTAATTGAGAATATGTCTACTGTACTTGAGAATATGTCTACTGCAAAAAGTGATGAAAAAAAGCTTCCTGCTCTTGATAACCAAGAGCTATGAAGCTCTATAAATTAACTCCGGTTAGTACATCTTCTTGTACCGAAGCTGAAAAATCTCTAACCACTATATTTAATTTACTAGGCACTTTGCAACCCATTTCTCCATGGCGTTGGCTTTTTTCAGTCTTGGTTCCACTAGTGATTGCTACACAGGGTTTTAAGAAGAAGAGTCTGGATCACAGCGGTGCTTTGGGAGGTATGTTTTTTCTGTGAAATTATTAAACTACGTAATGAACTCAATTAAGATCCTATAAAATGTATATAATATTCCTTTAAGTCTTTCCTAGCTAGTCCTATAATTGCAAACATGTAAGCGTTTGTATCTTGAATTCATACTTGGTTTTTTTAAACCTATTTATATAGTTGTTAGTTTTTTGCTGCTGTTTGTGATTGTTTTGTTGCAGGTAAGGTAAAGAGACATGAGATGATAAATACTTTGGACTCCACAGTATCGTGTATGTTTTGGAAGAAACTATCTGATACAGGATTTTGTTTTATTTTCACATACCTAGAGATAATGGAATGAAAGAGGCAGTGGTAAAGAAATACCACAAAACCGAGGCATGTCAGCAACCTGTCTGCCTGGGAAGGTTCTAGAATGAGATTCTCCTTTTGGGTGTTTTTTTTTGCTTCCCCAAAATTATGAGGAAGTTCGACTTCAGAGAGATTAATATTTCAAGAGAGTTTTTTTCTTGACCAGATTGCCCTCCTGGCGCCTGTACGGCAGGGCCCGTGAGAGCCTGCAGAAAGGCTTTGGGGTGAGGTGCTTGACCTTCATCTTGTGAAGTTGTGTGAATTGGTAGTTGGTGGAAAGAAACAGGACTTAAGATATTTTCCTCCCATCTTGCAAGTCTTTTCTTTTGTCTGTGAGTTAAGAGATGATGTTTCCTGATCAGAAACAGCTCATGCTGGCTTTTAGTTTAAGTGTTGCCAGTTTTCAAGAATTGGATCTCTCTGTCAAAAGTATGGAGGAGGAGGTAAGAAGCATGTGTAGGAGCTCTAATACCTAAGAAAACTACACCAAAATGGCAAAAAGAAGTGAGAAACGTGAAAATGAAGAACTGAAATTCACTGCGAAGAACTGAAAAACAGCAACTGTTAAGTTATAAAGGGAGGTTAACCAGATTAACTTAAAGAGTCCATGAGTGTTGAAATGATCCCCAAGCTGGAGTTAAATTTTAGGCATAGTGTGTACATTTTGATTAGATACACTTCATCTTTTTCTTGCTGCTCTGTATCTTATTTTTGCACAGCGTTTCTGATTATTTGCAATATTAGAGACTGCAGAAAAAGAAACTTCAGCACTAGGTAAAATTTAAGGTAGATTGTTTAAAAAAACTTTTTTTTCAGTCAAGATGCCTTTAAAGTTCTTCTAAGGGTACTTAAGCAGTTCTCTTACTGCATTATTATCTTGCTGTAGGTTTATCATGCAGATATTGTATATATTTAAGAGATTCAAAACTTTAATTGTTCTGCAAAGCAGTAAGTTCATAAAGTAACTTTGTTTTTTGTGTGTGGTTTTTTTTTTTTTTTTTTTAGGTCTGGTGGTTGGATTTGTCCTTACAGTTGCAAATTACAGTTTCTTCACTTCTTTGTTTGTATTTTTCGTTACTTCTTCAAAACTTACTAAATGGAAGAAAGATGTAAAGAAGAAAATTGATTCAGAATACAAAGAAGGTAAGCCCTAACATTAATTCTTTGGATCCTCTGTGGAAAATTAATGCTTCCTATTTCCCATTGTTTCAATGGGTGAGAGGAGATGTCATACTACCCATAGGGAACATTGTTGTTTCTCCCAACTCATTATATGAATTGTTAATAACCTACTTGGCTTCTGTATCCAATCTAGTTAATAAACTGTTAACTAGCTTTTATTTTGAATGTATGTGTCTGTCTCTTAGTTTTAGGCATTTGTATTTTGCCTCTGCCTAATGCTATTGTGTGTAGAGGTGTTTTGCTTGAAAATACTATTCTTTTCTCTTTAGGTGGACAAAGGAATTGGCTGCAAGTCTTTTGTAATGGTGGTGTTGCCACTGAACTGGCCATCTTATATATGATAGAAAATGGCCCAGGTGAAATTGCCATAGACTTTTCTAAACAGTACACAGCATCCTGGATGTGCTTATCCCTTTTGGGAGCATTGGCATGCTCTGCTGGTGACACGTGGGCTTCAGAGATTGGTAGTGTAATGAGCAAAAGCCAGCCAAGGTTGATAACAACCTGGGAAAAGGTTCCAGTAGGTAAGGAATTATCCATCTTACCTGTTCATATTGTAATATTTGGTTGATTTGTTTTGACCTGTGCATTCAACCTGAAGTTCCCTCAAAAAAAAAGAAACAAACATCAAGGTTATGAGATCAGAAAATTTTAGTAGGAATTAATTCTCCCAGATTGCGTTTTTTCAGCTGTGTTTTTACTGCTGTCTCATTTTGATAATATGCCAGTATATAGTATGCTGAGAGCTAAAATCCTTCTAAGTGAATTCTGATAATCCTTGGTTTTGGTAAGAAAACATGGTAAATGTTACAAAAAACTTGTTTCTTAACCAAATAGCTCATTGCTTTTAATATCTTATGAAAGGCGGATAGGAAAACCTTTCCTCTGTGGAACCTGTTCTCCACAGTGGGTAGCATTGCTGGTGACTCGTGTGTTTTTTGAGTCTTGCCAGTATCTTGATCTGAGCTTGGAACAAGATTAAAAGTGATGTGCATTCTTTTTTCTTTAAATACTGGTCGGTTTTCCTTTCCGTAAGCTGTCAAATACCTTTCTTTGGATTTTGCTCTTTCCTTTAAAAATGTCTTTATAGACCTCTTCTGAGAGAGATAATATTTTAATAGCGTGGAACTTGGATCTCTCTGTGTTGGCAAAAATGTCTGTAAATGTCCGTTTGCAAATAACTTGATTGTGTTTGATTTAGGTACTAATGGAGGAATTACCATAGTGGGCTTGTTTTCAAGCTTGCTTGGTGGCGCGGTGGTGGGTGCCACCTACTTCCTAACACAGGTCATTTTTGTGAGTGACCTGGATACATCTGCTCCACAATGGCCAGCGATTGTGTTTGGTGCAGCAGCCGGCCTGCTGGGCTCACTTGTGGATTCCTACTTGGGAGCAACGATGCAGTACAGTGGTAAGATGACTCTTCTCTCTTCCCGCCATCCCCAGGGCAATGCCCAAGTTGACTTTAAAGGACTGGGGGAGCTGGTTTTTAAATTGAAAAAATACAGAAATAGTAACAGAAAGGCCAAAGAAGGCCAAAGTGATGGATGTGATAATGAAAAGATCAAATTGCAGGTGGTGCAAGATATTCGTATCTTCCTTTGACCACACTTTGATTTTTATCTTATGTTACTGTCTCCTGTCCATCTGAAATTATGTCCATATTGTAAATAATCAAGCAAATGGAAAGACTTTGTGTTACCCTTCATATCTCTCCTCTGAATCTAGGTTGTATCTGCATTTGCGTTATATATTTAGTTAAAAAGTCATGTTTTTCTCTCTCAAGAAAACCTTCTAAACCATAGCAAGTGTTAAGAGTTAAATCATGAGGATTTGACACTTGACTTTCAGTAGCCCTTAGCCAAAGACAGATTTAAATATATGATTTAAAGGTAACAGCAACACCAGGTATTTTATCTCCAAGCATATTTGTGTTTGTTTTTTTCTAAGTCTTCTCTGTTGTGCTTTTTGGTTTGGTTTATAATAAAGCCACAGGTCATAACCAATTATCCATGTTGTGAGTATTGGCAGATACTCACATCTATAGGGAAACATAGTGCTCGTCACTTGTTCTGCAATGTTTCCTCATGCCCATGCTAAGTATGTGCGTCTGTACACACCTGGTTAATACTTCAGTGTAGAGAGAGCTGCCATTAATGTTCGATGCTTTTATCAGCAAGTAGAATAGTCAATTTGGACAAAAAAACAGGCTAACTATGTGTACATGTTGACAGCTAATGAAACACAGTGCTGGAAACGCACGGTGTGCATGGGGGAAAATATATGCAGCTGGAAGTCTGAAATTAGTGTGGAACTAGACATGTTGAAATCAGCCTTTATTATGAGCTCGTTTGCTCTCCCATCAAGTAACTTCTGTTATTTGACTTTGAAAACAAATACATCTTTGTGACAGGAATATACATGTTTCCAGTTAGTTGTTTCTGTTCTGTGCAAATCATCATCTTTTGCTTTAGAGTGGCTCTTGGAAAAGCTTTTACCTCTTCTGATTTTGCTCATGGTTCATACCTTCTCTTGTTATGGAGCTGTGCAAAGAGACAGACAGGCCTGGTAGAGCTGCAAATCTTCAAAAGTAGTAACTTCTAAAATAAAGTATAGCATTTATATCCAATTATTTGAAGGAATTAGATTAAACTATAATTTAGTTAGTTAGGTGAAGGTATTAGATTAAACCATAATTTAGTTAGGTTTAGTTTAATTGGTTAGAGTGTTTTATACTGTAATTTTAAACCAAACATCTTAGAAAGTTGCATGCACTTGTTTACTAGATTTCTTTTCAGTTTGGTTAGCTTTATAATTCCAAGTATTATCTTTTCCCAGGTTTTGACGAGAATCTTGGCATGGTGGTCAACCACCAAACAAAAGACGCCAGGCACATCTCTGGAAAACCTATATTAGACAACAATGCAGTAAATCTTTTTTCTTCTATAATCATTGCTTTGGTGCTTCCAGGTATGGCATGGGGCTTCTGGCCAAGAGGTTGAAAAGATTGCAAGTTTTTCTGCATGGGATTTGTGGATGCTCAGCCTTGCTCAAAGTCTCGTTGGAGGCTCTGGAGGAGAGAGCTCTGCAACATCAGAGCCAGAGGATCTACCCTCGCAACCTCTTTAGGCTGGGAGCTTCATGGGGCACTTGCCATCTGGGAGGGCCAGGAAGGGGTTTTGTCAAGAGGCTCTTGCAGCTCTTCGAGTGGGTGTTGATCACTGCCAAGCAAGACAAAGCATTTAATTTATCCTCATGGAGCTTAAGTCAGCTCTCTTTATTTTCTACAATCCACACAATGTGAGAGAGCAAGAAACTGGAATTAGAAATTTAATCTGCTGCTGCTACCAGTATGGGGCAATATTGCAGCGGCTGCCTAAGCCTGGCACAAAGTACTCTACAACTTGAGATTAGCAGTGGTGGCATGGATGAAATCAGTGAATTCTGGTTTAGTCTTTCCCATGATCTTCTATAGGATGTAAGATTTTGTGGAAATATTTTGATTTTTTTTAAAAAAATTGAAACATGATTTCAGGACCGAATTTAAAATGTAATACTTTTTTTTTCCCCCGTAAGAGGTATAAATGTATTTTTTTTATACAGATCTTTAAATTCTTTATTTCCAAACTCAAAATATAAGGATCGTTTGCACTGTTGTAATATGGTACTTATTAAATTATCTAAAACTATATGTAACAGTTTATTAATACTTTGTTTTAGAAATATGAACATTGTTGCTGTATGACTTGGCATATTGACCAGACTGCTCTCCCTGGGTTCTTTTCTGTAGTGGGTTTTTTTCACTTTTGGTTGGGGCTGCTTTTCAGAGGTGACAAACCTCTGCAGATGATTTGGTTGAGACTGTCTTTATTGTGTGAATGGGGACAGTCTCATGTACAGAGCACTTCAAAATGGGAATTCAACTTAAAGTGCTCAGACTGCTGAATTAGAATGGTTCATCTTTCACCATTAATTACAGAAGACATAGAAGTAACTCAGCACAGATTTTACTGAAAAACTAATGAATACTCTCTTAATAACCTCTCACTGGACACATTTAGAAGGTAGAGCCTGTACAGTTAACGTAAAAAAAAAAAAAAAAACCTATCCTGCTAGATAGATGAATATGTTACACTAAACATCACATTTTTACAAATGCACTGTGTGTGTTGCCTGTCCTAATTCACTTGGGTTATATATATGCCCCTCTTCTGAGAACATTATAAATACACCTTCCATTCTGAGTTGACTTGATTGAAATCTGTCCTATATAAATTTGGAGTTTAGCACTGGAATTTCTAGACTGTAATATCCAGTTATATATACAAGATTTCAAACTAGGGAAAACTTTCTGAAAAGAATAACTTTGTGGCTGCTGTAATTCAGTGTTCAAGGTGCAAAATTATAAAAGGAAAATATACACTGTAATTATAAACAAAAGTTTTTATGCATTAGTTGGATTTATGCTGCTTCTAAACAAATGCTATTAATATTTTAAAAGATTTTATTAATTCTGTTTGGATTTCTGGAATTAATATGCTGAATTTTTCTAAGATAATTTTTCTTTTGATTAAATGGCTTATATTTTTAAATACTTTGGATTCCTGGAAAAAAAAATATTCAAAATGTGAAGTAGACTTAGTTTTTTTGTTAATTGAGTCATATTCTTTAAATAGCTTACAGCAGTGAGAAGATATCTATGGTTTTAAATTCATAACAGCAAGAAATGCTTTCATCTGTTACCACTTGAATTAATGTGACCTGAAAGAACTGCCGCAGTTAGGACTTTCAAAGCCCCTTATTCAGAATTTTGTCATGTTTTCTTAGCAATGATGCTGGGGCTGCTTTTGAAATTCCCATTCCTAAATCTTCGGTGTTCAGGAAAATCTGAGCGCTCTAACGAGGACAATGTTAACCTCAGGACTATTATTACGTTGTGGAGATAGGTATTTCTTACTTTCACCTAATTTCATTAGAAGGCACTGAATTGTTAGCATGATTATTTTCTTTTTGAGGTGGAAACACAGGGAGAAAGTTAAATGTCCTGTAAAGTGGCGTGTGTCTCGGAGCAGTTATTGGGCTCAGAAAGGAGCAGATGGGAACGATACCTGCCCACACGGTATGTGGAGTCAAGGAAGTAAAACTGAAGTGATAAAACCAGGAGGAACTATAATAAAAATGGTAGGAAACTTCTGGAAAGGATTTGAAAGTGCAAAATAGGTCAATGCAGCAAGCAAATTTACTTTTATCCCTTAGAAACAATTTAGCATTTATTTTCTTTCAGAGCTTTGAGTATACTTAGTTTGAGACATCTGTCACTAATTCTTATTCTGAAGCTGCACCAAAATTTCTACAGCATTAGGATCAGTATATGTATAGATGTGGGTTATTTTTAACTGAACAGTTAAAATTATGAAGCATCAAACCTCATTTTTACTGTGATTTTTAGATGTTATGCAAGTTCAACTAAAAGAGGGTTTAACTACAGTTATGACACCATTTTTGCTTAACGAATAACATACTGCGGCCTCTTTGTGCATGAGAAATTTGTAGCCACATTTAGCTTATGCTTGGTGTATTGATCATGAGTGTTCAAAGATACTGGTATCACAATCACTAATGGTAAGAATTCTTTTTGTAATTCTTTTTCTTTTGCTGTTTTCACTGACATTTAGACATCTGTCTTTTCTGACAATAAAGGGCTGAAATGCCCTAAAACCTGTTGACAGTTTACAGAGGCTGATTGGGAACTGGAAAAAACAGGCAGTCTTGCAGGCTCATGCTCCATTAAAACCTGTTAGGACCGGGTATCACCATAAGTAAGTGGCGCTTCTTTTCCCTCTGGTCTCCTGACAGTGTTTTGAACTCCACCCAGCCTTTTTCAAACTTAATCGTCTGGCATCTCAAATTGCAGCGAGTCACCCTTCCTGGAGCAGGAATTAATCTCCTTTGCTGAGGGTTTATTCACTCCAATCTCTGCTCCTGGTGCTGATGTCAGGCAGTTGGTTGCTCCAAGGCAGGACCAGTTTGTGGGGGCTCCTCTGTGCCTGCCTGTGCCCCTGAGTCAGAACTGGGTAACAGCTTCTCCCTTGGAAGGGTGGTTTCACTGAGAGGGTTGCGCAGCTCTCTGGAGGATGTGTCCTTTGTAACGGATAGGGCAGGGATTTGCTTGGACTCTGTGGATACCTGCCCTGCTCCCAGGCTTGGTGCCACCTTCACTAACTTACAGCGTACATCCCAAGCGAAGGTGAAGTTTGGGGGTGTTGGAGTGAAGCTGTGAGGCAAATGACTGCTTGTGCTGAAGTACCCGCAGGTCTGTTGAGCTCTGAGTGAAAGCAAGCAAGGGCAGAGAAGAGCTCCCACCCGCTGTGAAGGAGCAGGTGAGTATCATCACCTGGCCCCAACAGCCAGAATGAACCGGGAGGCATGAGAAGGCAGATGCTTGCATGAGTAGAGGAGCAGAGTTACGGGGCAGTTTCCATGAGGGTGATGCTACGCAGGCATAAGGCCATGTCCTTGTTGCTTCGAAAATGCCTTTGATGCACTCTCTATAGCAGAGCTTCGAGCAGGGTCCTTTGCTCTGTGCTGCGCTTGGCACTGGGGCCTGCTCCGTTCCTCAGCCCCAAGGCTGCCGGTGGAGGGAAAGCGGGATGGGCTGCACGGCAGCAGTGCCGCTCGGACGTGACGTGTTCACCTTCCTGTCCTGCTGCTGCGCCTCTTTTCAAACACACAGCCCCCCTAACCGGCACTTAGATGGTGTATCGATGCACAGAAGAAAAGCAGTCATGAAAGTGGTTTGGGTCTCGCTTCTCAATAAGCCCTAGCAGCTCTTCAGTAACTGTGTTTTGTAAGGACTTCACAACGGAGCTAGCACGGTAGAATGGCACCTTCCCTTGGTTCCTTCTTGCTGGGCTCCTCTCTCAGTGATTTGTGCAGTTCAGCCCAGCACAAGGAAGGTGGTGACATTGTCGTCATGATTCTTTTGGTACTTGTTATACTGATTCTGCATTATTCCATTCGCCAACTTCCTAAGTCCTGAATTCATTCCGCCGATGGAAGCTGCTGTCATTAAATGTTCTCCAAACGCCTTGGCTCTTTGTGTCCTCATCTACGTCCCCGGTATTGCTGTGGCATCCTAGCCCACCTTAAACCACTCAGTGCCTTTGGCTTTGCTACTCCCTCTGCCATCTTGCGGTATTAAGCGTTTCATCCTTATATGCTTTAAAGGCCTTGGAGTTGCTCTGGTTTCTGGCAGGTACAGTAAGGAAAACAAGAGCTGAGAGTCAGCGTGAATGTTGCAATGAGAGGCGCCAGCCCTTGCGGCCCTGTGCTTGAGCTAGGCGAGTTGTGCCCTCACCCCACAAAAAGATGGGGAAAGTGCCCAGAGTTGCCATCACAAGGCAAAAGGGGAGCGTATTTTACTTTAGTGTACTCTAGAGGTTGAAGTTTAAACAAAAATACCCTCATATTGGGTTGCCTGTAGATTTCTGAAAAAGGTAAAACAATTATATGAACTCAGTTTGCACTGGGTTTGTAAGTATTGCATTTGTGCTGGAGTAATGTGTGTTCCCTTGGATTAAGTCATAACCTGAAATAACAGTGTAATCTGGATTTCTGACAGTGTAATCTAGATTTTGAGCTAAATTTCTTTTTCTAGCAAATCCCAGGTTTTTACTACATTCTTGGATTTTCTTCCGCAGCACAGAACCGGTGGCCATCTCACATACCTTTGCATGTGTGGAACAGTCTTCATTCTTAAGCAATAACAAAATAAAGTCAAACAAACAAAATAACAAAATAAGGAGTGAACCTATGGATAGATTTGGAAATGCAGAGGGACCTTTTTGGTCCTGATCTTCCTGCAGATATTCTTGCGTTGGAGAGCACAGGACTCATTAGCCTGATTACAGCCAGCTCCATGTTGGCTGACTTGTGCTCTCAAGTCCTGCTGATACAAACTCCTGCCACCCACTGCAGTGGCTTTTACCACAAGAGATTTCTTCTTTTTGTCCACAGAATTTCAGCATTTTCATAACTAAATGATTATATTTCCCTCTCTCACACGAGTCATGCTGTATCTAAGATTCCTCCCCGCTCTGTACTAAGGCAGTATTGGTGCCCTCCTGTTTATCTTGGGATTTTTGGAAACACTCTTTCTATTGAGAAAAGTAAAACTTCTATGTGCTTCCTCAATTTCTAAACCAAAAATTATAGAAAATCATTATCTGCCATTTAAGAAAATCCAGTGCTAAAACAAAAAAAAACCCTTTTAAAATGGCTATCCTGAACAGAAGAAATGGATTAATGCAAGAGCTTGTGTTACGTTGAAGAATCAAATGAAGGTATCACCTAATAGCACCCTGAATGGCAGTTGGCATCTGATAACACTGATGCCCAGCACATGAGCATTGCCCGGCTGAAGAATCAAAGGTATCAACAGTTCAGTCGTGTTCAATGAATGTTCACACACAGCACAGCAGTAAAGTATTTCTAGGTTTAACAGGCATGTAGGAAAGTGCTTTCTGACATCTCTAACTTGCAGAAATTAAAACGGTCAAGACTCTAGCCCTCTCTGAGGACTAGACATTTGCTGAAATAAAAATTCTGCTGTTTTTAGAATTTATTTTACTTGAAAGGGATGGTCTTTTGCTTCATACCATTACCAGGATAATAGTTGGTCCAAAGGCTACTCCTAGTTTTTGCCCAGGAAGCAAGTGTGAAAAGCTTTAGCCCCAAAGAGTCTTGGAAAGTCCAAATGGAGCTGCAAGGGCTGAAATTTCCTGTAAAATCCATGCCGTCACTTTACTTCTCCTAAATGATGCACGTATGCACACGCAGAGCTACTTTGGTTTCTACATTAGCAGGTGAGAGAAAAAGGCCTAGGATAGTAACGGCTACACGGAATTTACAAACCCACAAATACCCCTCCTCCCGCATGCTGTTTTGGTTTGTTATCTCCTGTCCTTGACAATTGCAGTGACAAAGGGAATTTTTAGACTCTTCAATGTCTGCAGCTTGAGAAATGTGCTCCTTCCTGTTTGCGTTCCCCCGTTAGCTGGAGAGTTTGGGCTCCTTTAAAACACCATCTCATGTTCCCCGAGGCCTGTACTCGCTCCCTTCCCATGTGGAAGGAATGGAGAAGGGAGAGGTGAAACGTACAGCAGTGGAGGCTGACTGCAATGGGCGAGCGTTAGAGGAAGCCGAGCTCCACGGAGGCGCCACAACCCCGAGGAGCTCTGGGATACCCTCTCCCGAATGGAAGTTCAGTGCAGAGAGATTCCTTGAGGCGACCCAAAGGAACCAGGCCAGCATTCTGCCCCCAAGGCCAACCCTGGTCCTGTGCGAGACCCCACAAGCCCGCAGCAGGCACGCAGCAGTGCCGGCGTTGCTTTGCTTCCCCATCCACGCCACCACAGAAGAGGTTTTCTCAACACATTTTTTTTTTCCCCCCAGCTAGGAAATCTGGCACAAACAGAAAAGCCTTTTGGCTTTGCCAAGCCATCAGCACTTACCTTTTCCTTATTTGATTAATATTATTTGCTTAATAATTATTCTGCAAAGTCTTCTTATAAGAATGACAGCAGTTTATTCCTGCTATCCTAGAGCAGCCAGTGAGGTGGATTGAGAACTGGCTGGACAGCAGGGCTCAGAGGGTGGTGCTCAGCAGTGCAGAGTCCAGCTGTGGATAGTGGTGTCCCCCAGGGCTCAGTCCTCGGTCCGGTCCTGTTCAATTTATTCATTAACGACCTGGATGAAGGGATGGAGTGCTCCCTCAGCAAGTTTGCTGATGACACCAAACTGGGAGGAATAGCTGACAGCCCTGAGGGCTGCGCTGCCATCCAGAGGGACCTGGACAGACTGGACAGCTGGGCGGCGAGCAACCTCATGAAGTTCAACAAGGGCAAGTGTAGGGTCCTGCACCTGGGGAGGAATAACCCTAGACACGCCTACAGGCTGGGGACCGACCTCCTGGAGAGCAGCCCCGCAGAGAGGGACCTGGGCGTCATGGTGGACGACAAGTTGACCATGAGGCAGCAGTGTGCCCTCGTGGCCAAGAAGGCCAATGGGATCCTGGGGTGCATTAAGCAGAGCGTCTCCAGCAGGTCGAGGGAGGTGATTCTGCCTCTCTACTCAGCCCTGGTGAGGCCGCACCTCGAGTACTGTGTGCAGTTCTGGGCTCCCCAGTGCAGGAGGGATGTGGAGCTGCTAGAGAGAGTCCAGCGCAGAGCCACGAAGATGATTAGGGGCCTGGAACATCTGCCCTATGAGGAAAGGCTGAGAGAGCTGGGCCTGTTCAGCCTGGAGAGAAGCCTGAAGAGGGCTGAGAGGGGACCTCATCAGTGTGTATAAAAACCTCAAGGGAGGGAGTGAGGAGGATGGGGCTGGCCTCTTCTCAGTGGCGGCCAGCAACAGGACTAGAGGAAACACTCAAAAACTGAAACACCAAAAGTTCCACAGGAAATTAAGGAAAAACTTCTTTCCTGTGAGGGTGATGGAGCCCTGGCACAGGCTGCCCAGAGAGGTGGTGGAGTCTCCTTCTCTGGAGATCTTCCAAACCCACCTGGATGCCACCCTGTGCCCTGTGTTCTAGGTGACCCTGCTGGAGCAGGGGGTTGGACTGGATGATCTGTGCAGGTCCATTCCAACCTTAAGGATGCTATGAGTCTATTATTCTGAATCTATTCTCATATGCAAATTTATTTTGCATAAATTACATATTGGGAATAGGCAGACATTGAAAGAGTGGTGTAACAATCTGGCTGTGCAGATGTGAGGACCTAGGTAGACATGATACAGGATTGAGAGACCATGGATATCCTTGATATCCTCATTCCTCAATGCTAGAAACACTTGGCAATTTATAATGAAGTATCTGGTATTGGTGACACATACGGATTGTTGCAATGAAAGACCCCACAGAGTCTAGTGAAAAGAGCAAACGTTACGACTATATTCTGGATGAATTACCTTCTAGCTGCAGGCTGTCTCCACAGTAAGTGTTCTGATAGGTTGTAAGTTCACAGAGCTGTTCGTTTCTTCCTCCTTGACCTTCCTGCACTGTAGGTTACACTGCAGCTTCCTTTCACTGCGCTTCTGCGATGTCTGATCATTTCATCCACCAGTGAAATCCCTCTAGTCTGTGCAGAAGCAAACATCAAAGCTGCCGGCCAGCCAGGGAAGCTTTAATGAAAAGGGAAACCTAAGAATCAGTCTTTCTCTTTACAGCATTAACCTTTGGACAGTAGTCAACGTCATCTATACAAAATAAAAGGCTTTCTCCTGACAAGCTCCACGAGGCAGCTTTTTCTTTTATTGATAAACCAAACCCACAAAGCTGGCAGTTTTGCAGAGCCCCTTCCCTACAGCTGCTGCTGCTGCTGTAGCCCCCGCGCTCCCCGGCAGAGCTTCCTCGTTGCTGCTGCTCCGCCAGGCTCGCGCGCTGCAGCGTCGGAGCGAGCTCCCGTTTTGTCGCTGTACACGAGGAGTTGTTTTATGTTTCCCCATGGAAACAGTTGATTCAGACAAGCAGCTAATTTCGGCCTTCACCTTTTAAACAAGCTGTTCATCCTGATTGATGGTTTCCCTCCTGTCTGCCCTTATGAAGCTAATGCACCGTTGGAAAGAAACAGAGCCCAAGGAATTGCTGCCATTGTCCTGGAGAACCACAATTACAACTTGGTGGGAAAAGAAGTGGAAAACTACTAATCACTTACATCCTCAGGCCTTGTTTTTCTAGAACACCACTAGTGAAATGGAGTCCTTCTATAACTCCTCCCTGTCTTCCTTTAGCACTAGTGGGGCCTGTCCTGTGGGAAAATGAACTGTGGAGCCACCAGGATGGAGCCTGAGGTTTGAAGGCACTGGCCTATTTTCTGTAATTCTCGTGACTGGACTGTGTAGAAGTACTCTCTTTTGGGCTCCTGGATCTCTTATTGTCTCTTAGTCAAATGCATGGAGAGAGATCAACTTTTCTAGCAAGATAACTGTACATCAGAGCAGAGCAGAAGTCTCAGGGGCTCTGCTGGAAACTGGCCATTGCTACATGTCTTGCAGGAAGGGTCAATATGAGGCAAATTGGCCTGGACCGTTAGGCGATGACCTGCACACAGTGGAAGTTTCTCAGCCCTCAACATACAGCTAGTAATGTGGCTGAAGTCCCCGAAACTTTAGAGCTCCTGTCGTTACACTGCTCTGCCGTTATCTTCATCTTGCCAAGCACAAGGTAAATGAGAAAATTCCTTCATTTACACCAGCTCTGCCAGGATGACAGCCATCCCTGGTCTGAATCACTCAGCAACACACCCACCTCATCAGTAAGGGGCGGTGTAACCACTTCTTTCCCTTGCTTGCTCTGGAAGCACCGGCGCTTTGTCTGAGTCACCGAATCCGGTGATGGAAAGCTGGTTCTGTGATTTCTCCTCCTGCTATCTCTTTTCTATCACTGTGCTACCACCTGAGCCTTCTCTCTGCCATCGTCACCATGCCCCAAAAAAGCAAAACTATTGAGAGCAGAATCAGTGCTGAAGTGGTTTGGACTAAGGCTGAGGAGTAGAAACCACGTGTTTGTAGGTGCGGGCTCCCAAATGCCAGACACGCTGGGTAGCACAGAGCAAGCAGAGATCTTCTTAAACCACATCCTCACCTCAACCCCTCTTCTGTCACATAACTTTATTTTCAGATATGTGCTAGGTCATTATGTTTTTCTCTTAGATGTGCCTCCCACAGTGTTGCAAAACAAAGCATTTGTCTTTTATGTGTAGGTCACCTTTTGACTGTTGCTGCTGCTACTTTAGAGCATGTGTTTTCCTCTCATTGAATGAGGATAGAGGAGATCGTCATTAAAGAACAGGCAGGAAGACAAAGGTGGAAGAAAGGGAAATAAAAATTGGCAGCGTGAAAACAAATAATTTTTCAGGAAATGTTTGGTTTTTTTCTAGGATAAAAATATATTTTCACAGAAAACATCATTTATGATGGTTTTCAGAAAAATATGTAGTCCTAAAATATTTCCACTAGAAAAGATTTAGGCTTCAGTTCAAAAGTGCTGGAGAAGGAGCTGAACTTGAACTCGTATGTCCTGCTCACTTGGGTTAGCTGGAATTCCCCATAAAACCCCATGGTTTTCCTCTCAGCAGAGGAAACAGTGCATGAAGCAACTCATACATGTTACAGAGGTCAACAGACCCCAGTATCAAAGACAGGCAGGACATCAGATAACTAAATGCCACCCTGTGTGCATGCTCTAGGGGTCCCTGCCTGAGCAGGGGAGTTGGACTGGATGATCACTAGAGGTCCTGAGATTCTGAGATTCTGAATCCTGAGAGTCTGGGATTCTGTGTAAACGTGCACGGCGACCTCAGAAGCAAAACAATATTCTGCAGGTTTTTTGGAGGAGCAGGAGGGAGAAGAGCAATTCAATTGCAGTAACAGTACTAAGGCAACTCCAAGCCTTACAACAGAACTTGTTATTTGCACAGGTAAGTGTGTTCATTTGTTATGAAACACCATTTTAAGCCCTGCTTTGAGCAGGCAGGCATATTGCAGATGAACAACAAGTTGACTAGCTTGACCAAACCATCAATAAAAAGCAGCAATCACAGCAGCTGTGGCTTCTGTGCGTTGCCAGTGAAGCTTTTAAGCAATTCTGTTCAGAGAGCAAAGTTTATTCTGAGACAGTTCACAATTTTAACGTGATCCTCGTGGGGATTTTCACCCTATAAGAACAGTGCATAGTTCAGAATGGATACGTATGTTCTGCCTTCCCCCAGCACGCAACAAGCCCCCTTGCTTTCCTGACCCCAGTACCCACTGAACTGAGCAGACTGGGCTTCAACCAAGCCTGGTACTCTGGGGAAAGCCAGCCCAGTCCTCCCGCCTGCTCCTGAGTGCAGAGGGGCTTCTTTTGTTAACACAAGCAAAGAAAAAAGTGCCTTTGTTCCATTCACAGTAGGCCTACAATGCCCTCTTTGGTAATAAATAGATAAATAAATCTATAAATGCAGGAGTTATAAACATATACAGCTTTAGTCAAACCTTAGAGAAAAAGATACCTCGTTAATATACACGTCAATGAATTATAGCTTTGAGATAGCTTTGAAAATGTTATTTTACCAAGACATTGACTGGAAACAGATCATTAAAACGTTGCAGAGGACCCAGGATATAAGGTTCTAAACACTAGATGTCTCAAGGAATTACCAGGATATCAAGAAGGCCAGACCAATGCAGACATAGGTAAGTGTGGTGAGTTAACCAAAGAACCCATCAGGAAGGCTTACAAATTGAGGACAAAGACAAATCTACTATGCTTCATATGCTTCAGCACTGTCTGCAGCAACATTTCTTCCTTGTAAAATCTTGGAAAAAAAGGGTTAATGTCAGGTTTCAACTTGTAGGCAACAAATGTTTGTGGTTTCATTTGCAGCAAGCACTGTTTATTAAACACTACCAAGCTCTCTACCCTGTTTTCGTGACATCTAACAGAATTAATTAATTAAGGAACAAATGTATTAACCAAGGATGCAATGATATTTTGAATAGAAGTGCTTATAAAGATACCTCGGCATTTTCCACAGACTTGTTTTTTTATTGCTGCATCTTGGCCGTTCTAGTTGGCAAGAGCTGCTTTTTTGATAGAAATATGTTAATAAATCTGTTTGTTCTTTTTTTAGCGAATACAGCAATATGTCTTGTAGCCATCAATGTCTCCACAAGGGGATAAACAACAAAAATATCACAAAGAATCCTAATCATGGATGGAATAAATCTAGTTCACAGGAGACCTGCTGTTAACAGCCCTACCAGTCGCTTTTTCTGGCGTTCATGTAACTGATGTCTTATATAAGCTGTTTATTCCTCCATACAGATTCAGGTAAAGCTTCAGATGACAGAAACTTGTGGGTTGTGCAACCTAGGTAAAAACCAAGCTCCTTGTTCCCCTTCATCTACTGCAAGAGAAGCACAGCCCATCTGGCCAGGCAAGCCTGGATGATGTTACAGGCCCTTACCGAAAGAGTCGCTAGGTTTTGAGGGCTGTAATTGTTCCTTCACAATCTCATCATTTCCCCCACCTGACCCGTCTGTAACCATCGTCCAGTTCTGGTTTTCCCAGCTGTGCCCCGGGGTTTCCCGTCGGCTCGGAGAGCCGGTTGCTGCTCCAGCCCCAGTGCCAGCCCTGCAGCCACCCTGACCTGCATGTTTTTTGGCAGACAGAGCCAAACGATGCTGCTGCCTCCTGGTTCAGCCCAAGATTTCTAGTGCCACAAATCCCCATGGCATATTTCCCTGCGTGCTCACTAAGCCCCACTGTGTACTTCTTTACCATCCAAACTGAGCTTGTGTCAAATGATGCCATATAGGAATTATGCTTTATAGGTTCATAAAAAGATTCAGAAGAAGACTTTGGAGGCAGGGGGAAGGGAAGTACATGAGTAGGCAGAACAGTAAGGCAGCTTTCAGCTACTTAAGTTTGCAAAGAGTAAGGAATAGATTCGATGGCACCTGTCTTGTCGGCATCTTCTTCTTCACGTAGAATGAGTCAAGTACGAAACAGTCGAACTGTAAGTGGGGCAGATTTGAGCACTAAGGACATGACTATAGGGCTGAGTACAGATGGATACATTTCCCCTGACCTGTGCTCCGAAACAGAGGCAGAGGCAACTCGACCGTGTGAACCTGCCCAAAAGCATGGCTGCTGCCAACCAAGCTGCCCGGTGTCTGCGTATCTGTGAGGAAAATACGAAATTTCGTCTTTGACAAAATCTGCCCTCTTGCCTATTTACTTCTTCTATAAAACTGCTATTTCTTGTTGTGATTCAGAAGGCTATTAGTTTAAAGGAACATGTATTTTATGAAGGGTTTTTTTTTTTTTTTTCACCTGTGTGATCAGAAGCAACTGTCACCTCAAATTTACATATAAGTTCACACACAAACTACTTGTCTTGATGGTACAATATCATTAACTTTACCTTCAGGCTAGGGAGGTCAAGTCGTCTAGAAGGGATCATGCAATGAGAGACAAGGGCTGTTTGGAGGTTAACGATCTCAGCCCTTTCCTGTAAGATTCCCATTAGTCCACAGAGTTGACAAGGTCTTAATCCTGAAATAAATCTGCATTGTGCAGCTGTCCAGGAAAAGAAACATCAAAAACTTTCATGGTTTGTCCTTGGACAGCACCCTAGAACAATCTGGGTTGAGGTCCAGGATTTCAGGGACGGATTGAGAGGCGTTTTGTTGGGTTGGAATTAAGGCTGTTACCATACAGTTAAAAATAAATAAATAAATAAAAAACCTCAAACCTGAACACAGACCACATGAATGCTGGACACCATGTGGGCCTCGTATCACTTATCTGTGCTTTCATCTTCAGAGTGATGGGTTCACTATGAGTATTTTATGTCTTCAGCACTAAGAACTGCTCTCTTTGCCTCCAAACCTCTTCTCTCCACAGCTTCTGTTTCAGAACTGAATGTGTAAAATCTCTCTCTCCGGGTGCACAGGCAACCCTGAAGGTACTGGAATACACACAGACAGATTCTGCAAAGGACATCAGAAGACTGAGAGAGGATCTGATTAATACGTACAAGTACCTGAGGGGTGCAAGTTGGGAGGATGGAGCCAAACTCTTCTTCGTGGTGGCCAGTGACAGGACAAGGGGCAATGGGTACAAATTAAAACACAGGCAGTTCCACCTCCAGTGAGGAAGAACTTTCCTGTGAGGGTGACGGAGCCCTGGCACAGGCTGCTCAGAGAGGCTGTGGAGTCTCCTTCTCTGGAGACCTTCCAAACCCGCCTGGATGCCACCCTGTGCCCCGTGCTCCAGGGGTCCCTGCTGGAGCAGGGGGGTTGGACTAGATGATCTCTAGAGGTCCCTTCCAACCTCAACCATTCTGTGGTTCTAGGATTCTGTGAATCTTACTCCTAATCTCGCCTTTTATAGATACAACACACAAGCACACACATGTAGTAACCTATAATGTACATAAATGCAATATATATATGCACATAATAAACTGTGCTTGTTATCCAGGGGATATTTAACTTACCATTTACACATTGCCTCCTTGGGGTTAAAACAGAACAGCAAATTTGTGCTGTGCTTGTATTCACAGACATGTGGATGATTTTGGCCAGAAGTACACTAACTCCTGTTGGCCCTGTGTAGCACCTGTTACCATAAGAATATAAAACAGGTAATTAAAACCTAACTGGCCAACCTGGCATCCAGTGAGAACGTTCATGGCAAGTGTCTACCTTAACACAAGAGGTTTTCTGTCTCTTAGCTGAAAGGACACACGTAACAGCAACCCAGCTCCTCATACTGCCATGCAGCATCAGCTCCTTCAGTCTCGGGGAGAAGTCATTCTTACTCATCTTCTTAGGCAGAAAATTAAACCTCATTTCTGTCTCTGTAGCTCTCCAAATCACAGGGTTTACCTTTTAAAGGAAAACATTAAATTGGTCAAAACAGACCATTGCTTTTAATGGATGGAGTCTTCTCGCAGGCTACATAATTGTCCTTGATGAACTAGATTTTTTTTTTCAGTTGTGCCCATGTGACTCTGTTGAAACTGGGTTACTTAGTTTAATCAAAAGAAGCTCTAGAAACATTTGAAATTTTATATCAGATTTTTTTTAGAAGGAAAAAGTTAATGTATTTCATTCTATTTGCTCGGTCAGTAGAAAACCAAGCACTTTCTTTAAGAATTCATATAATATCACTGGTGTCCTGTAGTTTTTATACAAGTTCATTTTACAAGTTCATTGCCAGTATCTGTATTGTAAGGCCCTTTAAGGAATGCTGCAAGAGAAAAGATCTATAAAATTAAGTGTATTTCAGTCGGAGTATCAAAACAGTTTTTATACTAGTTGGCAGCAATTGAACATCATTATCAAAAACAGCCAATTTCCTGGGTTTTTTTCTTGTTTTGAAGGCTGCCTTAGAATAAAGTGCTTCAATTTAAACCAGATAATATAGTTGTAGAAAACCTCCACTTATTTCTGCAAATCGTATGCTAAAAAAATTTCTCAAAGCTTTAGAAATCTTAGATCAATGCATGATATTTTAGTAAGATGTGGTTCTCATTTGTGTTATTAATAATTCTGACCATCTTCCTTTAAGTAATAAATATGCTGAGTACAATATTGAAAAAATAATTTAATAGGTTTCATAGTTGGCAGAGAAGGTCAATCTGCTGTAAATCACGTTTGGTGACTGTCTGGAATATAACCTCTGTCTTGCAAAGTCGGTCATTCTGGTAAGCTCCCCCTCAACTTTCATGCAAATCTGTCCGGCGATGCAGTATCACCTAATTCACTTGGTAGCTGGTCTTGGTTTAAAAACATATGTCTTGTTTTGTATGATCTGTGCTTGGTGTGGGAAAACTGCTTGAGAAAGGGGAAATAAAAGGAAGTTATGGCATTACAGAGACTTGCTTGGAGTGGAAGACAGTCGCCACTTCTGGGATGGTTGGTATATATGGAATCTACTCCTCCGTGCTTCCCTCGACAACATCAACTGCCTCCTAGCACACACTAATAAGAGTAAATGAAGAGTGGAGCAGAATGGAGACACCATGGCCAAACTCTGTGGGCTTCCCTGTGGAGGTGGTGATCTGACAGTGCCTCGGAGCTGATGGGGGGTAGAGCGAAGGCTCCGTGGCCAAACTCTCTTGGACTCCCTGCAGTGGTGGCATCCTGGTTATACCAAGCAGCTGACGAGCCACATGGTACAACAAGATGTCTGGTGCAGGGCCAACAATGGTGGCAGATCAGTCCCTTCTGATGGACTTCACTCAAACTTCTCCTCATTCTAATACCAATACACAACCGCCTCCCAAAAATTACCCACTTCCAATGAACGACCATTCCTCATAAAACACGCTCTCTAGATCTTTGATTGACTCAAGAGACTTTTAAACTAATCAATAACAAAAGTAAGCATGATTGGAGGCACTCAGCTCCACCTAAAAAAATATAAAAGGTGAACTAAGAGGGAAGAAGTTGGAGGGAAGACTCCACTGTAACCTCTGGGATCAGTTGACACGCTCAACCCCTTTCTTCCCCTCAGGTCAGGATTCTGCCTGAGGAGACTCCTTGAGACTGAGAGCCCTCTCCCACCTTCTGGGGTGAGTGATGATTGCACATCAGTACATCAGAGCTGGATAAAGAATCCCATGCTATAGCAGAGATTTTCCCGTACGGACATCGGAAACCTGCTTTGTCAATGCTGCATTTGAATAAATCGTGCTATTCGTGAACTCGACTACTTGTTCTAAAGGCAGCTGGACCTACAGTTGACAGACTGTTTGCGAATCCGGTACTGCCAGAGCCGGGCCTATAGCTACCACAGCATTTGATATGCCTATCAAGCCATGAGTCCAGTCACCAACAGTCCCTCTAACCTCTGAGGATCAGCTGGAGCACAATGGGATTCATCTCTTACCAAATTTGCCACAACACATGGGCAGAAAACAAGCCATGTGCAAGTATGAGCCTATACACTGTAGGCAACGTCACACGACCGGTTTGTGAACAGGTTTTATGCTGACGGGTTCGGGTGAGGATATGTACTTCATTTAGAAAGTTTTCCCTGACCCAAAGCAGCCTGGTTTTGCCAGGAGAAACTCATTCCTCTCCCCACTTGTGCAATCATCATTGCTTAACCACGCTAAGTAGCACAGAAAGAAATGTGATTTGGGACGTTCCTGAGGCATCCACACTTAACATTCTATATTCCAGCTCCCTGCATAGTATCTGATGGGTTATTTACTAGCTGTTTATCCAGTCAGTACAAAATCTTTGACTCACCTGCCGTCAGCACACTGCAAAGGCTCACCACCCATCATCTTGCCACATCAACCTCCAGGAGTACGAAGGAACCTATGGTCTGACCACCTTCCCCATCTTTTTCTGCACCATGTAACAACAAGCTACCCAAGATACTCTGGGAAAGAGTTCCTTCCTTCATATAGCCCACTAAGCAAATACTGACCTGGCAGCAGCTGCATTGGTCTTCCATGTTTGAGAATGCTGGCAGATTTTTTTTTTAATATTTGTCAGGGACTCATGTTAGTCTAGAGAGCTGATAATTAAAAATGTTGTATTTTTACTTTTTTTTAATATTGGCAGTCTGACCAGTTTTGCCTTCCTCTGGAATTCCCCTGGTACATGAGCACGTATTTAAAATGAGCACTTCTGCTTTCTTTCCTTTTTCATTCTCAGCACTGTTATGGCATATACCTAGAAATGCACTCTGTGGGGAGGGGGATGTCTGTTTTTGTTCCTAACACATTTTCAAACCTATTAATGCTATAAGCATTTGGTTTACCTCTTCCATTTAGCTGCCCACACCATATTCTGCCTGTGTATGTTAAACATCTACTAATTGCCTGGTGGTATCATTTCTCCTTCTATTTATGTCGCTGATGCTCAGGAAATCATCTTCAATGCCATGGTTCTCTTGGTGCATTAAGTCCAAAACAGGATCACCACTTACTGTGTGCTCTGTTGTTTGAGTTCAGAATGGAAGATGAGGCATTCCTGAAATTCAGCTCGTGATAACAGACGCCTGTCATGTCACTCTCCTCCTCACACATACAGGTGGAAAATACACAGGTTTCTGTGCAGAAAATCAGTCTTTTTTTTGTTTGATTAGAGTTTTTTTTTTCCCCTACTAATCCCCAGCCATTCTTGGATTTTGCCAGTTAAGTATTCAAGGTTCTCTCTATCTGAGTTGTTAATAGCGCTGGCACAAGATACAGCTTCTTCAGAATGAGCTACAGTGTCCTATCCCTATGCACTTTTTCACAATTTTAATGCTTGCAATATATATATATTTTTCCCCAGACATTCAAGTTGTCCAAGAAAACTTCAGAAATGCAACTCATTACACATTTCTTTTCATCAAGGAAATCTTTAATTCCTCTGGTTTGTTTCCCAGGCTGCTAGTACGAATATCACATTAGGTATACAGGTTTGCAATGTATTTATTCCCTCAGTATCCTTTGCCGATCTAGTTACCATACAACCCCTTGGGCTTCTCACACTCATTGCCATCCAAGAAGATCAATCCTCACCAGTCAAACCTTCCAGGCACCTCTGCTGCAGCATGGATGCATGTACCACGAAGCCAAGAAATCCTGTTAGTATCAGCAGAGACCCCAGCAATTTCTGTTGGGAATTTTCTGCTTTTCCAACTTCTGGAAATGCCAAGGCCCCACAGGCACCCAGAGCAGCCCCAGCCATGGAGCTACAGCCCAGGTAGGGACCAAGCTCAGCCTGACAGCCAGAGCTCCTCTCCAGGAGCAGGGAGGCTGAAGATTTGGATTGTGGAATAACATGGGAAGGGATTCTTACTCACACTTCCACAGGAAGCCAATCCATCCGTTCCAAAGCTTTGCAAACAGGAATGTCTCTGTCTTGCGGTCCTGGAGGGTCTTGCGGCTGTATGCTGCATTTTTGCCCCGGAGAAGCACGTTTTTTGCTGCCAGTCCTCACTAATTAAAATTCACATCAAAGGCCTCTGGGAACTGAAATGGTTTGTGAGGATAGTTACAGCTCACTCAGCCTTGGGAATATCCTCACTGTAGTTGCACCGTTCCAACAAAGGGCACCCTCACAGAGGACAGGGCTTTTTAGCAAACGTATTTAACATATTAAGTATTTTATTTCGTGTAATTAATATGGTAGATCTGGTGTGAATATGACGGGAAGAACATGGCTCAGGATGCCACTTATCTGCCACAGGGGCTATTACAAACACATGGAGAAGATATTCAGCATTGCCAAACGAGTCTCGCTGTATGTATGGAAAAGATAACAAAGAGTGGCAAAGGATTTGTAACTGCTCAGCCTAGAGGCAATGACATTTATGGTTTCTCTCCAACAGAAAGAACTGATTTTTTTTTTAAAATCAATATCCCTTTCTTTACAAGAAAAAAAATACAGTTGTTCCCTGACAGAAATCAGATTCTATGATTTACTTGTTTGTACAAATTCGGAACAAATTTCATGCTGCACACAATGTCCAAACACATTTCTGAACCTGTCAAGTACATCCTTGCGGCTATGCTGAGGCTCTAAGCACTGAGTGAGTGGGTAAAACATGTTCAGGTTCTTACTCTTCATCTTCAGCACCTGAACACTTGTCTTTCTTTTGGAAAGAAGCTGTATCTTCTTAGTTCTTTGACACTTCTTAATATTATATTTCTGTTTGCCGTCATTTAAGTAGCCTGAAGAATGAAACTCATCCTGGAAAAAAAAAATAACTACTATATTTTTTGATGCATAGGTTGATGTTACTTGTGATTGCCATTGAAAGAACAGTCTTCCCATATGGACGCAGTTTCTGTCAGTTGTGTTAGAAACACAAATTCACACATTTCATTCACTGAAATTTCCTTGTGAAATAGCAAATACATCTTAAAAGATATTTTCATGAAGTTGCAATTAGAAAGAGTTAACTTTTCCATTTTCATTTCTGTCAGAAACTGTTGCTGCCTTGATGAAACTCAGTTGTTCCACTGAAGCTGTGGGGAAAAGTACATGTTGATAAGTCAGGCGGGTGTTCCTCTTAAAACAGATTTATCTGGAATTTGTCTGATTAAAAGTAGGTGTCCAGGATTCACATGGAGTGTCTCTCCTGTAGCCCTTCTAAAAGGTTCAGCTTCTGTGCAAGCAGCGGGAGCCAGCCAAGCTTTTCAGACACCAGTGAATTCTTTCCCACTGGAAGATGGCCTATATTTCCAACATAGTGTTCGATATATTAGGACACTTGACTGAAGATCGATGAAAAACCATCCATGCAGGAAGTGTCAAAACACAACAGCTATCCTTCTGACCAAGAAGGTTGAAATGATACATGGATTACTTCCGTTTGAAGGAAAACTGGAAAGTATAAATCAGGCTTATTCTTTAGTCTAATTGTGTTTCTTTATAAAGAAAAATAGAACCTTATTTCCCTGAAAACACACGATCCGGCTTCACTCAAAGTGACCCGCCTGGCCTCACAAGTGGCCTGCACCCTTGAGCATTGATTTCCATCACCTCTGCCAACCCTAATCCAGAACTGATCTTGCTTCTTTGATTCAGCCTGGAAGAGGAGTAATATCCCACTCAGTTCTACTAGCTCTTCATGGAAGACATGATTAACACAAGCCAGTACTGCTTTCCAGCAAAACACATTTTTTTTAGCAACTTGTGGAAATCATTTACACACCCACAAAACTGCAAATCTATTCAAGGACAAGATAGTTTTGAAGATTTTGTCTGCATTGATTTTTATTTTTTTTTTCCTTCTATTTACTTTGCTTATATCTGGAGAAAATAAAGAGGTGGGAAAAAAAAATAAAATCCATTTTTATGTGAATATGATACTGCATGTTAATGATATTTCTGCTCCAGGAAATTTGATGGCAGCATTCGCTCTTCCTTCTCACACAACACAGCATTCATATTAGCTGACAGAAAAAAGGGCTGGGGTGACGCCTTCGCATAGGCATTTTCCTTCTCACCACTAAGCAATGGCCAGAGAGACGTAGCTGGGCCTGGTGCGGGGGCCGCTTTCAGCCAAGGCACAACATTCAGCAAGCTAGTTCCCAAGCCTATGAAACACCGTCAGAGAAAGACACCTCTCGTTGAGGAACCTCGTAGCCTGTTTTCCTCGTGCCCTTTTCATTGCTTGCTCTCACACCTCTGTTTAAAGCAATTTTTTATGGTCTGGTTAATGATACTCATTATCGGCGCTGGCGCTCTGCCTGGCATGAGCGCTGGGGCTGCAAATCTTGTGGAGACGATGATGTTAACAACCAGATTGCTGTCTGTGAATAAATCCTGCGTGGGTTTCCCCTCCCACTGACTACTGTTACTAGATATGATAGAGCTATTTGTCCTGCTTAGGCCACAATACCATTCCAGACACTGTCGAATACTTGCCATTTATTTCTATGTTTGAGCACCAGACTGGTATTTTTGGAAGCTTTTTGGAGGCAGCAGCTCTGTATGAGACCCCAGGGCCAACAGAACCTCACCCAACTGCCACCCGGGCCACCACCAGCCCCACCATGCAGCCATTAAGGGCAATGGAAAAATACAGTCGCGCCCGTGACGTGACGTGACGTGACGTGACGTAACGCGACGCGACGTGACGTGACGCGACGCGGTGGGGCCCCTCCTGCCGCGCGCGGGGCCGCCACGAAGGGGAACCCCTTCCTTCCCTCCCTCCCTCCCTCCCCGCCGCCACTGGGACGCGCAGCGGCGACATTTTGTCAGGTGCGCCCGCACTCGCACGTCTGCGTGCGGCGACATTTTGTCACCGCGCCACGCGCCGACACCGCGCCCGGCCCCGCCCCTCCCTGCCACGAGGCCCCGCCCCTCCGGGGTTGGGGCGGGGCTTTTCGCCTCCGCCCCTCCCATTGGCGGCGCGGTGTGGGGGGGGAGGCGCGTGACCGCGCGGCGCGTGACGTAGGAGGAAGAAGACGCCATTAGGGGAGGGGAGAAGGGGGCTGCTGACGGTGGTGGCGGTTTTGGTGCTTTGGTTCTTGTCCTTCTGTAGTAGCGCTCTCCGCTCCTGGTTTCGCTTCCTCGCGCTGCTCGTGCCGTTTGGGCGCTGAGGAGGGTCGCGGCTGCGCCCCGTGGCGCGTTGATGTGAGGCGGCGCGGGCGGCGCGGCGCGGATGGCGGCGGGCTCCGGCGCGGCGGCGGCCGGCGGCGGCCGCAGCTTCTCCTTCAAAGTGGTCCTGCTCGGCGAGGGCTGCGTGGGCAAAACCTCGCTTGTGCTGCGCTACTGCGAGAACAAGTTCAACGACAAGCACATCACCACGCTGCAGGTGCGGGCCGCGCTGCGCTGGGGGGGTGCCCGCCGCGCCGCCCCCCTCTCCGCCCTCGGGCGCCTCGGGACTCCTTACGAGGAGACGTGCTCAGCGCAGGAGCTCCCCGTGTTGCCGTTGAACTGTTACCTTTAGGGCTCCAGTGTAGAGAGACCAGTGCCCCTGTCTAAATGGTGGCTGTCCTCAGCTGGTTGTGCAGGAGGCCTTATTTTATTTAAAAAGCCCTTAGATCTAGGCTTACAGTGCTTAAATAACTCTTCTATTCTTAACGCTTTTTATTTTTTTCAATTAGGTATATGAATGTGTTCCTTTGAATGTTGGGAGGTAGAAGTATGATTGGAAACTAATGTTGTTATTGTGATTGTCAGCAGTGGACTGATGACTAAGTGTTTCATACGTGCTCCATTTCTGATAATTATAGTCTACCTAGTGTTTTAGAGCTTCACTGATACTCTTTGAAGAGAACAGCTTCTATAAGATGGCTTACAAGATTGTGGTATGTTTCGTGAGGTTTCATACATGAAAAAAAGAAGCCTCTCCACTTATTTCCTTGTCACTTTATTTACTTGGATTTTGGATGCTATCAGTTTAGTTACAAGCACCTGGAAAGTGCTGTTTCAGCCATAAATGATGAGAGGGTGTTTACTTGAAAATGTTTGTGTTTTTGCACTATCTGATGCCTTGATATGGCTTGTTTGTAGCATTGAAAAAAAACTCAAAACCAGTACTCATGTGACTGTACAGGTCTTAGAAACCATGTTTTAAACTTTGCATCAAGGATTGTACATGAAGCTTGTGTGGTGGGCTGTCTCTGCTCGCTTAACCTTTTTTTCTGCAATTATGCAGATTTTCTTAGTAGTTGTGAGCAGGTTTGTTAAAGCCGTAATGCATACTATTCATAATAAATGCTGTTTAAGTAAAGAAACAAATCCTGCCACCATGTGGGCCCCTGGTGGGTTTTGAACTGTGTTTTAAATTCTCTAATGTGACGTATAGAATAAATAGAGATGGTGGCAAAAAGAGCCTCAAGGTGGATGTGAGCTATTCCTGCACCTTTTGAAAGGTCTTGGTGGGGCCAGGTAGCTTGAAAATGTGCTTAATGGGGAAGCTTTCCCTTAAAACAAAGGGAGCATTGGGGATGTGCTGGAAAAAATATGGTGAATATTTCATTAACAAATACAATTGCTTTTTTTTTTTTTTTTTTTTTGCTACTAAATAGCAAAAAAAAAACCCATATTTTGAACGTTATTAGCATATGTTCATATTCTGGAGTTGGAAGGATCTATTGGTAGGTTTACTAGGCATGAGGCATATGGTGTGGTATTTCTGGCAGGCTAATTGCAGCTCTGATTGCCATAGAGGTAAATGATACTTCACTGGGCTAAGGCAGTATCTAGTAGCTTACAGGCATTGGGGTATGGCTGTGATTTTTCCACCTGAACTGCAGCATCAAGCAAATGACAATTTTTAAGAGTGTATTGAAATGGTCTATGTATTCTGATATCCCAAGCAGAAGTAGAGATGAATGCTGCTTGTCTATTAACCACTACTCCTGTTTTAGTTAGCCATGTTGGCTAAATCATTGGTGGGAAATTTAAACACAGAAGCAAAAAGTGAGTTGGAATACAGACTTATTTCACAGATGTCATAAAATGGAGCTTTAAATGGCAGGTCAATGAAATGCTGCCAGTAAAAAGCCTCTCTAGGTGTTTTGGCTTGGGAGCTTCCTTGTTTTGAACTCTCTTGGACGGTGAGAATTACTCGTATGGGAATGGAAACATGTGCCAGTGCTTGAAATAGAAATTTTGTCACTACTGCAATTAGGCTCTTGTTTGCTACCTAAATATTGATAGTCAAGTGATAAAGCTATTTTTAATTGATTACACTGTATTTTTCAGTTCACTTTGCTTTTCTCTTGTCTTGGTTGCTGTTTAATCTTTGTATACCATGTGATGATAATTCAAAAGTGCATGTTATTGTTTTTATTTTTTCTACAGTAGTAGAAGAAAGGTGTAGTAGATCATAAGTACTTCCACCGGCAAGTTAAAACATCCCTTAAAAATAAGGTCGTGAGAAACTAGAGTATCTGACTAAGCAATGGTGTGACTTTCCCTGCAAGACATACTTTTTTTTAAAATTTTTTTTTTTATTGTTTAGGGCTTCATCTGGTAAAGTGGCTTTATTTCATGACATCAGTTAAAAGTGTTTCAGCAAGTGACTCTTGTTCTAATTAAGTCAAAATTAGAAAAATACCTAGTTCCTGATTCAGGCAAGGACTAATGAGCTAGATAGTGGGGCAAGTAGCCCTTGCCCACAGTACTTTGTGCTTTAGAAAAACGAAAGCAGCTCTGCATTGTGCTTTACCCCAAAGTGTTTACAACAAAAAGCAGCATGATGGGGCCTGAGGACTTCTGAGGGGTAAATTTAGTGATGCTGCCTGCAGTGCAAGCCCCCGGTCTTGTGGGGAGTGTGGCTTAGGAGTGCGTTCCCTTTGAAGGGAAAGAGCATGGGAAGAGCTTAAACTGAGCAGTGCCAGTCCTCTTGCTTATGAGTGTCTCTGCTTTTCCGCCTGAATTCTAATATTCCAGTATGCTTTTAATTGTGAGGTTAATCTATGTACTCACAAGTAGGATCCCCCCCGCCCTGGGTTGATATCACATGGGTTTTAGTGAAAGGGAGCTGCCTTTTCTCCCCTGCTCTGGCTAGCTAGATGGAAACTAAGATTTGGAGCTTCCTTATATAGATAGGAACTCTTAGGCAGAGGTTGGGAGGCTGCTGGGACATGTTAGATTAGCTTAAAAATCATAACGTCAAGATTTCAAAGGATCTCTCAATGGAAATAAAGGGTAGCTGCTGATTTGCTGCTTGTTGGAAAGAAAACACCCAGCGTGTGTAGAAGCTGAATTGGGGAACCTGGAAAAGCTGATGCAGGGAAGCTGGGGATCTTTTATTTTACCTTTTCCTCACAAGATGTGAGTATAACCTATATTATCAACTCTGATGTGGCCAGTTAGAACTGCTTCATGTAAATCCAGGTATCAAGGTCAGTGTTTTTAAATGATTCTCAGCTGGTGTTAAGTGGTGTAAGTTAGTATTACCCTAATAATAAAAAGTGATAGTTTGAGAGTCAGTTGATTTAGGTAGATACTTTCTATTTTTAAATTACAGGAGATGAGTGCAGTGTTGATGCTCTAATCTCTGAAACATGAAAAAGACTACAAAATTTCCAGTGAAAGAGGGGCCCTATTCTTGCTTGCTGATGCTGATTGCTTTGGGGGACTTGTGTAACATGAGAAAACTGTCACGGGTGTCTAAGACAGCCTCCTTGGTCTGCTTTTTCAGCTTCGTGCTTTATGCAGTGTTCTTATGCCTGGTTTGTCCCTGTGTTTGAAATAAAACAGCCAAGGGGTCAATGATAGTGAGCTGCTTTCTCCTTCTCAAGACCTCTTCCTCTCAAGAGCTTGACTTGCTCTTGAGAGAATGTTATGCCTGAATCTTTCTCTTGTTCCATGCAGGTGATTTTACCCCCTCTAACAGGGCCTGGTGCATGTGTAGAGCTGAGTTCTTGAAAGTTCAAGGACTTTGTGCAGGCTCATTAAGAGAATGGTATTTAGCTGCTGTAATTGCATTATCCTTTTTCTCTAAGGGTGTAAGTATTCTTCATACAGCTCATACTGTATGGATCAAAATACCAATAGTATCTTACTTGAAGCTTGTGTGAGATTGCTTCTTTTGGAATAAACTGCAGCCTCCTGGGTTAGGCTGAGTTTTTTGTCTAGTAGAGAAAGGAGTTGCAGACTGTAAGTTGGAAGTCACAATTGACACTTCACTCACCAGTATGTGGCTTGGTATGCCTGCAGCAGTTTGAAAATGCTGAATTTTCTGTGTGTTAAGAACAGATTCGACATGCTTTGCAACTGATTTCTTTCTGAACTGGTCTGAATGGGAAAACTCTGTACCCCAAAACAGTAGTTAGGGGTCTTCCTTATGCTTTAAATCCCGAAAAACCTCTTAATGTGGCTTTTTATTATTAATATTATTATTATTATTATCAGATTTGAGCCCAGCCACTTGCTTGATTTTTCTCTAACCTTCAAAATGAAGAGTCATGACTCTGCTCTTACGTGAAACAAACTTTCCCCCGGGGATCTGGCAGAAAAGAATCCCGTGCTTTTTTTTTTTTTTTTCTTCCTTGTGTGTGTTTGTGTCTTTGGCATAGTGTGCTGCTATGGCTATAAAGTGCAGTGGTTATTTGAATGTAAATGTGGCAAACTTAGCTCTGTCTATTAGTTCAAGAGCAGAGCCTGCTGGCAGCATTCTTCAACTATGTAAACAATGCAAAGGAATGAAGCATTTTGTCTATATGTAATAGCAACTGTTTGCGCAGCATCTTCCTGAGGCTTTCTGCTCATTATCAATTTACAGCTTTATTATTTAGACAACTTTTCATACAGGCTTGTTTGTGAACTTATTCATACCAATGCTGTCTTTCCTTCTTTTGAGCCAGGGATCTAAGACTTTAGACTAAGCTCAAACCTGATACATAGTAATACAGAGAGCAAGTACAGCAGCTTCATGTATCCTTGCCACTGTCTTTTGTCTCTTTTACAGAAGATAACGAAAAGCCTACTCACATATATGTAAGCTTGGGTATTTAGGATAGCAAATACTCTGCTCTCAGTGTTTAAAAGAACAGTATTTCTAGCAAGAGCATTGGTGACCTAAAGGAGAAGTATTTAAGCAAAATTTATCTAGGGATATGAATCTGCTTCAGTATGTGTTATGTCAGACAGGTAATGGTGCAGATGTCTTTTCTGGGCCAATATCAAAAGTCATGATACTAGAAACACAGAAGTCAATATTCAAAACAATATAGTATGAACCCTATTTCTGTGAAGCAGTTTAGCATTTCTTCCAGACCGAGGAGACCTATGCATAGGCTTAGGTAAAAGCAAATAATGCTTGGTAAAGCTCTTCTGCAGATTTGCAACAGGTGTAGGTAGTACAGTGCCTCAATAAAATATTGGCAAGTAAGCTTAATTCATTGTGTTTTAACCTATACTCTCTCCTCCAATGTTGGTGGATTACAGCTTTTTGAAGTCACTTCTAAACTTTTGTTTTTTCAACTTGACTGTAGTAGAACAAACTAGGATATGAAAACTAGAGACTGATGAGACAAGTGATCCTTAAGGCATGCTAGCTAAAAGTTGTATTCTGGTTTCTATAAAATTTTTAATTTCCCTCTAAACCATTAAAACTTACCTTATGTTTAATACTTGCTACTGCTATATTGTTTTATTTTGAGTTAGATAGCATGCTATTTATTTTAAACATGCTCTCTGGAACTGTTTTGACATTGACTTTCATGCCACCCAGCTGTAGATTGTAAGTTGATTGAATATGGTGGACCCAAAGACTCATTCTGCTACCCACTCTTGAAATGTGTATTTTCTAAGTTTGTTTTTTTTTTTAAATCTGTGGTCTGTTCTCTGTATTGGTTGTGTCTATTTTTTTTTTTTTTTAGACTTTATGGAGTGCCTTTAGGGAAATGGTACAAGTTATTTCAAAGAGGAGATTAAAGACATTCAATCAGTTTCTTACCTTATGTCATGCAAATGCCAGAATTCCTGTTAGGAAGATAGCACAAGAGTAGCATCTGCTCCAGCCAGCTGCATGTTGGCTTGGCGGGACCATTGTAAGGTCATCATTCAAGAGGTGATTTCACAGCGGATTAAGGTGATATAAATTTAACTGCAATGTTTTTCTGTGTGGGTATTGCTGCTCATGGAGTTAAACAGCAGGCTGGTTTAGGCAGCTGTTCTGGCCTGTGTATTTCTTTCTCTACCCACACAGATGGTTTTTGGTTAGTTTGGTGCCTGATTAGTTCTCAAGCAGAGACCTTGTCGAGCTTCTACAGTCCAGCCTAAAGTGATTTGGGAATCAATATATTGTAAGATACTGCAGAGACCTTGTTGATGTCTAAAGGCAAAATGAGGTGAAGCTGAAAGGCATACTGAGTGTAACTTAGGAAAAAGGCAAAAGCAGCTCTTGTCAACCGAATTGACTAGTTGTTAACTAGTTGCTTCTGGACTTCAGGATGGGAGAACATCTTAATGTGTTACCCTTAAGCCTAATGCTTCTGCTTAATAAATTTGTATTAGATCCATACCCCCTTTACATGGATTGTACACCTAGCAGCCTAATATCTGAAAATGTAGTTTATGGCTCTGAGAGGAACAAACATCCTTTTGAGTTACTGGAATTGGGCTAAGCTTGCAATATATTCTAATCCTATCAAATAAAAGACAATTTAGCTGCTCTAAAGATTTACTTGATTATGCTTCTTTTGAGGCTTCTTACGTGCAGACCAGTCCTGACACTGTCCTTTAGTGTGTATGATTTTTTTTCTTCACGTACAGTTAAGAGGAACATACTGAAATTGCAGGAGCAGAACTAGAATAAGACAAGTGGCAGGGAGATCTGTGAGCTCATTTCAGAAAACCAGAGGAAAGAGCAAGGGGTTGTCTTGCCAGATACTAATGCTCTGAGACTAGCAGGAAACTATTCAGTTCTAGTAGTTTACTGATACTGAACTAATTCATTTCCTGCAAATCAAAAGTTCCAAGCAGTTGAGGTGTGTCCCATCAATTTCATATACTCTAGTGGAAAGTCTAATCTGAACTACAAGCCTATCAATATTTTGAATCAGTCTTTTTCTGTGTGGCCTTCCTTTGGTCCTTCCCAAATCATTCAGAATAACAACAAAAAGTAGTAGGTAAGCCTAAGCTGGATTTCTTTAAAAAAAGATGTCTATTAAAATGTAGTGAAATCATGAACTAGCTTAGCATTGACCCAGTCTTCTGTCTTCAGTATTTTTATCCAAAAACCTGTTCTTTGTTGATTCAGATATGTTCATTGTTAAATTAAGCTGGAGTCAAGAGACATGCTTGTGTATAAAACTGAACTCTAAATAATCTGTTTTGCTTTCCAGGCATCTTTTCTTACTAAGAAGCTAAACATTGGTGGGAAAAGAGTAAATCTTGCAATATGGGTATGTTTGCTTTTCTGTCATTTCCCCTTCCCCTAGCAGACTAACTTCCTGAGAAACTACTTATAGTTGATACGATTCAAAGGTTACACACTCTTTAAAGTGAAATTTAGAACTAATTGCAGTCTTTTGAATAATTTGTTTTGTCGTAAATGGTAATAAGTGTGTTTTAACAACTGTAGGATACAGCAGGTCAAGAAAGATTTCATGCATTGGGGCCAATCTACTACAGAGATTCTAATGGAGCTATTCTCGTATATGATATAACAGATGAAGACTCTTTTCAGAAGGTACTGGGACGGATTTTTGCCTGTTTGCAAGATGTAAATGTACTTGGTTGTGTGTTATCCAGACAATTTTTTTTCTCAGAGAAAGAGGAATTAGATTTGCCTAAGTTATTGCATAACTACCTCTGTATGATGTCCTAAAGTATTTTTAGGTTCTTGTAGTGACCTCTTCTCACTGCTTAAATTCCCTTGAAATAGCAGTGCCAAAGTCAATGGTCTGACCGTACCACTTCAAAGCAGGAAAACAAAGTGAGAAGCTACCTCATCATTCTTGTCTCATTTGTTCTCCCAGAAAATTTACATACTTAAATGTATGGGTGCAGTGGGTGTCAGTAAGTTCCTGTTGATAATCTCATGACTGACCTAAGAAATAAACGCAGAGTGCAGTGTACTTGTTCTTTGGAGTGGTTCTAACACTATTTGTGATGAGTTACGTAAAACAGTTATTCCAGGAATGAAAGCTACTTGTTACTAATTCAGCTGTAAGCTAGAACCTTCAGATTACAGGAACTAAAGCTGTGCATAGCTGTCTGAAGAATATTTGCTAAATATTTGTTGTTCTATAAAACTCAGTCCATGAAGGAAATAGGTCAGTTTTGCAATGTCTAAAACAGTTATTTATCAAAGTGAAAATAAACTTGTCTCTATTCTCTGTGCAGGTAAAAAACTGGGTTAAGGAATTAAGAAAAATGTTGGGAAACGAAATCTGTTTATGTATAGTAGGTAAGTCCTTTTTAGTACATGGTTTTAGTGACTGAGTTAAAAACACTTCTTTCATTAGTAGCATTCTTCTTAATACTGCTGTGATACCTTGTGCATGTGAAGGGGTAAAACTGCTATGAATCCAGTGTTTAAAATTCATTTGGAGCTAGAAGTTCCAGTAAATCACAACTGAGAAAAATGTAGGAGCTTTAAATAAAAATTTTAAAGGAAAAAAACTGTTTAATGCTACACCTTGATTGAGGTACAGACAACTGCAGGTTGCAGAGTTTAACAAAACAAAGCCTAAATCTTTAGGGTTTTTTGTAGCCTTACCACAAATCCTCAGACTCCTTGTGGATATTTACATGACTTTGGTGGGGAGGTGGGGGGAATGAGAGTAGAACTTCATTTGTAGGTTCCAGTGAAGACGTTTGAGTGGGAGGTGGACTCTTAAATCATTTTAGCCTACACCAAAAAGACTAGTATGCAATTCAGTCTTTGTCAGCCTGTATTTAGGGGAAAAAGAAGAGCGCAGGTATGATTACAAGATTTCTTTGGGTTAACTTTAGAATACAAAAACTTAAAAGATCAACTTGTCTCTAACAGGTAACAAAATAGACTTGGAAAAGGAGAGGCATGTTTCGGTGCAAGAAGCAGAAACGTAAGTTACCATCTATTAATAGAAATGGTCATTGCAGAATTATGCTCTACCTGTGATGCTCAGCAACTGGCAGGCATGAACTGGCAGTGTCTGGCTTCTGTTCCTTGCTTTTCTACTATCCGAGTTCCCGAATGTCTTAGTGAGTTATAATTTGAGAATTGTTCTTGATTCGAGTAAGTATCACAGATTAAATGCCTTTCTAGGGATGAAGTTTACTTTATTTCCCCTAGTGTTTTTTTCTGAATCATGGTTATTTTTATCAGATTATTCCATTATATGCTTAATCAGCATGTGTAGATTAAGTTTCAGTGAGGGAGAAAACAGTATTGTAATCTTCTTTTTGCTTCACTTAAAATGGTATGTTTTGGAAAGATTAACGAGCCCTTCAGTGCAGTGAAGCTCTTCTGTATCTGCATTTGTACAGGTATGCTGAATCTGTTGGAGCAAAACATTATCATACTTCAGCTAAGCAGAATAAAGGAATTGAAGAACTGTTTCTGGACCTTTGTAAAAGTAGGTATTATCTAGTTTGTTTGTAAAGCACTTGATGATAGAAAGCTGAAGGCTTGAGGCATGTTTCCAATCTTAATTTAAAACCTTCCAAGTTTTGTTTTACTTCAAGCCACTTGTGTACCCAAGCAGCTTTGGAAGTTTGTGTGAATACTTCCAGTATTGCAGAACTACAGAACTTTTTCCGGGTCAGTATCTCAGTACATCTGAGCATACAAGATCCTCCTTTAGCCAACAGGAGCCCTTGGATCTTTGGTCTATTAGGAGTAGGATTGAGAATATTTTCTTAAACTGTGCCATTTTGCACCTGAAAATTACTGACTACAAACAGAGAACTGCTGTTGCTGAACTTACTGTCTGTGCATGTAACTGAAATAGATTAAGATCTTAGTCTTAACATTCCACTACGCCCCTTTTTTTTAGTCTTAATAAATATCTTCTTTTGCAGGAATGATAGAAACTGCTCAAGTGGATGAAAGAGCAAGAGGGAATGGTTCCAGCCAGTCGGGAACAGCGAGGCGAGGTGTACAGATTATTGATGATGAACCACAAGTACAGAGCAGTGGCGGGTGCTGTTCTTCTGGATAACTATAAAACTGTGCATCGTTGCCCTCAATATGAAGAACTGCCATATTCCAAGTCACGCATCCTTTACCAATGGAGTAATAGAATTAACAGTATTTAAAAATAATCACTTATAACACTGCAGAGACCTTAAGTGCTAAACTAGTGGCGTCTGTGACCAGAGAATTGGCATTTTCTACAGTGGTTAACAAAGCAATTACCAATGGCCTTTTTACATCTTTTTTTTCTTTAATGAGGAATAATATGCATGTAGAAAAGACCTACTTAAAGGCTTCATTTATATTCTTTTAAATCAGATCATTATTTAATAACTTATATACATTGTTGTTGGAATGGTATATGTTTTTGCAGCTCTTTGTATTTTGTGGTAGATTGAATTGTATCACTTCTAAAATGCAAATTCTTTTTTTAATTAGCAGATATCTGAAGTAATATTTTTGCAGGGTCTCCACAAGCCTATAACTGTCAACTACTTTGATATACTCTGTCCATCCTGTATGCCAAGCTGGTAAAATACACTGTAAATTACATATTAAATATTTTATCTGCTTTTACAAGTGCAGGTGCAGAAATATGTACATCAGTCTTGTCAGTAATTGTGAAGTGAATAAGTCAGTGAAAAGATACAAGCTTTTCATGTGTACTGTTGAAATGCTCACTCTGTTCTTCCTCCTCCATGAAAACAGTCTATTTTCAGTATATTCATAGCTACAGCAACTTTTAAAGCCCTTTTTTCTGGCAAGCAGCAGTGTGTAGCGTATGTCCCTAGTGGGGAGGAAATGCCTCTTGGGCTGCTGTTCAAGATGTTGGTGTTTGAGCAGCACCCAGAACAGCAGGAGCATGTTTAGGTTTTGCCTCTGCATTTACTTCAGCTTCTCAGAAAGTCCCCTGAAGCCAAATGAAGTTTAGCCCTTGTCTACCTGGTAGCCAGTAAACCAGAGGCACTACACAACTTGTAAGGTGTGTTGTTATATGTGTCCTCAGCATTTTAAACTATTAATGAGCATAAGAGGTTTTGCATTGCAAGGCTTGAGTGAACACGTGAATTCGCATTGGCTTGAACCACTTCTGATTTTGAGTGAATATGCAGGAGCTGTAGAACTTTCCAGATGTAGTTGTAGCATTTGGTGTACCAGGCAGAGCTAAACTTGTTCCTGACTTGGTCTTTCTTGTAAAGCTCTTTGAAGCCCAGTTAAAGTTTGGGAGGAGGGTTTTCAGAAACACAGTGTATAAATTATTTTCACAGAAGGATCACAAATGGTGGCAGTTGAAATTTCAAAATGTTTTGTGCTCTGACTTTTTTTATCTAAGTTGTCATGCTTGGAAAAAAAACCAGTAAAAGTGATGTCTATGACAAAATAGAATATTCCTTGGCCTTCCTTTTTCTGAAGGGCAGAATTAGTCTTGCATATGAATACACTGAGTGGTGTGGGAATGGTCTGATGCACAACTGTAGTAGTAACTAACCAGCCTGGCATGTAAGAAATGTGCTGTCTTCGATCTGATTTTTCTCTGAAATAGATGGCTTTGCTATAAACTGTTTCTGATGCTTTTTGTCCCTTTTTCTGCCTGACCTGTGATGCAGATGCTTTCCCTTCGGCTGATTCTGAGTTGCTCTTCTGACCATGGTTGTGTGTGTGATGGACAAGTGTTGTCTTCTTGCTAGTAGAGAGAAAACTGTCTTACCTGTGGAGCTTTGGTATGAATTGAAACTCATGCCCATAATTTTATGGGCAACTGACTTAAATACATATAATGACCTTCTTTAACACAGTGTTAACATCTTGATACTGTCTCTAAAATACCTTGCCAAAGTTAAGCAGGTCAACTCATCTGGAAACAACATTTTCAAGTCTGTATATTACATGGAAACCTGTGTTGCAAATGATACCATATTGATATCAAGAGTGAAATTAGTGAGGTTCTGTATTCAAGATTGGAGGGTCCCCATTAGAGTTCAAGTTGTTCAAGGTCTAATTTGGAATTTGTGAAGATTGAGGAGGAAAGAAAAAGGCAGAATGAACAAAACGCTCAACTACATTTGATAAGCAAGTAAGACATGACATCTTTTTTTGTCTGCCCCAGAGCATGCGTGTTTTCGGTGGAAGGCTTTGTCCATACTGTTGATATGGACAGCTGTGATATTCTGGTCTAGAAATCGATGCCTTTTACCCAAGAGTATTATGTCCTGAAGCTTTGAACTAAGAGTATAGGTTGCTGCTGTGTGCCTGCAGCAGCTGTGTGGCTCCTGCTTTGGTGCGTTCTGTGGGCTCTGTGCAGCTCTGCTCGAGTAATGAGAGCTCTCGCAGCCCTGGTGGCACTAACTCTTCAGGATCTTGTGAAACAGACTATTCCTGCTGGCATCTTGGTGTGGGGGGAGGATGCTGCCTTTTTGTATCATTAAAATATTTTGATAGTTGCAGAGGAAAAAAAGTGCTGGCTGCTATTCTCAAGCTCACTGTTCTTAATTTCAGCAAACTTGCAGCGTGGCAGATACTGAATGGAGACTTGTGAGTAAGCTTCAGTTTGTTGGGCTCTTTTACTCATGAAACTGTCGAAACTTGTGTGAAGCAGAATGTGAATATCTTGCAAAACTCTGAGTGTGGTTCTTACAGATGAAAAACCTCCTCCTGGGGAGTGGGAGTTTGACTATATGTCACAACACAGTGTCTTGGGCAGCTGTGATAAAATGACCACAGTAAGAATTCATGTGACTGTTGTTCATAAGCACTCATGGAAAATGATTGATCCTTGTGTAAAAGGGAGAAAATAAACCAGTGAAATACGTCTTAGCTGGAGGGTGTTAACAGTTCACTTTAACTCCATGAGTCAAAATTTAACTGTGAGCCTTTTCCTTAATGCTGTCTACTGCTCTGCAGCTTGCCTAGGATATCTGCAACTCTGTAGACTGGGGGAAAAAAAAAAATGAAGTGACATGTGTTTTCAGAAAGATTGGGAATGAGAAAAATTGAAAAAACAAGTGTCTCAAGGTGAATAGGAAGCCAATGAAGCGGGTTTCTATCACACATATGAAAACAGTGGATTCTTTAGACCGATTAACTACAGTTATCTCGTTCTTAGCAGGCAAAGTACAACTGTCCTAGGAAAAGAACCTTTGTATTAGTAAAGACATCTAGATTATTTGCGCTAAGTTCGTGAGGAAGTAGAGGTTTAATTCTTGTTTGAGCAGGACGTGACTTAAGTAACCAGATATTATTGCTGCATTGGTTTTGTTCCTGACTTTGATTTTAAAGATTTACTGAAATCTATCATGGCTCCTTTTTTTTTTTCTGTGTATCTTAATACTTCTCTGAAACAGATACTGTTCTGTTCCTGAGAACTATTTCTACTCCTGTACTCCAAAGCAATTTTTAGCTTCATTAAGAGAAACTTACGAAAATAGTTTAGGATGTAAAAGTGAGCAACTTCTGCCTTTCAGAACATTAACTATGAGACTTAGTCAAATGATTAAAGTATTTTTGTTTACATGGAGATGCACAGAAGAATAAGGACTTGGGAAAGCACCTCTGAGGAATGAATAATTCCAGATGGAAACCCACTGTAGCACATAAGTCAACTTTATAAGGTCCTGCAACTTTGAAGACAGTTCTTAAGGGTAAATCTGACAAAGTTATTCAAGACAGGTATTTGAGTTGTAAACTAGACTTTTTTGTTGTAGTATATACTAATCTTTAAATATGCTCACAGTCTTGATGGTGCTGCTGTGGAGACTTACGTTATCTGCAAAGTCTTATCCTTTGTTGAAGTAGTTTAACAAATCAAAGTCCAAAAAAACTTGAATGCAGCACTGTGCATTCATTGAGTTTTTATGGACACCCTCTTATTTTATTGCACTTAAGCTACAGATTAGGAACTAAAAAGAATTAGATTGATTCAGGCAAGTAATTTATAAAGCTGTTCTAGACTTGCATGTGGGATGAATGGAACTAGATCTAGAGGTTGGGAGCAATCTGAAAACTGCTTTGCGATGACTCAAATAGTAGTTCCAAGATTGAGACATTTTAAGTTCAGATAGAGCTTAATCACCATGCAATGCTTTTAGTTTTTGAAATTTTGTGTTCAGACCTCAAAGTAGTGGAAAGTCATCTTCAGTGCAAAACTGAAGGTGCTAGTAATGGGGCTGAGCTGGTCAATTCTTGCTGGAAAAATTCCCTGGCAATTCCAGCAATTGTGATTGTTCCTTCTCTCTCCCACTGCCTGCCTCTTTTAATATATATGACATCTTGGGTAGTTTTTTTCCCATGCGTGTCCCTTTTTTTTAACTGCAGGTGACCAAACAGATTATCAGAAACAATGTGGACTTATTTGAGGTATTTAGAGTGAACTGTCTTTGAATTAAGCTTGCATTGAAATGGACTTTTGTTAATCTTCAGTTTGCATCAAAGTTGATGTGTTTTATTTTTCTTCCTGACTTGTTAGTGTGAATCCTCCAATGAGTATAACTTATTACCACTGTATCAGGGAATCCCAGATGAAGAATGAGATGTTAGGTACTAACTGCACAAACTTAATGAAGACAACCTGAAAATAAGTTTTGTTTTTGTGGTGTGTGGTGTTGGTTTGTGTGGTTGTGTGGGTTTTTTTTTTTGTTTTTTTTTTGTTTTTTTTTTTTTTCACTTCGACTGATCTTTCTGGGAGATTCTGCTCCGTGTTGAGAACACTGCTTTTTCTACAGAGGAATACTTGCCATTTCTTGACAAGGCTTTTTTTCTTTCTTTTTTCTTTTCCCCCTAGCTAATTCAGCCTCATTGATCTTTTGCTGGAATTTTTATATCCTTGTTTTTAAACCCCTCAGAAGCTGGCAATGTGAAGTACAGCAACAGAGGTCAGTGAGTATTGCAAGGTCTCCTAGTTTGTCCTAGCAAGTAGTTGTATCCTGCCTCCAAAATGACAAGATAATGGAGAAGATGAAATACTGGAAACTTGAGAAGGAGCCCCTGCTGCCTGTGCTGGTGCCAGAATCTTGATTCCGGGCTACTAAAAGTGACACAGAAGGAATCAAGTCCTAGCAGAGGTAGCAAGGACTCCTTTCTGCCTTCCAGTAGGCAGAGACCAAGGAGTAGCTTGTGTTGCCAAGTAGCTGATAGCTTATGGCAGATCCAAATTCCTGTAAAAGGTCCTTTTTGAACTTTTGAAACTGTTAAATTGTCAACTCTTCTTCAGTCGGATCACTGTGCTGTTCTGCAAGGTCAATGGGCTTCATCTGTGGGGGGTGAGGGGGGGAAAGGAGTGTGTTCTCAAAGCAGGAACTTAAGCAGCTTTAATGAAGCTGTTTTTTAGTGGAAAGAGAAAACAGCATTCAACGATTTGCAGGTTGACATTGCTATTTCATCGTGCAGGCGGCTTGTCTCAGTGGATTTTCTTAATGTGGAATGTGGCTTATGCAGAATGCTCTTCTCTGAACCACTCAGTATGTTAGCAAGCTAGCATATAGCTGGCACCAATACTGAAAAAGACACATAATTTTAATGATATTAGGTAATCTGAAGCTAAGTTTTGTAGGAAAATTCTATTGATGTTTGGGTATCTTTTAGAAAAGATGTAGGCAGAAATAGTATCTATGGCCCCTCACAAACATTACCTTTCCTAATGCATTGCTCTAGATGCAATTCTGAACTGTCACTTATGCAGTGAGGCAGAGGGATTGGATTAAAAGGTTTTGGTTTTTTTTTTTTTTTTAGTGAGACTTTTTAATGTTACAAATGCAAGAACAAATGTTTGAGCCCATCTGGGCATAATGTGTCAGAAGATGATTTTTAAGAGGCCAAGCCAGGCTTAGAAAGGTTGGTGTAACTTAGGCTGATTTATACAGTAGAGGCGGGAGTGTGAACGGGGTCAAATCTAGAGGGAGTTTGATTCTCAAGCAGGTGTCTGACAGCCTGGAACAGCCCCATGTGGAAGGCGGTTGCTGTTGATCTGCATTTGCTGCTTTAATGGTAGCTCTGATATTAACAAATCCTCTGACCCCTAAGGGAACAGCAAGAAAAAAATCCAACCAAGGGTGTACACTGGGTATTTATTTATCCCTGATGATGTGTTCATGTCATATCTCTACCTGAACTGTATCGTGGGTGCTTGTGAACACGTCCCTAGTGAATATTTTTACCTGGTGCTGTGGATTTGAACTAGATGGACAAAATAAGTGTAAGCAGCAAACAACAGGAAAGGCAGGATCTCCTAAAGGGAACTTGCATAGTTCCTGCCTTGGCCATCTTTATCCTTTGTTTTCACTTTATAAAAGACAATAGCTAAATCCCATTATCTTGGCATTAAAATATATTTTCTATCTGAGAAGTTTTGTTTATGAGACCCTAAAATGCCAGGAGCTTTTGTGAACAAATATGGTTCCTGGGCAGGTTTTCACCACATGTGCCTACTGCCAGCGTCTTGTGAAGGAGTCTATAGTCGATAGCAAAGAGTGGGTCTATGATTCTCCTTTAGCAGTGCAAGGTGAGGCCTGGGGCAAGTGTCTCCAACAGCAGGAAGCAAAAAACAGAGTATCTAGGCGGCATCTGATCACAGCCCCCCTTTCCCCCCCCCCGCTGTGCCACTAAGCTTGTGGTGCTGGAGCAAAACAATTTTGGACCGTAAAAATGTCCATGCTGTTCAAAAAGTTGATTTGAGGCTTGGGGTCATTAATTTGTACTGAGATTGGAGCCTTGTGGGGATCTGGAACACTTTTTCAGTAGGTGGATACAGTGCTTGGTGCCATGGAATTCACACTGATCTTTTTGCAGGCACTTAGGGGGTTCAGCTAATGCAGGAAGCAGCTCTCTGGAGTAGGTCGTGAGGGTAAGTTATAGAGGGAAGCAAGTACGGGGTTACAAACCCAGACACCTGGTCAGTGCTGCCTTTTGGGCAGCTAGCATGGACTACAGCAGTGCCTACCCCCACCTCGGAACCACGGTTCCGTTAGTTCCTGCACTTTCCAGGAAACGTTGCCTGCTGCTGGCGCTGCAATGTCTATGTGCAAGGAATGAGGCATTTGTCTTTGCCTTCTGAAATGGTAGATTTGGCAATAGCAGTCTGCGCCAGTCAGCAAACAACAGATCCGGTTCTGTTTAGTCATTGCTCTCGGATAGTTTCCAGCCAGCCTCTCTGGAGGCTGATGCAATTCATGTCTTTCTGCCCTCATGGCAAATGCAGAGTGCTTCATGTTGGTGTCTGCTCTGCTTGTTTGATACTTATGGGTTTTTTTAAAAAAAGAAAGCAAAAAGCTATTGTAAAGCTGTAATCAGCTGTGCTAATGATAGTGTTCCCTTATACAGGTATTACACGTTTTGGGACCTTTCATTTTCTGGGATTCTGGTAGTAGTTGATGGATGTAGATTAAAATGTCCTCAACCCATACTTGGTAGTGGTTGAGGTGTATGAAATATTGTAAATGTTTGAAGAAGGCTTCTCACCTGGTGTCTCCTTTGTGTCTCACACACATCCATGTCTTCACTCTGTATGCCAAGAAAAAAAAAAGGGAAGAGCATTTTCTTCTTTCTGATTCCCATCTATCTGATATGTTCCTTTTCCTTACCCCTAACTTTGAGGCAGGAGGATGTCAAATGTGGAATGTTGCTCCTCAGGTGTGCTCTACTCGGGCACCTGAGGCTTGCATGCTTTCTTAGATCAAGAGGTTGCAAAGACACTAGTCCCTTCTTGCTGAGGGAAGGGACAGTGAGCGCTGAAGATCCTTATCCCTCCTAGAGGTGAGCCTTATCTTCAAGGAGCTCTGGCCTGGAGAGCACATGGCGCAGCTTGGATAAATTCTGGAATATCTCCATTGCCACCTTCCATGGAATTCAGGTGAGGCCTGGAGCCTTGCAGGATTGAGGAAACCCAGAGAAGCCCAGCCTGCCTCCTCCTCTGAGCAGTGCCTGCTGCAGCCAGAGTCCAGCACAGCAGACCCACGTACTGCCTGTTCATGTCCCATGATGAGCTGGTGTCGCCGTACACTGCACTGGAGCAAGGCTTGCAAGGTATATTTTTTTTTTTCCTGTGAGCAGGGAAAAAAAGAGGTCAAATGGAAAGATTTTTCAGCCCTGCTTATCTTTCTCTTGCTGCTGGGAGGCTTCTGTGTTTGTACAAATTTAAGCCCATGATGGCAGGACTTGAAAGAATCGGTGCTTGTCTTGCATGGGCCCTCCTTTCATGTGTTTGAGTATGTGGGCAGCTGATACATCTGAGTACACAAACGGAGCCTGGAGCTCCGCTGAAATAGCAGGTGACAGTCACAGCAACAAGAGCAGCTGCTGCAGCTCTTGCCATAGCAGTGAAAGTTACAAGTGCAGCTGTGACAGCAACAGAAGCCCCAGAAAAGTCAGGAACAGTTTCTAGCAGCATACCGGGGACCTGCAGTAGGGTGCTGTGGTTGCCTCGGTGTGGCAGGAGTTTGCCTAGCAGAGCAGATAACTACTCAATAGGCAGTGGTGCCAGCAGGGCACCTCTTGCCAGTCCTTGTGAGACCATGTCTGGATTGCTGTGTCCTGCTCCAGGCTCCCTGGCCTGAGACTTGCTGGAACAAGTCCTGCCAAGGGCCACAAATGTGATCAAAGCACCAGACATGCAAGAAGGGGCTGTGGAGTTTTTCTTTAGCCTTAAGAGGAGGATTTGATCAATTACTTGTAAATATCTGATGGGAGGATATAAAGAAGGAGGAGCTGATTTTTTTCCCCTTGGTGCCTAGTGAAAGGACAAGAGGTGAAGTGAAACACAGCATAGGAGTGCCTGAGCATAAGGGAGCACCTCTCTTTTTCATGGTGGTGGTGGTGGTCAAACGGGATTGAGCTGCTCAGAGCATTTGCGGAGCCCCCAGCTGTGGAGACATTCAAACTAGTCTGGGCAGGATCCTGAGCAGCTCTCCAGTGGCCTATGCTCGAGTGGGGCGGGTGGACTAGGCAGTACCAAGGGTACCCTCCAACCTCAACCATTCCCTGATACCGCAACTTTGTAGCACCGTTATTTTGTTCTTTATCTTAAATAATGGCGTGCCTGTTGTTATGCAATGATAACTTGTTAAAGAATAAGGAGGTAGGACCTAAGGGGAATGGGCTAGAAAGCAGTTGGGCACCTTGTAGGAGCAGGATTGGTCTGTGGCACTGAGCTCTGAAACGCTTCTGCTTTTGCAGAGTGAGGGAAGGGAGGGCTGACTGTCCTACCAGGAAGGGTCCTGGAGCGTGCTGATCAGGCACGGTGAAACTGAGGTGTGAAACCCCCTTCCTGGGTCTGGTACCGTTCACTTCCTAGTCTCAGTCCCTTGGCTGGGTTTTGAGCTGCGAGTTCTGTGTACCAACACCAACTACCTTAGCGCAGGTGTGGCAGCAACAGCACGTTCTAATGAATAAGACTTCATCTGAACAAAACTTTTAAGAAAAAGACAAGAGTCGAGGGGAGGGTATTTCCTGGATCTTTTCACACTTCCGACATTGTTTTGAGTTGCAGTTCTCTGTCTGTCAGAGCAGCTCTGGTTTTGTGCATAAAGCCACAAACTGATTGCCTTGAACCCCCTTCCTTCTCACTGGGTATATTTGGAACATCTGTTTTGCTTCCCTGTGTTTGACACATCCTGTTCCTAAGATGAATCAAAGCACTCGCATGCAGGGCTCAAAGTTTGGAATAGGGCAGCAGTTCCTCACCATCCACACCTTAGAGATTCTAAAATAGCATTGCATCTTACTGTGTCCTTCGGACTGTTTCTCACAGAGAGATTATACAAATGAGCGGAGGATTACTGAAAAATTGAGGGGGAAAATGCATAATGTAGCTACAGGTTAGCTTTAACTGAGTTTAAATTTATTCTGTGATTTTATGAGGAAAAAAGAAAGGCCTGTATCCTGCCACTTGGCTCTCACTCTGTGGGAAGGAAGCAGCAGGAGGAGCTGGAGAGCACAGACAGGCCCAGGCAGATGGTAGTGGTCAGCACCACCAGCGGTACTTCTGGTTTATAGTTATCCATTTTTCTTATCTCTTCTTATTGTCAAAATCTGCATGTTCTGCATGAGACTTGTGTCCTGGATGCACTGTTTTAAAGCATATTCTTGTTTATACAGACAGTCACAAGAGATGGTCACAATCCTGGAACAAATCCATGTTTATCTTAAGACTAGCAACCCTTGTTTCTAAGGGTAAAAAAATAACAGTATGGCTGTTACCCTGGCAAGGGGGTTTTACACTTGAGAAGTCAGAAGCAGAGCATAAGGTCACCGTGTGAAACTCCTTCCTCTCCTGCGCACATCCCATTCGCCCTTTTTGAATAAACCATCTCGAGAGGATGTATTATTTACTCCAAGTATCTTATGTAACATGTGGGAATATAAGGGAGGTGGTCACGGAAAAAAAAAATCATCCCGTTCAGAGAAACAAACAAACAGAACCAGAACACCACGAACAACACCAACGCTTCCACCGTCCTCCTCGCCCCTGCCCGGCAGCCGCCGCTCCCGCGCGGCCTTTCAGGCGTTCCCCTCCCCGCCGCCTCAGCAGCGGCGCGCTCCCCTCTCCGGCCCCCCCTGCTGGTTAGCCAGGCGCCTTTCACCCTTTCCCGCTCCCTCGCCGGCCCCGCGGCCTGGCAGCGGGCGCCATTTCCCCGCGGCGCGGCACATGCGCACGGGCGCGGCGGCCCTTGGGGGCGGCTGCGCGCGCCCCGCCCCGCGCTCGCCCCGCCCCCGCCAGCGCGGTCCCCGCGGGTAGGTGCGTGGCCGCGCGCTGCTCGCTGCGGTCCGCTCCCCGCCCCCTCAGTGCGCCTGCGCGGCGGGACCCGGCGGGGCTTGTTGTGGGGCGACGGGGAAGCACGTGAGGGGCGCAACGTCATCATAAACACTCGTAGGCAACATGGCGGCGCCTCCGAGCGGCAAGGTAACGGCGGGGCTGCGGCGAGCGGGGAGCCGGCACGGCCCGGCCTGGTGGGAGGCCGCGGGCCGTGACGGGGCCTGGGCTCGGCCTGGCCGGCAGAGGCGACGCGTCTCCGCGGCCGTGTTCTCCTCGGGGGCTGCCTCGGGGAGCCGGCCCCCTTCGGCTGGCCTTGGTCGTGCGCTGCTGCGGGGCGGGCAGGGTGGGGGAAGCACCGGCTGTCAGGGCGCTACCTTCGCGCGAAGGTGCCACGCGGGCCTCGCCGAGGCTCTGTGAATGAAGCTGCGCAGCTTGGCAAGGGAAACTGGGAGATGGAAGAGCGACCTGGGGAATACAAGGGAAAACTCGGAGTTGGTCTTCTTCCGAATGTCTGCTTGTTTTGAGGTCACTCGAAGGGAACATGTGGCCCCCTTGGCCTCCTGTCATGTAGTTCTGAGTTGTCTGCGCGTGCTTTTTATTGTGCAGATATTTATAGTCAATGTTTCCATCCTAAAGCAGTTACTCTGTAACACTGAGCTCCCGAGCAGGTGGGATCCCTTAGGATTTACAATCTTAGTGCAGTGTTTGATTGTATCTAGCCAATGTTAAGTACAGCCAGTTTGCTTTTCTGGGAAATGGTAGTAAATGATCATTTCAGCTCATGCTGAGTTCACCATAAGAAATGCATGTAATAAGTTATCTGTGTGCTTTTTGGAGGCTGCTGTAACATTTTAAGCTAGCAAGATAATTCAGTAGATAACTCTGTGATAGAGTTTGTAGAGGGACTGAGATGATAGGCCAGTTCATGATATATCCTGTTTTAATCAGGAGTGGAACAGGTAATTTGCTCAACTGGAGTTGCTACAGCTTCAAAATGTTGCAAGCAGAGTTCTTGACAGCAGTTGAGGGCTGTGGCTCTACTGTCCTCTCTGCTGTTTCCAGCTATGCAAATAAAGCTGGCATGCAAGCAAAGAAAAGTTACCCTTCTGTTTCTTCTCTGTTGAATCCTAAAAAGGAAATAAGTCACTTTCAGCTTCTCAGTGCAGAGATAGTTTTTTAAGAAATATTTTCCTAGAAAGCCTTAAAAGTAAGTGTTGAAGTCTTGCTACTGTTTCAGCTCTGATCTAAATGAAACTTGTGGTTTTGCCCATTTCAAATTCAGTCTAGCAATTTATTGGTCGATGATGTGTACTTTCATTTCTCATCATTGATTTTCATATTGTTTTTATTGAGAACTTTTTTTTTTCTTCTAGGTGTTGCAAAACTTTTTCAGTTGTGGCACATCCAGAACACTAATGAAACTTGTTAACTTCTGATTCAGCAATATGTTTGTGATTTGTCTTTAAATTATAGCAGCTTAAAAAGTAAAAGTACTTAATACAGAAAACTAAAGGACAGTTCTGTCTTCAGATCAGCCCCTTCATGAGGTGTTAGAAGTTTCACTGTTATCAAGAGGAAAGGGTCTGTCCTTCTCTAACTCTCCCCTGTTGCCTTGGACTTGCTTGCGTGCTCAGTTGATCTCTCTGTGATTTGTCTTGGTAAGCTGGAACAACTGATGTGTGTGCACTTAGTTTTGGCAGGATTAATATCCTGCTGGTTTAGGAAGCGTGTCCTACAGCATGTTGTTGTTTTGGATGTCATGATGATGTTAGATGTGCTTGTGAACTGCTGAAACTTCACTCCAAGTGAAGCATGGCAGAGTGCAGCTTGGTGCAGACCCTGGCGTTCTCACTTAGGTTGTCATAGACCATGGGTGTCCTTATTTAATTCCTTTTGTTTCTGCCGCTGCAGTACTGTAAGGATATGTTTCAGGTAGTAAACTTTTGAAAGAGTAGTAGATGCTGGCTTGGGGGGGGGGGGTTCTTTAGTATCATTTAGCAGCTTTTATTGCATGGTATTACGTTTTGCAAAATATTGCACGAGATAATTCCCACGGAATGCTCCTGGGACTAAATAGGATAGAAAATTTCATAGAGTCTGAGATAATCTGTTTCAACACACCACATGTATCAGGTTGCTTTTTTTTTTTTTAATCTAATTCCTCTATCTTTTAAAAAAGTATATTTTCCAGCTGTTGAAAAAATTAGGCTATTAACAACTCTGTTACCCCATGTCATCGTCTTCTCTCTTTTTGCCTTGCTCTGATTTCAACTTACTATTTTACTGGGATATGACTTGTAAATTTAGTCATGTCGTTGTGGCTGTAGGTACTACTTTTCTTAACTTTTGTCTTTTTTTTTTTTTTTTTAAATTTCAACTCTTAGAAGTTGTTCATATATGAGAAGGTTCTGTTCAGTGGTTTTCTCTGTATGGTTTACTCAATTCCAGAGAACTTAAGTTAATGCAGTGGCGTTCTGTTTTACGACTCGTACATTATTCAGGACCATCTGTACTAGAGCAGTGTGAGCTTCAATCTTCTGTCCTGTCTTAGAGCTGCCAGGTTTTTTAATGCAAGTAACTTGGCTGTAAGATCTTTCATTTTGAGTGCTTTTAATGACATGCACCAAAACAGCATGGATGCTTTATATCTTCCTGCTGCTTAGCAAAGCGCTTCACCCATAAAACTGAAAACATTAGAAAATTAGGTTAAAAAGTTGTGTGGGGAGAAGTATAAACTTTAATTTTGTTTTGTCAGTATATGGGCTATTATAACAGCTGGCTTATTACTGTCTTTAAGCTGTCTATAATAAGAGCGACTTCTGTGTTCTTGGAGTTTGGTATGTCTTTGGCATATGTGTTGTTGGATCTTTCTCAGATTACTAATAGACATGAACTGTCAGAGAAGATACTTTTCACTTGCCTTTGCCCTTGCTCTTCAAAGTTTGGTCTAACCTCTCATGTGTAGCCAGTGTGATTTCAGCATTTAGGAGTGTTCAAGTAGCATTGTAGTTGCCACTAAATAGCAGTGCTGTGAAGAGTGATTTTTTTTTTTTTAATTGTTACTGTTATTTTAACAGCTGTGCTTATCATGGCTATGAAATGTGGCTTGTATAATTAGCTTTGCATCCTTTAGGTAATTTATTGATACAGATAGCAGTGGCAGATTAGTTTAGATGTAGCCTCTAGTTTAAATGGTGTCTTGCTGTACTTTGTAGTTAAATTGTGGGGCCTGGAGACTCTTGTATTATGTATGTTGTTCTATTTTTAGAAAGCATTTGATTTAAAATGATTACTATTTTATCATTCACTGTTTGCAGAATCGTCTTTTCTGAATGTTCTGTACTTTTTTGTGAACAGAAGGCTTTGCCTCTTTTGAATTTCATTAAGGCTTCATTATATTCATTTATAAAACAAGCAATTCACTGGTAATTCTGAAATTCTTGTGTGTTCTTTCTATTTTTATTGAGTTTGGTTTGGTTTTTTTTTTTTTTTTTTTTTTTTTTTTTTTTTTTTTGTATAAATGCTCGCAATTCAAACAATGTGATACTGCCGGAGGATCTTTGCCTTTATTTTTACTGAAATCCCACTATGGCTTCATAAGAAGGAAGAATACATGATGTTTTAAGATTTTTTTTTCATCACAATTAAGGCAGAACTTGAAAAAATTACTTAATTTAGGCTCCCAGGGTTGTAAACTTTTTCATATTTATCACAACATAAGCGTTTTTTTTAATCAGAGGTTGTAGTGGATCATCTGTGCATCAGAGGGTCAGTATTTCTTATAACTTGAAGCTATTTTATGTATGTAAGATATCTTTTTCATTACTGCTTTTTCATTTTTTGTTTATTTCTTTCCTTTTAAAATCCCTAAATAAGATACTGAGCAGTTTATACATCTGCTAATGTTTATAGACAGCCCTGTCTTTCTTTAATTAGTTCTCTTAAAAGATTTCAGACCAAGGTCACTTTCATAGGAGTGCTTTGACTGTTGGATCCATAGTGAGCTCCCCACCAGATTCTCTAGTCCGAGGGAAAAATAAAGCAATTCCTGTGGAAAAGCCGTTAGAGTTGGGACTTGCACAGGGCCATGATTGTTCAGTGATGCAGAGTGGTGCCTCAGTCGCAGCATGAGCCCCACAAGCTGTTTCCATCCATCACGAGAAGCTGGATGGCCTCTTGGCAGAGGGTGCTGACCCCAAGCACTTTGTTCCCTGGCAAAAGCAGAGACCAAATTGGATAGAACATAAGTAGTGGACTGGACACATGTGAAAGGTGGGACTAGTTAGTTGGGAGAGCTATTTCTCCGTTCTCAAGTGTCCTGGGTTTGACAGGTTGCTAACCTGTGACAGAGAGTTAATGAAGGGAAAAAATAAGACATGGACAATTGGAGCATGTGAAGTCATCTGATATTGAACAATTCCCAAAAACCTACCAATGGAGTGTTTTTGAGGCATCTCTTCTTAGACAGTTGTGCCTATGATTCAAACCCTTTGAGGAACCTAGGGATATCATAGGTGAGGGGATAAGTCTGGATTTGGTTACTCTTTATTTTACTGTGATATTAAGGGAACTGTTTTGCATAGAATGAGTTTTAGCTTAAGAAGCTGTCTGAAAACATTTGAGTTGTGATGTGTAGTTGAAAGACTGAAATTTCAGTGATGTTTAACTTGTGTTACTTTGCATCTTCATTTGCCTTGTCTCTTGTGCTTGTAATTTAATGTGTTTCTGTCAAACTTTTTTTCTTTTGTTGCCTTTTCTTTTGTATTTTTCTTGTTGGGCCAACAGGATCTCCTTTCAATGTATATAATGCACAGATATTCAGGACTAGGTGCTTTCTTTGAACAGGTCCACAAATGTTTTTGTAGAGGAGAAAAACCACCAAACCTACCATTATCGAAGTCAACATAGTTAGGCTGTTAAGGGGAGGACAACTTTTTAGCCATAAGCATCCAAGCAACGTGTGCTGCAGATGCTGCTTTGCTTCCCTGTGACTCTGTTCTCATGATGAGTGGTGCAGAGTGCTGGTGTCTTCCTGCGGGCCATGGGGATGGTGGCCTTAGGTGACAGAAGGGTATCCTGGAGTAGTGATTCAAGTCTTGGGGATGTGTTATTTGTTGGGTGCCTTGTGGTGTGCGCTAACTAATAACACTAATTTGCTTTTTTTTTTTTTTTTTTTCCCCCTCCTTCTTTTCTCACTATTCCATGGTAGGATTATTGATGTTGTAGACTTATGGGAAGTGAGAGTGATTGCTGTGATCATATGAAATGAAAATGAAAGATTGAGCTCGACTTATACTTCTCATTTTTGAAAGAGACATCTTAATAAAATATTTACAATAATGAGTAGTACAGAGGATGATAAGCTAGTTGCTCGTTTTCCTGTCCAATAATAGAAGAAGGATATTCAAGCAACTGAACAGGTGATATTGTTAAAATTGTTGCATTCTTTTTACCCATTGAATAATAAGGACATTTTAAATTGCAGTTTTTGTCACTGAAGCAAAAAAGTTTTCAAGACTTAAAAGAGAGCAGAACACTTGCACAGGGAATGCTGTTAGGTTTATAAAACCTCATGTTTTGGGAGTTAGAATTACTTTAACTCCCAAGTATAATAGGGTAACAGGAGCTCATTATGCTGCCCAGTTTATGTCCCTTCTGCTGTCTCCATGTGTACCTGTCCTTGGCATAACTATGCAGATTCTTGGTTGCACACCTTCTAGCACTTCTAAGTGTTTTAACAGTGCTCCTCATCTTTCTGCCACACTCAGTACGGATTCTCCATCACCGTCTCTTGAGATACCCAGCTACGTGTTCAGCGGGAACCTGCTGCTTGGGCAGGAGGCCTGTGGAAACATCTCTGCTCCCTTGCCTGCTTGCATGTATGCCCAGTGCCTGGACACTGGGCTGAGCAGGATCCTGCTGGGTCGCTGTTGGGTTGTGCTGAGTTGAGCTACTCAATGTTTGACTATGGTATAAAATCATATTGTAGGTAGGTGTGTACTGATGAACCACATTCAATTCAAACCTGTTAGTGTGCTAACGTAGTATACTAATGTGACTTCCTTTATTATTTAGTAATTGTTTGTTTAATCTAATGTTACTTTCTCTGCTTTAATTGACCAGTAGCTTGTCATTGCTGTAATACTAGCCAGCAAAAAGCAATCACAAATTAAATTTCATTGTAAAATACGCTTTAAAAGTACGTAACAGCATTTTTTAATTGTAGTCTTGTTCTAGAATCATGAGGTATAGGGAAGCAGAGCAACTCAGTGTTTCACATAATTGCAAGATGGCAGTTTTTCATACCTGCTTTATTACATGATAAGCTGTTTAAGTACTTTTTAGATTTTTTTTTTTTCTAAATTTAGTGGCTTTTTTTTTCTTTCAATAGTTAAAAAAGTACTTTTAACAGTTCTGTTGTATTAATACTTGGTAACTGTTGGAGGAATTACTACAAGATTTGCCCCATTAGATAAGAATGAAACACAGCAGCCTGACTGTTGGCCTACTGAACTTGGAGACGTTTCTTTCTGGAGTAATGGGGAAAGTGAACTGCAGCATGGAAATCTTGGTCTACCAACCTCGGGAGCTGTTCTTGTTGCTTTGATTTCATCACCTTTTTCACTGGGGCACAGGGGCAGCAAGGAGGGGCTGTGTGTGGTAATGTGAGTTTTTTCAGTTACCCACTGAAGGTGGCACTGGGGGATTTTTTTTCTTTTCCAGTAAAAAGAGAAGTAAATTTCTGAAACATGATAAATGGATAGAAAATAAAAGCATTGTCTGCAGTAGTGCTGGAACTTTGACATGGAAAAACTGGTAAAATATACTATAGAAAGTGCTTCTAGACTGACAATTTTTTCTTTGTGATATTCAGTAAAATCACATGTAGAAATGCACTTCTACCAGTATAAATGATAATACCAGAAAGCTTTTTTGGCACAACTGTCCTGGTACTTGGTAACTTTGGTTCATACTTACTACTTCAACTCATTTTAAGCTCTGTATCTAGCTGATCTAACTGTGTCTAGCTTGTTAAGCTTAAAGACCTATATTTTTAACTAATTTACCTGATTGAAAATGTGATGATTTAAAAAGTCTGAAAAATAAATACATTGAGAAGGAAAAATTGGTGTTGCACTAGTAAAGAAGGATAATACCAATGTCTTATTAGTCCTGAAATTTATTTTGCATTTAAAATTATGTATATCTTTTCAAAATATTTGCTGCTTGATTTGAAAAGTTGATTTGAAAGATTAAAGTGTGTTAATGTTTGCATTTCACTTCCCTAAAAATTTAGTTTGGTATGCTAGGGACTTTTCTTACCTTAAACAGTGTGGGGATTTTTTATATGTGTGGGGGATTTTGTGTGATGTTGTTGTTTTGTTTGTTTATCTTATTAATCTTTTTATAGAGCTTTTAACATGATTTATGGTGTACGGCACTGAAATTTGCTCATTTTTGTTGTTGAATTTTGACAGAGAAGACTTTTTTTGGGGGGGGGGGGGAGAGTGGATTGTCTTGCACATTATTGAAAAACTGCGAGGATTGTTTACCTGCATATATCTTCCTAAAGGCTAAAATGTAAAACTGTGGACAATATATATTCTTGCAAACCTTCCTCTCACCTTTTCTGTCTTTGAAATGGAACCTAAGGTATTACTGAATCAAAGGCTCTGATTTCTGTGCAGTTCATCCTTTCTGCTATAAACTGTCCACTTTGAATTTAGGTTATAATTTCTGTGTGCTTAAGTGGCAAATAGGAAAAAGGCAAGATATGTAAGAGGTTTTTTTGGTGTTTGAAAAGCTGTGTAGTGTTTCCATATGAACCTTTGAACCGTAATTAAAAGTATTGATGTGGGATGCATTTTTTTCTGTGACTAACTGACAAAACAATAATAGTAGGTGTATTGCTTAGGAAATTAATGATTTAAGTAGTTTCAGTTGTCTTTTGATAAAAGGGAATTAGTAAACTTGGAATTTTAAGGGGACGTTTAAGAAAAGTAATGAAAATCCTAGTGTGCTTTAGGCATTCGTTTCTCAAGCTACGGAGATGAAATAATGACTATAACAAGTGGTAAAAGCAAATTTAAAAAGTTTCATTTATTTCAATATCCTCTTTGTTATAGGTTGCCTATGAGCAAGAAGGAGTTTTCATTCATTCATCCTGTGGAAAAAACGATGACCAGGACAACTTAATAGCAGGAATACTGCGTGTCATAGAAAAGGTATTTAATTAATGCAGTTATAGAATCTTCTAAATTGACCAAGTACATATTATATATGGAAAATCTTAACAGTTGTTTTGAATATCTTTTTTTTTTTTTAAATGAAGATCAATATATTTAATGTTTTGCTATGTGATTTGTAAATTTATGTAAATTATAACCTAATCATTCCATAAGTAAGTAGGGAGCTGTATGTGATTTGTTTATTATGTAGTGTTGAATGTTTTTATGATTATTTGTGTATTAGGAAAATGAAGTAATAGTTGACTGGAGACCATCAGATGATACTTTGGATAATTCTAATATCCTTTGTGCTGGAAAGGTATGTTTGTTAGCTAATTTCATCAGAGATTTTCTATTATGTATATTAATTAACTTTTGAGTATATGGTTTCATATCTGGTTGCAAAGTCTGTTTGTTTAACTGTCAGTGGTGTTAGTAGGTACACCTATGAATCATATTTGTGAACAGCAAGTTAGATTCCTATTTGAATTATAAGTGTGGGTGATGTGTGATTCATGCACTAAAAAAGGAGCAGACCTTCCCTATAGCCAGAAAAGGCCAAATGAGTATAAGCAAACCATGGTCACTGGTATCTCTGCAGTGGCTGTAGTCTGGTGTTTCATGCTTCATAATTAGACTCAAAACAGAGAGATACTGTTCTAATGCAAAATAAGAAAGAAGTAGTCTGTGGATATTCTAGGATCCAGTGAAATGTAGTGTTTAAGCAGTATCACAGTCATGTAACTAAAACAGAAAGATTCAATTTCTCATTTAAACAAAGTTAGTGTATGTTGGTCAGGTCTACTAGAGATGCTAGGATATATTTTAACACTATACTTAATTTATCACAGTAAAACCTCTGTTCTATTTGTTCTTAATGAGAACTTGGATTTTGCTGTGTTTATCTTACAATGTTTCTAGAAAATTTTAATATGCAGGGTGGCCTTTTTTTTGCCTGTGCAAATAAAGATGCTTATTTTTAAGCTTGTTTAATCAGAGAAGTTAGCTCAATTTTAGCATATTATGTCTTTTGATACTATTTTTTTTTTCTTACTGCTCAGGATTCAAGCTCTGTTGTGGAGTGGACTCAAACTCCTAAAGAAAAGTCCCCTCGAGGAGCAGATCGTCCAAGCAGTTACGAAGCTGAATGGGACATGGTTACCACCGTCTCTTTTAAAAAGAAACCTCATTCAAATGGAGGTACTTCCAAAATAAGTGTAATTATTTTCTTTGTAGTAACTTTTAGATGAAGAATTGTCCTTTAAATATAGTAATCAATCAAAAATCAATATAGTTTTATTAGGAATTGAAAAGCTGGAGTCGTTTGTGATAGTGAATCTGTGAGCATGGAAAATTTATGGAAGACCAGTTGTATCTAGTTCTAAACTGTTTCTTCTTTAAATGACATGGAATTACATTGAGAAGACATCTTGCATCTAACATCTTTTTCTCTGTATGATTGGACAATGTAGCACTTTGATCTGCATTGGCTTCTTGTATTCTTTCAAATAAAATCTAGTCATCTTGTTAGAAAGGAGAATGAAAAATGAATAGTTTACTACTCATGCTTTTTCTTAATGGAACAGCAGAGGGAGATGGAGTCTAAAACTATGTGACACCTGGGTGTCTCACATAGAAACCTGATTTTTCTTACAGAATCATAGAATGCTTAAGGTTGGATATGTCTAAAATCCTTTTGGCAAAATACTTGAATTCATAGCTATATCATTCTTATAGAGATTAAGTAGATAAGTGTGTTTAAAAGAAAATCCAAAACCATTTATTTTTAAGACCCACCTTTGTCCTTTGATTTTTTACATATGTATCTTTGTAATCTTTCTTATGCAGACTAGTGCATGTCACATGGAGAATGATATATTTTTTCATTGTTTCCCATTGCCTTTTTTTTTTTTTAACGTCTTTAGAGTGCATATTCATACAAAGTCAGTGAGCAGTGCAGACTTACATTTTGTTCTTTGCCACTTCTTATTTCATTCTAATATGACCGGAGTGGATGGGAGAGGGATGCCAGACCTCCTGCAGTCATGCTGGCAATCTTTTGTCCTTGGGCATCTGTTCAGTTTGAATGTACATAGTCCTTGCACAATATTAGAAAAAGACAGGAAGATTTTCAAATTCTTTTTCCTTCATCTTAGTAGTAGCCTTACAAGACTTGTCTAGATGATACTAGACATGCATACATGTGCAATGTATAGTATATGTGATTGTAATATTATATTTAATTTGACTACCTGGCAAAGAAGTTGCTGGGATTTAACTTGCTACTGGAATTTGTGTGTTTACCTGCAGGGCCATTTTTATAGACTGTAGGCAAAGCCTTAGAGAGAGAGAGTTGGAAGAATTTCCTCATTATTTTAAGAGTCTGTAGAAGGTGAGAAGGCACAATGAAAGATCAGAGTAGTAACTTTTATTACCAGAACCAGTCTTTGTGTGTATGGTTTTTTTGTTTGTTTGATTGGTGTTTTTTGCTTTTTTTTTTTTTTCTTCTTTTTGAGGCAGATGTTATGTGTCTGTAGTTGTTAACACTGGAGGTCAAACTAAAATCATATGCTGATCTTGTTTTTAAGATGCTACAGCTCACACAAACGGAGAAAGCAAGTGGTCATTCCTGTTCAGTTTGACAGATCTGAAATCAATCAAGCAAAACAAAGAAGGAATGGGATGGTCTTACTTGGTGTTCTGTCTAAAGGATGATGTGAGGCTTCCAGCTCTTCACTTTCATCATGGAGATAGCAAACTGTTGATTAAATGCCTTGAAAAGCATGTTGTGTTGAGTGAGTAAGTATTAGACAACTTGGTTCTAATTTAAAATTGGTTTTATTAGTTTACATTTTAAATTCTGTAATACATTTTAAATTCTGTAATACATTTTAAATTCTGTAATACATTTTTCAGATCAACACTACCTGATGTGTTTTTTCTTCCCTTTTTTACTAGTGGAATCAGTTTTCAGATGACTGAAACTATAATTTCGCAGAAATGTTGACTGAAGTTTTAAAATTGTTGGATCAATTTATGATCTGTTTGAGTCTCCAGAGTGCTGCAAGCTTTACAGGAGTGCAGTAGCTTGCTAGTGGGTACAAAAGAAGACTGGGAATAAAGTTATAATCTTGAATGCTTGGATGATTTAATTCAGGTTTATTTAAAGATTGTTAAAGGTTGACATCATCTTTGTGTGAAATACTATTGACATTAGTGTGTGAGATAATTCTAGCATTGTTGAAGGCGATTTATATATATTTCTCCCAGAAATCTCTTCTCTTTTTTTTGGTGAGGGCACTGTGCTTTGTACTTGATTTGGTTCTTCAAATCAACTTGCAGAATAAATACATACTTAGTCCCTATTATGGTATTAAATACTTAGGATTGCTGTGATTCTGTCCAAGAAAAAAAGGTAAATAAGGACAAGTAGGGCATGAAGAAGCAGTGAGACTCAGTGTGACATCAGTGACAGTGATCAGAGACATCAGTGTGGAAGGTATGCTGTTATCAAAGATGTTTTGAGTGCATCACTTGCAAAATAACTTACAAAAGATTGGGAGGCAGAGAGTGAAATGGCTTTGTGAACCTTCTGAGGACTCTTCTCATGGGCTGGGAACATCTTGAGGGCGGGAAAAATATGGTCTGGAACTGCTTTGTTACAAGTAGGTGAAACTGCGATCAAAAATATTACGGGTATGAGGTACTGTTAGTAGGATACAGAGGCTGTTTGTTAGTTGAACTGCTCTGTGAAGGCCTTGACAGACAAGATAGGCTGCCTGTTTGGGGTGGTCTGAAATTGTGAGCAACTTGGAGCAGGTGACATGGACAGTGTGACAAACCAGTGAAATGATACTGACTAGCATTCAGGGAAGGTTTTAAAAGAGAACTATCATGAAGACCAAAGCAGATGATTTTAGAGACAGAAGGTAAAGGTATAAGTACAAATGGATATAAGTAAAACCAAGTGAGAGCTTCATCTTCAATCCTGAGCTGTTTTTCTCTAGTTTCCCTTTCAGTTCTTCCTTGAACTTGTCTCTATTTCTTTTGTTTCAGTTTCATTTCCTTTTCAGGGAAATATTCTTCATACACTCTCAGCCCATGAAGGAGATTGTTTCGTTTTGAACATTCTGCTCTGTTTACTTACTTGCAGGTGTCTTCCAATCTGCCGCTGTCAGGCTAGGGCAAATTTTTGCAGTGACACACATAGCAAACACTGTCAAAGCACTCTAGTTGTATGGTGAGTTGCAGAAGGCTTTGTGTGTTATTATGTGATGTGCTAACTCTGCCTCACAACAGTACTTCCTTTCTTTTTATAAATTAATTACAGTAATAGCTACTTGATAAACAGGACCAAATTATAAGGTGGTCTAGTGAGTGCGCTGACATTTCCATTAACAATAAACTACATACTTTAATGTCCAATGTGAGGCTTTTATCAAAATAGTTCAAGAATTTCCTTTGCACCTTTTCTTTCCCATCCATTTAATCTATTTGAGGCTTTAACAAATTTAAATTAAAAGTTCTGATTTCACAATGCTGGGGTTTTTTTATTTTTTTTTCTCCATTGAGAGTGCCTATAAAGCATGGTATATCTGAATATGTAAAAAGCAGCAGTAAGCAACAGGTTTGATAATTAAAACTCGATACTGCAATTACCGGTCTATAGTTTTACTTGCATTAATGGTAATGAAGTTTCGTGTGCTAATTATTAATTGAGAATTTCTCTTAATTTCAAAGTTATAAAATATATATAAGACAGTGCTGCGCTAAGTAACAGATTATTTTGTCTTTCCATATTCAGAAAGCATTTTAGATGTTTGCCTTTGTAGATTAAAGTTTTCAGAAACAGGAATCTAAAATACACCAGAATGCCCTAAACCATTTCATGAGGTCATACTTGTTTTTAATAGCAATTTGGTCATAAGTTTGTTACTGTACATCATGTTTGTTGATTACCCTACATTACTTCCAGGGCTGGAGTCATGTGGTGCCACTAAACATTATGGAGCGAGGGAAAGTGTGTTGACTTGCAAGGCCCTAGATAAGTAACGGCTTTAGTTAGCTTTTCAAACATTCTTATTCCGATACTTAATGGTGAATATTTAGTTACATACCCAGGTTCCTTTAAATGACTTGGTGGATCCCTAGTTCTTCATAGCCTCTTGGCACCTGATGGGAGCTCTCCTGCTGGGGCAGTGCAAATCATTTACAGTTGTATGGGGTTAGAAACTGTGTGAAAAGGGGCAATCATCAAGTCCTGTCCCTCTCTTATTAAGAAAGGGCAGTGGCTTGGTGGTGTCTCATCCAATACAGCAGGTTTGCAGTGGGATGTTCAAGAATTTTGCTGAGTGGGGCTTTTTGGTAAGATGAACAGGAGAAATTTAAGGTCATGTTCAAGTATTTAGGATGTGTTGAGCTGCTTGGTGCTGCTGCCTGAAATGGTCCTGAGTGTCGCAGAATGGATCATCAGGTGCTTTGAGAACTTCAAAGTAAGAAAGTGAGGAAGCGACAGAGGTCAAATTTGAATGAAGTTAAGCACTGGTTGAGCAGGGACTTCCAGTTTTAGTTTACGTAGATTCCTATCTTCCAGTTAATGTCTACTTTGAGACTAGAGTCTTTTCTGTAAGCTAGTTATGAATTATGATGCTTGCTTAATGGGAGAAAAAAAGTGTACCACGTAACTTGTGGTTCAGTCTCTGTACATTTTTGTCCTTTCCTAATAGTTTTGTGTATGCAAAATTAAAATGCCTTTTAGAGGAAGGTGTTTATTCAAGTTTTCTGGATGATGTAAGCATATACTTGTTTATGTAGTCACTAGTAGTTCCAACCTCTGATTTGTATATGTTGTAGTATTGATGTGAAGGTAGAGTCTAACTGTTTTCTAAAATATCTTTTACTCCTTCAAAGTAATTTTTCTTTTCTCCCTTCTCTAACATTGTTCCTTTATAAAATGTTGGGTTATTGCTGAAATTAGTATATGTAAAGTGGCTAAAATGGAACAAAATATTTGTGATTTGTTGCTTTGAAGCCTAAGTACTTCCTAGTTTGGCTACATAGGTTTAGTATCGAGAACAAGACTGTGCTGATGGCACTTTCTAAGTTGGGAGTATTACACATAATTATTTAACCTCATGTCTAAACTTGCAATTTGTTTTGAACATTGCCAAGTAGCTGTTGCTGAGTAGCTGGCCAGAGGGAGCATCTACTTAAAATGGCAATGTCTTCTGAACTTTTCCTTCTCATAGTTAGAGAAGACACAATTTGTGACTCAGCCTTGGCCTCTGTGCTGCTTTTGAGCAGGAGCCAGTTGAGTTCATTAACTGTTGCTGCCTCAGAACTGTGACTGCAGTGTCTGGCTGTCTCAAAATGAGATCTTTTGTCGGATTTCATATCCGTCGGTGTTAAGTGCGCTGTCATGCCGGAGTTGAAGGAAGATAAGGCTTATTAAAGTTCTTATCTGCAACTTCAATATCATGGTAGGTGATGCAGGTGGTATGAACAATAAAAGTATTTGCTTCTTTCAAAGTCATGGACATGGATTTAAACTTTAGGAGAGAGACCAATAGAGAAGGTATTTTATAAATATAAGGCTTTTGCAGTGGATTAAAATCAGATGGCTGAGGTTCTTGGCTTTCCCTAGTTTGGCTACCTCACTTCAAGGCTTGGATGTCAGATTGGCTGCGGGCCCTTAGCTCCCTGTCTTCTGTTATGTATGTATAAAATGTGACGGTTCAGGAGCTGAAGAGTGAGTTGATCAGGTGTTCCTGCCCAAGGAGGGGAGGAGACATTGGGGAACAATGAGAGCCAAACAGTAGAGTAAATACTTGGAGCAGCACAGTTTCAGCTGTCTTTTTTTCTTTACTTTTTTAATCCTTTTTATCTGTCTGTGCATGCCTGAGAGAGAATCAAATCTTGTACTGAAGCATAAGAACGTGTGAATATATTGAGTTAGGCCAAATCAAGCTGATCTAGCTGATCAAGCTTTTGGAGTCTGTGCAAAAAGACATTTCCACAGCAGTAATGAGGTGGTTCTGTTTTGCAGTATGTCTGGAATGTTTATAAACTATCAATGTGATTTTTGGAATTGTATGGGCTGACAGTAGCTATTGTAATATTCTTGGTTTGAAATTTGTTTTTTGGATACATTCAATGAAATACAGTTTGCATTATTTTATATAATGTTTTACAGGGTTCTTTAAGGTAAGATTTTTCTAACTGAATTCCTTGGTTGTATCTGGTGGCTTAGGCTCTTTTCACTTATTATGTTAAAGGTATCTCTATATATGTGTAGAGGTTGACTGTGTCTCGCTGAATTTCCTTTCCTTTTTTTCCCATTGTCAGATATGGGAAATATTATTTAATCCCATAGATGATTTTTAAAAGTTATGTTACTAAGCTAAGAAGTTACATGTGGGTGACAAAAAATGAAAGGTACAGTTCAAAATATGATGACAAATGACAAATGAAAGTCCTGGTTTGTAACGTGTTAGCATTTGATTTGTGCCAAGACAGCTGAGATGTCCTTGCATCGAACCTATTTTACTTGAAAAAAAAAGTTTTCCAAAAGAAAAAAAAATTCTAAAGCATTTCCAGGAAATAGTGGAAATTCTTTTAATAGAAACTCTACACTTTTATTTTATTGCAGATCACCCCAGGATAAAAGAATTCTTCTTGTGAATTCTCAGAGCAAGTCTTTGTCTCAGTCTTTTGAAAATCTCCTTGATGAACCCTCATATGGCTTACTGCAGGTACATATTGTCTTTGAAATATTTTATTCCAAAGTCATTAAGAAAAAAAAGTCAGCTGCATACTATTATACTGTTATCCGGGCGTTCAAATCAATTAATGGTAACTACCTTAATACTTCTCTCATTTACCCTGATTTTTATCATAGTATGTAATGGATATACTCTGTGATGATACTGATATGTGAACCTTTAACAACATTGGAGAGCTCCTTTGAATATTATTGCTCTTGCTGTTTTTTTGTTGTTTTGTTTACTTTGGATACAAGAAGTCTAAATAATCTGAGGCTTTTTATATATTACTTGTTTTCCTCATTCTAACACAGAAATTAAAGAAAGATCCATACACAGCAACGATGGGAAGATTTTCCAAAGTTACAAACTATATTTTTGACAGCTTTCGATTAACTGATCCTTCAACTCAAAGACGACCGCCATCAGAAATGGCAGATTTTCTCAATGATGCTATTCCAGGGCTAAAGATAAATCAGCAGGAAGAACCAGGATTTGAAGTCATTACACGAGTGAGTGTGTAAATGGCATATGTATATGAGGTAGATGCGTAGGGTTTTTTTATGCACACTTGAAAAGTAATTGTGGAATTCAAAGCCTGGTGAGTTAAACCATTCTGTTTGGCAATGGTTGTATAAACTGTGCGGCTTGGACTCTGACACTTGCTACCTGTCACTTAATGGATTAGTTAATCAGAGAGGAAAAATATAATAAATGCTACATATTAAAGTGACCTATATGTCTTAATCTGCTAAATGCCTTTGGCTCCTAAAGAGCTGCAAAGAAATTGACTTTGTGATTGCCAAGATGAAAACATTTTTAGAAAATAAGTAATTACTATCTGCCAAAGTCAACTGTGCTCGAGCACAGTTGTTCTCTTCATTCCCACCATATGAACTATGAACCTGGCAGCTGCTAGGAGTTTGGAGGGGGCGCATGGTGTGTTTGATTTGCTTGCTTGAAGGGGGCAGTGTGCTTAAATTGATCTTCTAGCTATCCCCTCCAGTGTATATAAGAATAATGTCCCTGAACTTGGGTTGATTTTTGTCTATCACGGTGCCCTAATGTGTGATAGGAACAGCTTTTTGAACTGGAGTTTCTTGTGGTCCCTGTTTGCTGAGTTGCGTGTATCTAACACGCTCCAGTTGCTCAGTGGTGTTTAGTCCATGGGACTGTCCTAAAACTAGTTCCAAAGTGCGTGTGGCGGTAAAAGGTTATTTAAAAAAAAAAAAAATGTAAAAATAAGAGGGGAAGGGGAGAGCCTAAAATTTGGAATCTTGTAGATGTCAAGATCCTCAGTAACAGCTGCCTCACTCTACAACCCTTTTTTTTTTTGGTCCACACTACTTTCTAATGTAGACACATTGGAAGTGTCTTAGAGTCTTAAAGTCCATAACTAAATTATGTTCATGTGAAAATGTAGTTGGACCAAATATGAAGAAGCAGCAACCAGTTTAGTGCTATTTGCATGTTTGTTAAAAGTAGTGAGGTATTTCAGTGGGATTCATCTAACATCTTTGTGTTTCAGATTGATCTAGGAAAGCAGCCTGAAGTTAGTAGAAGGGAGCCTGTGACCACTGAAGAGTGGGCTAAGAACATGGATTCTGAAGGAAGAATTTTAAATGTTGACTACATAAAGCAGATGATATTTAAAGGGGTAACCTGTTTTTCTGAATTCAGCAAGTCCTGTGTCTTGCTCCTGGTGCTCTTTCGGTTCTTACCAAACTCTGGTTTTGCTATTTTTGTTAAACTTGTAATCCTTCATGCATGACTTAAGGCATGAACCTGTCGGTAATGCTGGAGAGACTTTACAAAGTGTGATTTAATGCTGGTTGAATACCTTAACCATCTTAAAACCGCACAGTGTTGTACAAAGAAAGAAATCTTGTGCAGCCCTGCTGAATGGAATGGGTTGAAAAGACAAAGGCTAAATGGTTGAGAGGGAAATCAGTGTCCTTCTGTAAATCACTTCTGTTTTAATGCTTAGATGTTCTGTTACTATGTTAGGCTGCCTTTTTCTTTTCCAAAGCAAACTTTCCTTGTTTTCCCAGTAGTTTGCCATCATTTGGACTGTATCAGGGTAGACTCAAATCACTTTGACTCTTTTTTCTTTTAATTATTACCTGAAATTTTTGTAACAGAAAGATAAATACATTCTAGTGCAGAAACATTTTGAAAAATGTAATTATACATAATTATCCTGCCTAATGTTCTTTCGCTATTTATAAAATGTTATCTGGAAAACAACTGTGTTGTTTTTAATTTGTGGGAGCAGATAATATTTGGCTAAGTCATAAAATGATGAAGCTTGTTCCTATTTTCCTCCAACTTTAAAAATAATTTTTAAGTGTTGTATTACTCTGGGAGTTTCCTTACAAAATTAAAGTTTTTTTTTTTTATTATTGTTTTCTATTCCTTTCTTCCCCATAGGGTCTCTGCCATACTTTAAGAAAAGAAGCATGGAAGTTTCTTTTGGGGTATTTTCCTTGGAATAGCACTAAGGAAGAGAGAGCAAATCTGCAAAAAAGAAAAACGTGGGTATAGATTTAGCCCTCAAAATGCATCGAAAAAGCTTCCTTTTTTGAAGGCACATCTTTTGAGGATTGAAAGACAATTGTTTAATATTGTTGAATATAATGAAATGTTACTCAGACATGTTTAATTATATTTCTATTTTAAAGTAAAAATACTCATTTTTTAACTTTTTATTATACTTTTTTATTTAAAGTAATAAACATTATTGGACTCTTATCCCATTTGTGCCAAATAATAAACAGAATAAAAAGCTGTTCAAGTAAATAGCAATAATAAGAAATCTAACAATTGAGCATATTTTGGTTTCTAAATTATTTTTTTTTTCAGGGATGAATATTTCAGGATGAAACTGCAGTGGAAGTCTGTCAGTGAGGAACAGGAAAAACGAAATTCAAGATTAAGAGACTACCGGAGTCTTATAGGTAACTTTAAATTTAGAACCATAGGCAACTGTAGAAATTTGCGCACCCTTACAAGTCAGTCTCAAGATGAAAAATAACCTTTTGAAGCTTCTATATGAAGAAGCGCGGAAAAGGCCGCCTGCTGTGTTTTTAAATTTATTGCAGAGGTGTGAAGATTTCATTATACTCTTAACACTAATTTTTTTTTAACTAGAGCAATTTAAATCTTTATATCTTAGTGTTACATATCGGCTGAATCTTTTTCTTAATAGCAAAACTTTTTTGCTCGTGTCACTTCATGATGTAGTTTTACTTGGAAATTTCATTAAAATAATGCTGATATAAGAATATGATACTTCTCTGTTTATATTTTAACTTTCCTTGTAAGCATTTGTATATGTACATTCTGTGTGTGTGTATATATATTTTTTGGTTTTTTTCTGGAGGTGACTAAGATTTTTGTAATATCCTGCAACTTTGGCTATGCTAATTGTAGCCTGTTATTTAACAGGCATACTAGGAGTTGAGAAAGATCTAACGTGTACATATATATATTTAAATACATGCTTTAAAAATAGGTTATTAGCCTATTTATATACACATATTCTCAGAGTACAAAAATGACTTTTATTTCCGTTGAAGCAGTGCTGTTCATTAAATGTTTGAAATGCATACAGCAGGTTTATGTTGTGAAACATAGGAAACTACAAAATTATTTTTTAATGTACTCAATTTTGATTATTTTAATATATTAATCTTTAATTTCATATTATCAAAGAATCTGCTCTGCGTGTATGTATGCTTGACAAGAAACAGCTAGTTTAAGCTCAGGATAGGTTACAGGGATTTGAGGAAAAAAAAACTTATAAAACATGCTACAATGAACTACAATGGTGCAACTTTCCCATTGTGGCTTCTGATGCATCTCATAAATATTACCTGCTTATAGTAAATTGTTTTTAATCGCTTTACATGTAAAACACTTTCATTGAGTCAATCACAATTTTTCTCATAGAAGTACTTAATATTAAAAAGAAAACATAAGAAACATTTTAAATCTGTTTAAGTAAATGATTTTATTCCAGGCAGGCAGAATCTTCTAATTTTAAAATATTCTTTATTTCAAAATGACATTTCATGATAAGTTGTCATACTAAACACTTCAAAGATTTGCAGGTGTGTGGGGAGCAGGGAAACAGGAGCTTAGTTATTCGGATTTTCTTAGACACCGCCTTAGAACTTGCTTTAAAAATGTGGTTTTTTAAAATCTTTTTTTAAATCCGGACTCTTCTTAGAAAAGGACGTAAACAGAACAGATCGAACAAATAAGTTTTATGAAGGTGAAGATAATCCGGGATTGATTTTGCTTCATGATATTTTGATGACCTATTGCATGTACGACTTTGACTTAGGTAAGTTGCATTCTTCTGAATTTAAAAGCCTTTTAATGTCCCGTGTAGTTTTGCATATAAAGATCTGTTAACTCCTTGAACTTCTCTTACTTAAAATGCTTTCTGTACATGCCAGGTTTTATGTTTTAGTAACATGGCTATCTTTGTTCAGTATCTTACCCTTCTTACGCTACTGCCTCCCACTTGCCACAGGCAGATGCGTAAAGCAGCAGAGGGTGGATCGGGAATTAAGTGCAGAAAGAAACTGCTATTTTCTGCGAGTTGAAGCCGCCTTGCTTTTCCAAATTCTAACTGGGTTTGAGTATTCGGAGCTTGGCTGTTATTAGTATGACAGTCTTGAAAATGGCTGGGGGAATCATAACCAGCTGCCACTGCTGCAGTTAAAACACAGTGTGTTGAACCAACTGTTTGCAAACACGAATGTTCTTTTAAAGCTGGCCTTTGAGAAGTGTGCTTAAGTCTGTCAAAAAGTATGCCTTAGGTTAGGCATCCGTTGGGGAAAGAAGAGCGTGTAACACCTTCTGTTCAGCACAGTGTAGCCGAGATGGCTTAGTTCTTGGTTTTGACTAATTTTGTAAGAAAGAAAGGAAGGAGTATTTGTTTTTAATGAATTTCCTCCTTTTTCACCCCAGCATGAGATTTGGCTGTTCTCTGTCTGGTTTTCTTTTCATTGTATTCTGTTGCAGGAAGAGGAAAAAAAACCCCAATAAAAAAGCAAACAAACAAAAAAAACCCAAAACCAGAACTGTACAAGTCCATCTCTTGACAAATTTTGAAGCCAAGAGGAAGATTTTATTAACTCTTGGTGAATTTGCTGTGGAGACTTGTCAGCTTTTATCCTTTTAGTTGAGTCTAAAAAGAGACTTGATATTAAATTCAAGTGAATAGAAGAAAAAAATCAAACTGAACCTTTAAGAAACAGCTATTTCACATGTCTTTCCACATTTCAGCCCATATTAACATGCAGTGACATATATCTTGGTGGAATTAGAGATGTTTTGGACCGACTCTATAAAAACATTATTTGAAATGGCTTAAATGTAGCAGTGCTTAGGTTTTCTATTTTATAAACAATCAAGAAGACTGGAAATAGGTTGTATTTGACACTATTGTATCTACTCAAGAATTCTAAACTACCCAAAGTCATGGAAATAATCCCTATTTCTTTTATCCTTCAACAGCAGTTGTAGGGAGGTCTGAATAATGCCACAAAGTGCCAGCTGGGGCACAGAGCTGCTGTGGATAAATATTTTTACTTGAGTGAAATTACCACTTGTTTTTTTCTTTTTCCTTGTGGCATTTTCTGCTCACTCTTTCTCCCTGTTTTCACATTCATTGGGTCAGCCATCTTTCCAGTGACTCGGTTTAATTATATAGCTAGAAAATCTGCCAAGTCAGATTCAGAAATATAGTGCCATAGTAACCAACCACTAATGGCAGACCTACACATTGCTTATGTGCTCAGTTATTTAGGGAGGCCTGTAGCAGTTTGGGCATTAGAGAGGTTGACCTGAGTTTAGAAATAAGATAGTTGAAAGGTTCTAAAAATCCTTGTTCTCTGCTGCTCTTAATTGTGATGTAAATTACAAACGAACTGAGAGAAACATTTTAAAAAAATACATTTTTTTCCTCTATGCTTTTCAGATGTACACTCTTCTGTTTGCTCCTTTACCACTTTCATAGGGAGTAATAATATTTTTTTCTCTTGCTTGCTTGATTACACAGCTCTTGTTGTCTTAGGCATTGATGAATTATAATACAGTTCCAAATGGGTTTTCTGCACCCTTTTACCATGTTACAGAAGTAATCAGCTCAGGGGAAGTTTAGGATGCACAGGAATACACAGGATCAGCTCCTCATTATGAAATAGTTTAAGTGAAAGTGACTCACTGTTCTGAAAGAAATACAGCTCTTCCTCTCCAAGCAGAATAGTCTCCCTTCTCCTCTTAACTGGATAGCAGTAGTCGTTAAAGCATAGTCAGTGCCAAAATCCAATGATTAAAAATGGAAACTTTTTTATTACTAAAAATCCATTTGTTTGTCTACTCTAAACACATTTTTATAGCTATTAAAATATGTACAATTTTCTCTAAATCTGCAGAAACTGCTACTAAGTCTCATTAGATCATCTGGATCTTGGTTATTAATGCAATTATTACTTATGTAATATTAATGTCTTTTTATTGGTTGTGGATTTGAAAAATTTTAGTATCCGTACCAACTTCTGGACTGCGAACAAACTCACAAAACAAATATTTTGCTCAATCAATCCTTTGTTTCATGAATCAAATATTTCTCTTAGTCATTCAATACAGTTGAAATATTTAGCTGTTGAATTTAACTAAATACCTCTTCACTTTTGTTCCCTTCCTCAAGGTTATGTCCAGGGAATGAGTGACTTGCTTTCTCCTGTCTTGTATGTTATGGAGAATGAAGTGGATGCCTTTTGGTGCTTTGTGTCATACATGGATCAAATGGTAAAGTATAAGACTTGTTTAGCTTGTGTAAACAGATGAGATGTGGATAACATATGTTATTTATTTTGTTGTATGAACCACATTTAAAAATATATATATTTTAAGATGAAAGTCATCTTGTGTTTGATATGCATGTCATGTCTGACTCAAGAAGTCTGCGTTTGTGATGTTTTAATGTACAAGGCAGACAATTCTGGTTATTTGGCAATTCCCAAATAAGTCAGGCAATTCCCATATTAGCCAGGCAGCCTGACCAAATACATGTTAGTTTGGAGTCCTCCAATTCAGGTGATGATTCCCTGTCAGAGCTATCTTTTGACACATGTTAAATTCAACTTAGGCTTTTCCACAAATTGAAGATTTTCTACTTGTCTGTGTGGTGAAATAACATGAGACTAGTGTTAGAATTAAAAAGTCTTCTTTCTGGTTTGAGTGCAGTGATGCTGTTTTGAGATAGGGAGAGTAGGCTGGTATATGAAGTATAATTTATTAAGTATGAAAATATAGAGAGGAGTTATTAAGTAAATGTAAGTCATTGCTTTACGTACAATCTTCAGACAAAGGCAGAAACTTCATTACATTCAGGTCCTTTAACTGCTTCATATGTTAAATGTTGAGAGAATGAAAAGCACGACTGCCACAATAGATTTTTTGCTATAATTAAATCTAGCTGTAGATCTCAAGATTATGGTTATTTGAATTAATATAAATACCTGACAGTGCTAATATTTTATTCCACCCAGCATCAGAATTTTGAAGAGCAAATGCAGGGTATGAAGACTCAACTAATTCAGCTGAGTACTTTGCTTCGCTTACTAGACAGTGGATTTTGCAGTTATTTAGGTAGGTGTGTTTTCACACACAATAAATTAAACAACGTAGTATATTCTGTGTGGATTGATACCCTGACTAGTTCTTTAAATATATTAGTAATTTTATATGAATACAAGACTCATTCTTTCCAGTGATTTGACTTTGCCTGCATTATTTTTGTGAATTAAAGATACTGAAAACATCTCAATAGCTGTTTCATACATATTAAAAAAGGGGGCATCTTATTGATTTAAATACCTTCTCCCCTACCAAATGTCAGTAATTTTGAAGAGGGCTTGCTTCATTGGGAGGGGAAAAAAAAAAACAAAGCACACAACCAGTGATATGATTATGTACCTGGAAAAAGTGTACATTTTTTTAAATATATATATATATATATTTATAATCTTATTCCTAGAATCTCAAGACTCAGGCTACTTATACTTCTGTTTTCGATGGCTTCTTATCAGATTTAAAAGGGAATTTAGCTTTCAAGATATTCTTCGACTCTGGGAGGTAAGATATTTCATCTCACAAACTCCAGCAGTCCTCCTTTAGAACAAAGTAATGATAATCTTAATATTCTTAAAATTAAAAAGAAAAACCAAGTTAGGATCAGTGCAGTTAGATGAGGACATGCTGATATATCTTTTGTCCTCTTAGCCAGAAGAGTAACTTGGGAAGTTGATGAATAAAATATTTTAAAGATCTGGGGGGTATAAGTTGTTTTTTTCCAAAAAACTGTGGAGGGGATCCCTCATTAATATCTAAAAGGGTAAATGCCAAGCAGATCTCTGTTTTGCTTAGGCATGTTTCCATCAGCTATGGTCAGGTCTAGATTTAGTTCCTCAAGGAAGCCTGTGGTGTGCTGTGCTTCTGCAGTGACTGCTGAGTGCGACTAGCCGGATGCTCCGCAGGAGAGCTGGAGCACACTGTGTGGGCAGAGGCCCTGGTTTGTTCCCATGCAGGTTTCGTGGTGAACCAAATCTGTACAGGGGTCTATCAAATACAGGGATCAAGGCCTTGCCTACCAAGCAGGAACAAAAAATGGTATATAAGTAAACTGTATTTGATAGTGTATACATTTTTGCACTTGTCTATCAGCCTATTATATAGATACACTTTTTTTTGAGTGAAGAGAATGCCATAATGGGATATGGAATACCTGAAAAAGATACTTAATTTAATTTAGGACCGAGTTGAATATCTTAATCTTCAAGATTGACCTCAGTCCCCTCATCTCTGTGAGAGTAATTTCTATAACCTTCCTTTTGCTGTCAAAACTATTGCATTTAATAGGGCACCACTAGTGCACAACCTGGGGAGGGAACACTGAAGTCTTAATCAGCTAAGCATGCAATGACTCAAACATGATCGTATTACTAACTTGCTTTAAAAAAAAAACAACCACAAAAAATCCACACAAACAAAGCAAAACCAACAGTAACACACACACACAAATCTAGGTACTTAGCTTTAAAAACAGCATGTTCTTGTATCACTAGGCCTTAGGGCTTAATGAAGTCTTTTTAAGGCTTTATTTCAACATCTGCACTCATTTGTCAGAGGAAAAGCAAGCATTTCAAAGGAGGTTTTCATATTTTAACAGGTGATGTGGACGGATTTGCCATGTCAGAATTTTCATCTTCTCCTCTGCTGTGCTATCTTAGAATCTGAAAAACAGCAAATTATGGAAAAGCATTATGGCTTTAATGAAATACTGAAGGTACCAAATTCTTACGCATTTTAAAATATTAACTTGAGTTAGCATGAAATATATGCATACTGTATTGTGGGAGGGAAAAAAGGTGTGTAGTATCTACTGAAGGGTTAAACTTGAAATGAATGTTATCTTATGTGCTTCCAAAATTATTTATTTTTACTTTGCCCTTGGTAACGTTATTACTTCTGAAAATGTGAGTTGGGGTCCATCTCTGTACTGGATATTTTGTCACATTTAGAAGTATTATGGATTCCTACTATGGGTCTTGGATAGTGATAAAAAACTGGTTTTGTCTGTTAGATCTTTCAGAACCTATTTGTCAGTAAAGGTACAGTTAGCCCTTCATACTTCAAAGGGGCAAGCTCATCATGCAATATTAGCAGTGCAGTAAAGTAGTAGTATAATTGCATTATTTCATGCTATCACACCTAATATTCTTTGTGAACACATTTCTAGCATGTCAACGAACTGTCCATGAAGATTGACGTGGAATTCATACTTTGCAAAGCGGAAGCCATTTCTATGCAGATGATGAATTGCAAGGTAGAGTATCGATGTTAGCTTTTAGAGACAGTATGTAGCATCTGCAGCTTTACATGTAGCATGTACTAATAACTAAATGTTTGGGTTTGAAATGAGTATGCTGTCTACCTTCACTCAAAATGCCTATTAGTAAGAGTGCTTAATTTCGTAAGGGCAGTACTGTTTGCTGGCAGAAAAGCTGGATTGTGCTCTTTGGTAATGACTACTAAGTATGGTAGAGTACAACTTTATGTTTGCACTGAGGAAACATGAGGTGAAAGGTGCATTGCACTGAAAGCAGGTCAGACACTGGCAGCAATTAGTTGTTCATTCAAAATTTTCAATTTCAAATTTAATTAATTGGACTTTTATTTGGGGGATGCAGATTATTTTTTTGATCAGGATTTGGATATTGAGCCTCTCATCTTTACTGTGATTCTGAAAAGTAGATGGCAACTTCAATGAAACTCATATGGAACTAGTGTGAAAGACATGCTTTCCACACACTTAAATTCAAATAGATGGTCAGTTATTTGGTAGGAAAAGAGTGGTGGGAATTTTCTTTGTTTATTTGATTGCAAGGATTTTTTTTCTCCTCCTCCGTAGGAATTGCCTCAAGCAGTTAGTGAGATTCTGGGTATAGAAAGCAGATCTGTAACACCAGATTCGGATACTGGGGATGATGACAGCGCGGCTGTGTTGAGTTGCCCAACGTCGTTATACCAGAGTATTGCAACACCTGGGACTGCGGCCAATGGAACCAGAGAGAGCAGCCAACAGGCACCCGAGACACAGAGCTTGACACCTGCCTAACTGCAGCTGGGGAAACTGAAGAAAGACTTTTGCTGAGCACGTTATATTTTTTTCCCAAGCACTTGAGAGGTGGATATTTAAATTTGGTGTTGATTAAGCTTTAAGGTTGGAAAGAAAATCTGTACTGTAATGCTCTTGCATTAAAGCTTTACAACATGACTCGACTTAATTATTTTTGTAGTTTCTTCTACCAAAATAGCCTTTTGTTTTCAATAACATTCCTTAATATTTTTGTAGCTAAGTGCATTTTCTTTTTGCTGGTGAACTGGAAATGGGTGGTGATTAAGAATGAATTTGAAAAATGACGCATCTGCTGAGCTTCACATGTACTGAGCTAGGACAGTGTGAGCTCTTTGATTTGAGCAGAATCAAAATAAGCCAGCTGAAGCTGCTGTACAAAATTTCCACACTGAAGAGATTTTCCACACTGAAGAGATGCTGATGTGTTAGAGAAAGATCATTTTGTAAATGAATGGGGTTTTCCTTTCTCAAATGTTTACAAAAATACTTCTGAGTATTTGTTGCTGTTTGAATGTAGATTTGAAATGGACATTTTTACTTAGAGTTTAATGTCCAAATACTGAACTTTGTGTAACTGGGAGTGGATGAACAGTATATTTTTACATTAACATATCTTCACTTTATATATGCATATATATATATATATTTACACACATACACACACATAATATAGATAAATGTTTGTGAATACTAAAGGGATAGTCATATTTTCAATATCTGAATAGGCTTGACCGTTCATATGAATCAGTTTGACTAAATTAATGCACAAATCTAACTTGGGCTCTTTTTCAAAACTATTTTCTAAATGAAGATAACTTTCATGTGAATACATTCAGTCCTATACTTGATGTAATTTTGCAATTGATTTCTTGCAAACTTTACTAATGTTTATCTTTGCTAATAGATTAACTGATCAATAAAGTACTTTGACTTTTTATGCCAGGTTACTTGGAAAATCCATAAACTGGTTAAAGGAAACAAAAGTTATCACAATAATATTAATGCATTCTTTTGTATATGCAAAAGGCGGTGTGAGTTTATTCCATGCCATGCTGATGTCCTTTGAGGTTACGTGAAATTTAACAGAACTGATTCAGTGTATTCATTATTTGGTAACTCTTGTACATATATAAAATAAAAATCAAAGCTGATTTAGTGTTTTTAATTAAATTGTATTTAGAGAAAAAAATCTAGTTGTCTGGTTGTTAATATAGTAACATGAGATAGAAGGATTAGGTAAGAACATTTAGCCCACTGATGTTTTATTTTTTGAATGTTTAATGAAAAGCAGTGGTAAAACCTGTTTATTTTTGAGTGGAACATTTTAGCCATCATCTCTAGGTGGTTCATGTTGTTGATGGACAAATTTTTCTTTCAGAGCAGTTTAGCAGCACAACTGTGATTTGTACCGTCTGAGGCAAATCTGAACAATACAAGAGGGCTTTAGTAGATAAAGCAAGCTGTTACGATAATTTGAGACTCGGTTGAACTTCTCCCAGCAATTATGAACAAGCACTGTGGAGAGTTGAATCAGTACAGGTTTTGTTTTTAATATCTTGAGCACGCTATCTTTCTATCGCTTAATAAGAAAGGACCTGGCTCAGAGGACGTCTGGCCTTCAAGCTGGGCAGCTCTGCAGCCTTTAATTTCCTGGTCAGGAAATTACGGAGAACCTTCATGTCTTTCTTCCTGCCTCAGCTTTGTGTATCTCAGCACTTCATTTCACATAGCAAAGAATATGTAAAGGCATTAGAATTTATATAATTGTGCTTTGGCTCCAATAAACTAAGCAAGCTCCTTTCAGTACTTCTGGAACAAGTGCCTTGGTTCACCTAGACTTTGAAATGTACTTCTAAAACGGTTTTTGTCAAAAATCATGTTAAAATGAAGCTGGGGAAAATGAAAATGTCTAAAAATGAGAAATATAATTGGCAACCCTACCATGATAAACTGTCCCTGCATATTACCTATCCAGGATATGGAGTCTGTCATTCTCCAAAGTTGTACACAAGTAGCTTATGACTTTTTTCAAGATACTAACTGGCTATGCAGGAATACTCAGAGTTTTAGGGAAATCATATCTATTTGGTATTTTGTCATATCTGTGATTTGCAGGTGTGAGTATAAATGCTCTCAGTCTTTTTGGAAAGAGTAATTTGCTGTTAATGTTTGGGACTAAACTATTTGTATAAACGAACAGCTGGGATGTCGAGGTTGAGGAGGTCGCCCTCGCAGGATCGGTAGCTTCCCTCCCTCGCTGCTGCTGGGCAGCCTGGTAGCACGTTGCCATCTCCAGGAACCTCTCCCTGCTCTGCTCATCATTAAGGTCCAATTTAGTCTAAGCTGAGGCTACAAACACTGCAAAAGTCCTTCATCGAGATCATGACAGCTGAAAATGGCCACAGGTTGGGGGTCCTGGACGTCTTTTTCATATTTGGAGAAAGTTAGTTTATTTAGAATAAAAAAAAAAAAACAAAACCAAAAACAACTCTGTATTTTTGGTTAGAGTTATCAAAGTTACACAAGAGGCAACAGCTTGTTCAGCCCCTTCAGAGCTATTTTGTTCTATAAAGGTTGATAATTATTTTGGAGTGAGGTTATGCAAAACTTTTCAATTGTAGCAGCATTGTAATAACTGTTTAAGGGTGTAATTTATACCTATTTACCCCTCTCCTTAATAGATTTTTACCACTCTGCATGGCCAGAAATTTTATTTGCTTTGAAAATGCTTTCTTGAGGGTTCTTGCTCCTGTTTGGTGGGAAAAGCATGGGTAACTAAAGAATTGGCCAAAGCTGCTTTTGTGTTTGGGTTATTAATGCTTACAGAATGGCTTTGATAGTGGCAGGTTAAAAAATAATCAAAAAAAGATGGTACTATATAGAGTAAACATTTTAATTTTTCAGTTATATATTCATGTATCTGTGCTGTTCCTTTCTAACGATGGTATCTGTACCCAGCAAGCATGTTAGCCAGTAGCCTTTAAGCCATTTCAAGTGTGGAGGTTTGTTTTTATTTGCTGTGGTAATTTCTCTAACAACTGCAAAGCAGATACATGGACATGCATAAAAACACACAGGCCCTGATTGTATAAAGTCCTGAAATATTGCAATGATTGTGTTAGCTACAGCTCAAAGCCCTCAAAAGAAAGCTTAATTAAAATGTGCTCCTGTAGCTTTCTCTTCTGGGGTAACGTTTTGGCTCCAAGTCAGTTCAGAGGACAGCTTTTCTCAGCTTTTCTAAACCAACACTCTGCTGTGAGCCTTCTGCCTCAAGGTTAAAGCAGATCTCCCTGTGAGCATGCCCCCAGTGGTTTTGGCACAGCCAGTGGTACTGAGGCGTTCTGGTGTGTGATGCAAATGAAGTCAGACCGAGTTCAGGCCTGAATTTTGTAGGCAATGATCTACATTTCCTCAATTTTTTCTGTGTTAGACTGCAGCAAGGAGAATACTGATGAAATGGGCAGGTTTTTTAAGTTGCATCACCGACAAATGCGGTTGTAACTAATAATTTTGTTTGAGAAATGTACTAGCTGCTTAGTCTCAGTATTCTTTTAGAGATGCAACTTGGAGGTGCTAAGGTTTGGTTCATGGGCTGTAGAAAAGGGGCTGGTAACTAGTGGCCTACCTGTGGCTGCCTTCCCCTACTTACAGTGTTTTTCCACTATAGTGACTCTTTTTTGAACACTTTTTAGACAGTGGCTGGTACCTTTGCATAAAAGAATTATGGCAGGAAAAAGATCAGTACTTGTGTGTGCTCGTCTGGGGAGTTTGTATGGTGGGAGTGAAGTGGGAAGCCCTAACGTGCGCCTGCAGTTGCATCGCTCTGTCTAGCTGGACACTTGCTGTGGCTGCATGTGAGCACTGATAAGATGCTGAGAGACACGATGCGTAGCTGAGCACTTAGTACGCTTGTGTCACATGTGTGCCATCGTACGTGGCCTGGAGACACCTAGAATGCTCTTTAATGGGGGGAGAAAGGAATCGTGCTTCATGTTTACTGAGACTTGATAGTATCAAGGAAACGTTACTGCAGTGCAGCCTCCATAGTAAATTTAACACAAATTTATGTTTTTGTTTCAAGTGTGGGATCTTATCCTCTTGGCTGCTTTTTGTTTTGTTTTGTTTTGTTTTAAATGTGTGCTATATTTTCCTATCTAGGCTTTGGCAGATTGAACTTTCTGATGATTTGCAAACCAAAACAAACCATGGCATGTCCCTTTTTTCCTCATCCCAAATGAATTTCATAATTGAATCAAATACATATTTCAAACTGTTCAGATAATTCACATTAAATGAAATCCTCTAGATGGTTAATTTTTAGAGAAATTGGATTATAAATTACATTTTGATTATGCAGGTTACATGCAGTCCCCTTAGCAGACTAGTTAGTTCTTAGACCGTTTATATAAATGTACCTTATTATTAACTGCTACCTGCAGAGCCCAGCTGTGGAGAATTAAAATTTTGCCCAGGCCACAAGCCCAGCAAGTGGCTGGTCGCTTGTCTGCTGTGTGTGGGAACAGCCCCTTTTGATGTCTGGTCTCATGCTAGAGGGAAATTAATCTCTCCTTTTGAAGATGACTTTTTAAAAATGTCCGAATAAGGCAAATATTTAAGCCTAGTACAAAAATGGTTATATTACATACAAGTAATTTCCACTGGCTGTTCACTTGCACTCAGGTGACCACTCAGTTGGCTGTTGTAGCTCGCTGAGGTGAAACGCCAGAGACTTTCTGAAGACCTTTGTGGTAGGTGAATTGATCTGGGTGTCACGGGTGCTGCTAGCTCTGGGCACTGGTTCTTGAGAGACTGCACTTGCTATTCTGGTGTTACTGTTAAGGTAAGTAAGAAAGGAAACCTAGAGAGCCTTTCAAGAAGAGATATTTGAGATCAAGGACATAATTCCTCAATCAGCGAAACAATACAGCTACTCCTGGTGCTGCTACCCTGCCTGGGGGTGTAGCTACTTAATGCAGGTTTACGAAGAACTACATAAAGGAACTGATACCTTTTCGAGTAAATGATTGTTTTAACCAGATATACCTCTGCCATGAGTTACACGTCGTGTCCTTTCACCATGCTCTTTCACTGAGGCTTGTATCAGTACAGAAGAGGTAACACTGCATAAGTAAAGCTGGAGGGATGGGACTGTGCTCTGAACGATCGTGTTTAGCCAGGTAAACCTGCCACCTCTGACTTCTGTGAGGCAAGGCTTGACTCTGCCTTCCTTTGGAACTGTGAAGTTGGTTGAATTTTGTAACTGTCAGATCATTTCTGAGGTAGATGCAGTCTGAAATTTCAGATTTCTATACCATCATTTAGGTAATTACAGAATGGTACCTATGGATCTCTATTTTTTTATGCCCTTCCATTAATGCTGAACCCACCTCTTTGCCCAATCTTAGTTTCCTCTGGACTACGTTTCCTTATCTGTGTTGTGAGAACATTATGAGAGACCACGCCAAATACCACCATCAAGATGCAAGACATGTATTGTTTTGCCTTGGTCTGTCATAAGAGGAAATGAGATTTGCTTGACTCCATTTACTCTTGACAAATCCATCTTGCCTGTTTAATCACCTGTTATCTTTTAGGTCCTTATAAATAATTTAGCTGTACTGTTTTCTCTGAAACAAAGCAAAAACTGATATGTAATTCTTCAGCCCTTTCTCTTCCCGATATCTTCTTGAAGATGGACACGGCTTTAGTCTTTTCCTAGTCTTTTGTCATGTGTCTATCCTCTGAATTTTTAATAATTGTTGGTGTTTAATAATTGCTGGGCCTTCTCTGTGAGCTTGGTTAATATGCCACATCATTTGAAAAGATCTGACTTATCCAACTATTCTCCAGCAATGACTTATCTTATTAAGAATGGAGTCCTTTCTCCTCATCCCTGCTATTTATTTGATAAATCTCTGGTAAGAGTTGATTCTTTCAGAAAAAAAAAAATGTGAAAAAAAACCCCCAAATATTTACCTATTTAGGTGTTTTTTTATTTATTTATTTTTTTGTCTATGCTTTCCTCCTGTTCAGTAGTAGTCTAACACTTACCTTAATTCTTCTCTGATTACTGCTGTATTTCTAGAGAAATTTTCCTTTAACGTCCCGTGCTGGTTACTTTGAATGTTTCTGTCACAGCCTTTCTATGCCAGTCTCTCCATTTGTGTTACATGTCTTGCATTTAATAGCTCGTCTCCTGTCAACTACTTTTTAGAATGAAAGCAATCGCAGACTAATAATTTATAATGCTACAAAAAGTCTACTAGGAGACCACACTTCCTAGCTTTCCTTTACAGGAACGTAGTTCATAGATAAGACTTTATATGTACCCTTATGCAATGGCCACATCTATAATCCTATCTTTCTCCACTAGGTTTCAGGACTGTAATAACTCTGAACTTATTGAAATCCCTTTCCCCAAATCTGTCACGTTCTATTTTCTTCTCTGAACCTTCTTTTGCTAAGACTGTGAATTCAATCTGTCCAATTTTACATTTTGTCTCACTCGACCTGCCTTCTGCAGAACATTTTCAGTGAGGAACTCCTCACTGGCTCAGATCAAATCTAGAAGGGTCTTCCTTTTCCTTAGATTTAGAAAGAGGTTTTGGAAAAAAAACATCAGTGGGGTATTCCAAGTCCTGCCTCAGCAGTCGATGGTTTGGGATTCCTTTCCTAATGGATGCTGGTTGATTAAACCTCCCTCACTGCTACTAGTACTTTGGATGATCTTCATGACCTAAAAACCTATGCATCCGTGTTCTCATCCTGAATTTTTCCACAGACCTATCTCAGGGAGTTGAACTTACAAATTCATATGTGCCCTTGACAGTCTGGGAGCAGATTGCATGTCTGTGTTCCCTTGTTGAAGACGACATGGCTGTTACTCTAGCTGTGAGTTATTCCACAAAGTCCTTGTTTTACCCAGTAGCTTTTAACTACCTATTAGCACTTTTGTTTTCTGCACATGTCAACAGACCTTTATTATTAGTGTAAGATATCTGTTCTTCTCGTACTTTTGACATCATATTGAACAATGCTCTTCTTTTCATTTTAGGGTCTTTGTTTATGCTTTTTTCATACTTTTCCATATCTTCGCTTCCTTTCATTTTCTGCCACAATCTGACTTGAAGGTTCTCTTTCTTGCAATAACATGTCTTTATATAAAGAGCTGGTGCTGTTGATCTGAGAGCGCAGATGTAAATTCAGATTATTTGTATGTATTAGTTACTCTGCACTGTGAATTTCATTCTCATGTTAAAAACAAGTGAAAAGACTTAAGGTTACTAACATGGGTCATCAAAATATGGGATATACTGCAAATACTAGTTTTAAGGAAAATTCTGCTGAGATAAGTTGGATGGGTAGTGTCTCTAAGGGGGAAAATGACTGAAACATTGAAAGCATCTGACTGAGGTTAAACTTCAATTTTAGAGTTAAATTTCCACATGAATTCTACATTTAAGAAGCTTAAAAAGTGGACAGCCTACCTAGGCATTCAGACACCTGTGACTGTTCACTCATGGTGAGGTGAGGAGGAAACACACATGTGTAAAGTAAGAAGATCTTAAAGACTTACTTTGTTTCTGATTATTGTAACACGATGCCTTTTATAAATAACGCATCTTTCTAGCACACAGATAAGCTTGTTCTTATTTCTTTCTTTCAACAGTAACTGCATCAGTTACTGTTGTACATATACGGTACTGTAAACAAGGAGAATTAAATCAAAGCTCTAAAGAAAATCTGTAACTTAGCAGTATTTCCAGAGTAATATACCAACCCAGTCGTCCCATAGTTGGAGCAAACCAATATTTCTTTCTGTAAATCTTTGCTCTTTGACTTGGGTTTGCTATGGAAAAGTTCACCCACAAAATAGAAGCCACAAAAGAACAGAATTATCTACAAGGAGGGACAGTCTTTGTGGGATTCGTGGGCAGGCAGGGTTGTTAAAATAGTCGAATCATTTGAGTCTCCTCTGTCTGTTCCGCAGCACACGCTGTCATAATTTCCCTTTATCTGTTCAAATTCATGAGTCACGCTGAAAAGGTTATGAGAGATGGGAAACCTTGGCCACACTCTAGCTACCAGACAGAACTGTGATAGATAGCAAGGCTGCAGCATAGCAGGGCCCCCTCCGCACTGAGCAGAACCAATATCCAGCAGCAGATAAAATCATGTACTCTCACACCGGCAGGACAAATACCCGCCCAGTCGAGCTTGTTTTAGTCGCTGGAATATTCAGAAAGAGCTAAGCCATCTTGCTTACACAAACTGCAGGAACTGTGCGTACGTACCTCGGGCATAGCAGGCAGGAATAGCTACGTCCAAGGAAGCCAACTTGCTTTTCCATTACTAAAAAAATAAAAAATAAAATAAACATGACAGGCCATCTCTTGATATGAGAGCTAACTAATGCACGTAAACTGCTTTTCCTCATCTGTAAAAATGAAGTAAAACTTTGTTTAGCAGTACAAAAACGACTGACTTGCATTACAGGAGAAGGTGAAAGAACCCACAGACATTAGAAACTTGCTGTCAAGCAGAAAAAAAAAAATCATTATCCATTTTATGCATGGGGAAACTCTGAGAAGTGAGGTTAAAAAGGCCTCGCACACATCTGCGGTGGCTACGAACCAGTCCGCGCCTCCTAAGACAGGATTCACCTGACGGACAAGGGCAGTTCGGACTATGGGCTGTTCTGATGTTTCGCTAGCTGTGGTAAGTGATTAAAACTCCTTGATGCTGTTAATGGGAGTCAGGGAACAGTCTAAGATCTTTCACTGTGCTTCTGAGTTGGCCCTTTTTTAAGAACAGACAAAAATCTGTGATGAGGCAAATATGCAATCACTGGTTGTAAGATGCTTGATCTAGAACGTCTGAAGACACTGAGGTTGTGAACGGCGGTGATCCGCAGCCCACAGCTAGACACACGGCGCGACATTTAGGGCTGCGACTGACACCTCCTCCTCCTCCTCCTTGCCCCGTGCGGCTCCGCGCTCAGCTCCGCGCCCCGGCCGGGGGCTCCGCACGTGCCAAGGCTCCGGCCCCTGCCACCCCGCTCCCCTGCGCTGCGCGTGCCCGCGGCCGTTACCGCACTGGGCACCGGGCCGGCCACGCGGTGC
>PTEX01000012.1:2907312-3012840 GCA_003342815.1 Eudromia elegans
GACGGGGCGCACGTGGCGCGCGGGCTGGGCGCCATGGCGGCGCGCGGCCGCTGCCCGGGGCGCCTATAAAGGCGCGGGCGGCCGCGACGCGGGCGGGGTGTCGCTTGCCAGTCCCGTGCTGCTCACCGGCCCCATGCAGCCTGCCATGATGATGTTCGCCAGCAAGTACTGGGCGCGCAGGGGCTTCTCGCTGGACTCGGCGCCGCCCGAGGAGCACCGCGGCCTCGCCGTAAGTAGCGGCGGCCCCGGGGCGAGCGAGGCCCCTCCTCGGGCACCTCGAGCATCGAGCCCAGGTTGCCGCCGCCTGTGGGTGCTCGCGAGCCGCCTGTGGCAGCCTCCGCGCTCCGCGGCAGCCGCGGGGCGTGTTTACCGTTGTCGCGGGAAGTTAACCGTTGCCGCGGCAGTTTTGGAGGCGTTTGGGCGTAGTTGGGTCGTTTTCAGGCGTTTCTAAGCGCCGCGCCCTCTCCGTGGCACCTGCATCTTTATAGCTACTGTGTACCTCATGACGTGATACACAAAATACTGGTAAGAAAAGTGCAAAATAGTGTAGACAAAGTGCTGCTGGTGACAGGCACCACACGGATGGTGCCTGCGGGTATATTTTCTGCTGGATGGCTGGCGTTGTGCATTAGGTGTGTTGATGCCTGTCACCGTGCAGGAGAGTGTCCGAGAGGAGATGCCGTTTTCCTGCGGGAAAATGCTGTTAGGAGTTGGGAAACACTGTTGGGAAGAGGGAAATGCTCCTTGCGAGATGCTCACCAGCGTGCAGCAGGTGCATGGGAGGCTTAGAGTGCTGGGTAAACTCCTGCCTCCCTCCCAACGGGTTTGCATTCAGAGGAACTGAGAACCTCAGTAGGCTCAAATAATCCTGTTCAAATAGGTTACACTTCAACACGTGGAGCTTGTGTCCCTGCCACGTGTGCAAATGTACGTAGCCCAGTCCCAAGTGTTATTGAAATTAAAGCTAACTAAAGCGATCTTCCCCAAATGCATCCCTAAGCAAAGCTCCTCTTGAGAAGTTGTGTGAGCCCAGCTGCTAAACGTGCTTCATACCCTCCACGTGTCCGTGCACACATGGGACCACAGGCTTTTTAGCAAGCTCAGTAACTAGTTTAAGTGTGGCCAGTGTCATCTCTACTGTTTTACAGGGGGACACGTTTCAGCTAGTCCTCTCTTTAGTTCACTTTATATCTGTGCCTTAAAAATCTATCAGAAGGGACAGTGGGAGTTGACTCGAGAGCGGTACACTTGTTATTTGGAGCACAGAGGTATTTTGGAGTGGATTAAGATGCAGTAAAGCCATAAGTGGTTTTGGCATGCCGAACGGGATGTAGATGCCCTGGGACAGCATGCTGCAACTGCTTCCCTGATGGCTGTCGGGCAGGTTTGTTAAAGAAACTTTGTTTCAGGTGATCCGGTTTGAAAAGGAGTGGGGCTAAAGGTTTAGCATTTTTTTGCTGGGTGATGGAGCACCTGATGAAAACTCTTAAAGCCTCTTCTAGAAGCACTAGGGACACTTTACTGAACTGAACTGTCACAGGTCCCCAGACATGATGCAAGGGAGATAACCAGCCCTGGCACCCGGATGCATAGTGGAAAAAAAATGACCCTAGAGATTTAACTTGCCTTTTATCACATGTTGTGGGACTTGTTTGAAAACTCAGTCCATTCTTGTTTTGTTTTTTTTTTTTTTTTCCTCCCCTCTTTTATTTGTCCTTTGCAACTTGCTGAAGAACAGTTTAATCTATGTGGAAAAAGTTATCTGTGATTCTTGATTTTTATTGTCATATTTCTAAGTGGACTTATTGTGGTGATACATTTTTTGTTTTAATAAAAAAAAAAAACCCCAAAAAGTAGCTTCGTTAGAGATTTTAATTCTCTAAGACTCTCAACCTGGGTATTTGAAAATGCTCTTGCCTTTTTTTAAGCTTGTCTATTATTATCAAATCTATCTACAAAGGATGAGTGGGTATACAGATGGCATCTCAATAAGACTTAAGCTGAAAAAAATGTTTTTTTAAACTACCTGAAATTTGTCATAAATCAAAGTCTATGGGATTTGTCAGTGATTTTTTTTTTTTTTTTTTTTGTGGAGGAGGTGAGTGGTTAGTTTATCAGCCAGCTCATCTCCTAAATGAGATGAAGTCTAAGCTTTTATTTCTATTTGAACATGTATAAGCAACAGAGGCTTTATAACCTTAATAATGTCAGTGTATTTGTATTGCATTCATTCATATGCATTTTTTTTCTTAATGGATTGATCTCTGCCACAACCATCTTGACCAGCTGCATTCAAACTATGATACTAGTTTGAAATAAATGAACTGCCTTTTAAAGTCTGAATGAGTTGGGTTCAACCATTTTCTGACAAAAAAATTGCCTTGTGTAAAGTGACTGAATTTGAGAAATGCCCATTTGCATTGGAAATAATGCTCTTCTCTATTTGTAGCTAAACAGATCGAGTTCTGGGAAAAATGAGGAAAAGAAAGGGAATAAGGGAAATGGGAAAAGTGAATCCCTTTCTGAGGGTGGAAAGACAGCCGTGGTGTTTTCTTTGAAGAATGAAGTTGGTGGATTGGTGAAAGCTCTCCGACTCTTCCAGGTAAACCCCACAAATCACTGCATTGCTTGGACTGAGGGCAGGATGTTTGAGATCAGGTTGTTTGCTGCTCTAAGTTATTGGATCTTAATGGAAGGAAAGGAGTGCAGGGGACTTTCAACCAGAGCAAAATATATCAGGCAAGAGAAAATGCTAGCCCAGGCTTCTCCCCTTTCGGGAAGTCAAAAATACTTGATTTGCACAGCTGAGTAGATGGAGGGATAAGTTGTCAGAAGTAACGGAGTTTGTGGCTAGATTTTTTTAAAATTTTTTTTCTTTTTGTGATGAAACTATTTCCACATCTGAGCACACATTTCTGTACCTTGGTTTTATTACTATTATCACTTCTGGTCATTCAGAATTAGTTGGAGGGTAGACAAAGACTGAAATATAATCATCTTCACAGAAACATTCTCTTGTGCAAGTGTTTGCAAAAGATACTGAAGTATTGCATTTCAAATGGTGTCTGCTTACTTAAACACATTAGAATTTGATTAAATTGATATTATGATCATGCACATTGCCTAATAAAACTGCATTTTATATTTATAGCAAGGCATTTTTTTCTTTTATGAAGGCAAAAGCCGATGTAATATTCTAATAATTAAAATTTAAATCATTAGTTAATAGTATTACATTTACTTAATGGCAAAAGTTATTTTTAATTCAGTGTTCATGTCTTTTTGTCTTTAATATCTATTAAGCAATGCTAATTAGCTGAGCAGGTATATACAAGTACTTTTAGTAAAAACTTCTTCTAGTAACTGGGGAAATCTTTCCTGAGGAACATGTTGTTAGTATTACTGTTCTAGAAGAAGCATCTGTATTTCAGCCCTTCTCCTATGTTTCCACAGGAGAAACATGTGAGTATGGTTCATATTGAATCAAGAAAATCCAAGCGAAGGAACTCAGAGGTTGAAATTTTTGTGGACTGTGACTGCAGTAAGAAAGAATTTAATGAACTGATCCAGCTGCTCAAGTTTCAAACTAACATCGTGTCTCTCAATCCACCAGAAAACATCTGGACTGATGAGGAAGGCAAGACTACTTTTACATCATTCTATTTAGACGCTGACAAATGTCTTGCACAGGTATCTCAGTGATGCCACTTTGGCCTTTCAACTCGTGTTCTGTCTTCTGCAGATCTTGACTGTGTCCCGTGGTTCCCCCGGAAGATATCTGAGTTAGACAAGTGCTCACAGAGAGTTTTGATGTATGGATCTGAGCTGGATGCAGATCACCCTGTAAGTGTAATGTGAAACTGTGTTGTAAATAATTTGCTCTGTTTATTTAGTTAGTCAAATAAGAAGTCAGACTTCTGAGTCCTTTAAGTACATGATTTTGAGAAGATGCAGACTTTTGTAAATTCTCTTTAATGGTTTCAGTGAATTATAATTACTATATCTTTTTCTGTAATGGCATATGAAAGAGGTCTTCTGCAAAACTTAACTCACTGTTTAGCAACTTTATTCCCCTCTGTACTTGCTTTCCCTTACTTGTTTTTAATTTAGCTGGTTGATCCTTTCAGACTCTGAAGAGTTTGGATCAGCGTAACCTTACGTTCTGTCGTAAGCAGAGAGAAGAATTGATATCGGTGTGGATGTCGGGGGAAAGAAAGGAGGGAAAACTTCTCACTTGGGAGATGATTAGAAAATAAAACAGTGCAACAGGTTCCTGATGCTGTATTTATGCAGCACATGGCAATGCATATTGTTTCTGGGCATCAGTGGCAGGAAGGAAGTTTATATTTCACACAAGCCATATACTGCAGTAGTGTTGCAATAGTGTCCATGTACTCAATACAGAAGGTGATAAAAGAAGGCTTTCCCCCCTGCCCCTTCTTTCTCTTGGTTTATCTCTGCTAATGCTTAACCTGTGAGTCTTTGGATTGCAGAAATTTGTATTTGCTTGTTGCAAACTGAAGTTTCCACTTTTGGACTCCATGGCTGGAAGTTACTGATGGTAACTAATTGAACTTTCATTCCTATTCCAAAGTAAAGGAAGTTGAGTTCTGGAACTTTCTTTCCAGAAGAAAGTAGTAAGCAGTGAACTAAGATCCCTGACCATAAGTATCTGTTTTCTAATAGAAAAAGATTCAACTACAGCTTTAGGTGTTAGTCTCCTGGGTGTTTTTTTTTTTTTTTTTTTTTTTGTTAGTAATACTTGTGTTGTCCAACACAGTGAAAAAGGAATTGTAGCTGACTCCAGAAAGATCCCTGCAACATAAGGGTCTAGTGGATTATCCCTGTTGTACCATGGTGTGACAGTGCCTGTGCAGCTTCTTTCTTGGGGACTGCCTTGGCTGAGGAGAGGCCACTGCTCCTGCTGGCCCTGGCTTTAGTCCTGTCTGTGCAGTGCAGAAATGGCAGTCAAGCTTTGATAGCCACTCTGGCGAGCGTCCATGAGCATATGGCCAACATGACATCTTATACTGGCCATCAGGATGTCCTTTGCTGCCTTCCTTGTCCCTGCTGACACTCGTCTGCATCTCGGCCTAAAGAAGTCTGAGTGCTGCTCTTGCTTCCCAGGCATCTCCAGCCTGTGCCAGCCCTTCCCACAGCATGGCCTGCAGTTAGAGGAGCACGTGGCTGCATCCTGACTCCTGATGTGCTCTCTTTGATGACAAACTGAGATTTACCTAGCAGTTTCTCAGAATGGAAAACTCTGTTGATTACCTTCAACTGTTAACAGTAATTTGGTTCAAACAGTGGCATTTCAATCTTAACGGCAACTCATTGTAGCCTTGAGTTGATGATTGTGATGGGCGATTTGATACTGTTTTATGTTCTGAGCTGGTGCCTTCATTAAATACTTGAGTGCTCTGCTGAAAATCTGCTTTCTGTTTTATAGACAATGAAAAAAGACATTTGCATTACGTGAATATATATTTTACACTTGGGGGAACTCTTATAAACATAATTTACACACCATTTGTTATCCTATGCTGCATACTAGGTATTGAAGATGGGGGAAGAACTATAAAAACTGCAATTGGCCTCACAGAGTCCAGGTCTGGTGCCTGCTCTGTTCCTTAGTGGTTGCATGTAGATGCCAGAGGGCCAAAGACTTATCTTGTTATAGAACCAGCCTAATAGCAGCTAACACTCTCCATGCTGGTTAATGGTTCCACACTCAGTTTTGTTACATATGGTGGACTTCTAAATCACCTGTGCTGTCTCTTGTGCCTTTTGGTCTAGTGAATGGTCTGCAGCTGAATAATTCAGTGCCTATGTCAAAAGGTGTTAAGTAGATTAGGAGAATTCCAAAAATTTTAGGAGCTTATTTGCCAAAAAGTTTTTACATGTAGACAGCATTCATTGTAACTTGTCACTGATAAGCAGCTGATCTTGTTGTAGATATGGAGAGCAAGCCCATAGCCAGGTGGATGCCAAGGAAGGAGAAAGGAAGTCTGGTATTTGAAGGTTGTTCTAAGACCTCTGCTTTCCCTGACTGAGAGGAGGCTTGGAGGTTTTCTGCAGTCCTTTTATATTCTCCTTTGGTCTGCCCCAGCAGCACAGCTTCTCCTATAGGGCTGTTAAAACAGCTCTCAGAATTTCTTCAAGTTTATGCAAACCTTTTGAATCAAAAGACATTATCTTTTCATTCCCTTCAGTGATTTATATTTATGCAGGTGAGCAGTAAGGAGAAAATGCCTTTTACTTCCCATTTATGGCTAAAGGAGACTTAAATGTTATTGTGTGGAACTTAACCATTTACCCTTTTTCATCTGCAGGATATTGGCAGTTCTTTTCTGAAAATAGATAGCTCTTTTGCAGCCCCACACCTGAAGTGTCTAAATCTTTTATAGATATAGAAGAGATCTTGTTTTAACTTTGAATAGCTCACAGGACTGTAAGTGACTGGTGTTGTATATGTGTGTATGTTGTATAGCTCCTTTGTACTTAATATGCAAAGGGCCAATGAGGTAGAGCCCTGCCTCTGTCACACGGGCTGCAGTAGTAGGCAAATCTACTGCCAGAGGCTCGAGCCACCGTTCAGTCCCTGAGGTGTTAGGTAGGATGGCAACTACCGAAGTAACATCCTCAAAATGAGTAGTGTCTGAACTTTGGGCACTTGAGTGTCCTGGTGATGAAAGATGCGTAAGGATTAAGTTCATTGTTTTGCTTTGGGACTGTGTGTAGGTCTCCATTCAGATCAAGGAAAATTTGAATGAGATGAATGACAAGGAAAAAAAAATTCCAGTTTTCAACATTTTGGATGATTGGTTGAACCTGTGCACACACCTCTCCTGAAAATACTGCTGCGGTGGGGAAAACTCTACTGTATCTTCTCTTGCAGTCCAGTAGATGACGTTAATCGGAATAAATGTAATTGGCACTAAATAAACACTTTAATGATTTATTTTACAGTTCTTACAGCTAATTGTCTATCTTTATAATAAATTAATCTCTTCTGTCTCGCTTAAGGGATTCAAAGACAATGTCTATCGACAGAGAAGAAAATACTTTGTGGATGTTGCCATGAGCTATAAATAGTAAGTACTGTTATAATTCTCCCCTGTGCTGCTGACTAGTTAGAATTCACGCTGTGCTTAATTTTGTAGGATAAAGTTTGCTTTCTCTACAGCAAGCCTTTAAACTTCAGCTGATTTAGTGTAGAGTATAACTGACAAATTTGATGCTTGCAATCCTGTTACAAATTCATAGCAGATACAGGCAAGTAAAGAGTTCGAAAGGTAAATAAGACTTTTAAGCATTTCTTTTTTTCATAGCTCCTTAAACTTAAGAGACTGTTTTGCAAGTGTAAAAATGCCAAGAGCAATGTCGTCTTGGCAAACTGATGTGCCACAGAATCATATAACGTAGGGATATATCCAGTGTTGCTGCGTGGGCTAGAATACGGTTGCAGAACACCAAACTGCTAGTCGAAACAAAATTGTGCCTATTATGACAAGAACTGTTATATTTAACTGGAATCATGCTCTGGAAAGGAGTGTTGTACATAGTGCGTCATGTGCTCTCCGCTTTTCATACAAGCTTCTTTTTTGTCACAATTAAATGAATACCATTCCTGCCAAAGTTAGATGAGGGCATGAGCCCTGAGGATGTTCAGAGCCCTAGAAACTACCTGTTGACTAAGGGTGAGCTCCTTGGAGTAGGAACAATACCCTTTTGCACAGGACCTTGCATGTGTGATACACAGTACAGAGAAACAAAGCAGAAGAAATGAAAATGGCTTGCTGTGCAGGCCACACGGGGTAAGGAACAATATTTGAGCCCTTTGAAAAGAAGACTCATTATTTACAGTTGTATTACTAGCATGACTTCTAATTACTGAAGAGGGTATATGATCCATACAGTCCTAATGTCAAAATGGACTATGACTAAAGGAATTTCTTTGACCCTAGGGTGTGATGGACACCCTGAAAGAGTCTGGAAACTGAGTGATTTTTTTTTTTATATGTGGTGTTTTGTGAAAAATCCTTGAGTTTGTATCATGGTACAAGTGTGGTTAGAGATTTTTGTTTTAATTCCAAAAGGCCTGGGACAAGTAGTTGTCCTCAATGCCATATTTCAATATATGTCTGCTCACTCTTGTCCCCTTTGGTAGTTCTCACAGAGCCAATAGATTTTTGAGTCTCAACTTTGAGACTGAAGCCTGAAATTCTAATCTGATTTTTATTTATTCTTTAATGAGGAGAGTATCACTGACTTCAAGAAAGAATTCATAGGATGACAGGTTTTGATCTGAAACTAGGAAAGCTGTAGTTAGACAAACTCACTAGAGAAGGGCATTATTATTTTTCTTTTCATTTTCCTCATACGCTGTATATTGCAGGAAGTATTTTATTATTTTGACCAATAAAGTTTTAAACTTACCATAATATGGTCAGTGGATTTTTTTCTATAGTTATTGTGCTGATGTCTGAACACAGATACAATGCACATATTTTCCCATTGAATTTTCTCTTTCCAGATCAAGGCAGTATTTCCAGTTTGTTACCATCCTTAGGAGTTAGGAAACATTCTGCACCAAATACAAATACCCACTGTGTTGTAGTTTTCTTGTCACATGAGCATTCAATTAACTCCAGTCATACCCTTAATTTTATTTGTAACAGGCCAAAGACCCCCTTCTAAAGGGAAAGAGCATGTTAATGTCATGTTCTTTTCGATCTTATTATACTTCAGGTTTTTTCATTCTTTTGTTAAACAACATATCTAGAAATTTCAAAATATAAAAGACAACATTTTTTTTTCTTCCTTCATAAAAAGCATGTCTTAGCAGGACAAAACTCAAAACCAGTTTTCTAAAGGTTATTTGGTTCTGTTTTTCTGGGATTTATGATGAAGCTAATATGTGGACTGTGGAAGGCTTGGGACACTTGTGACTATAAATGTAATTTTAACTCATGGAGTCCTCTGTGCTTTTGCAGCCAAACACTTTCTGCCACCCATGATAGTGAATTCAGAATAAATTGGGATGTCCAGACAGTACTATGCAGACTCTGGTCTAATGACTGTATAAAATTTATATGAAAAGAGAGCAAGCTTTGGCAGGAGATGTTGAGGGTGCTTCACCTCAGTGTAGCTGATGATCCTCTACTATAAGGACTGTTTCCCTTGGACAGCAAATTCAGAGCAGTCTCTTGTAGCTCTGTGTCTCATACTAGGTCAGCAAACTATGTAGTCATTAACTGAGGTTTGAGGCATATCTCCTTTTCATTTTCCAGTGTTAAAAACATCTCAGTTCTTTAAAGCAATAATGAAGAGATTTGCCTGTAAAGAACTAGCTCTGTCAAATATTGAGTGGGAAAATTCCTGATTGGTGTTTCCCTAATGAATTGCTGTTATTCGGTAGCAGTAGATGTTCTGCTTTGGTTGAACATAAGAGGTCTCCCTAGCGGGAAAAGGGGAGAAGTGAAGGTGGAGAATCGGGGATTTGCTGGTGCTGAAGGGAAAGGGATGTTAATAAAGCACAGCATTAAAAATCAGCTGTATGAAAGAAGTAGACCAAAAATAAACATTCTTCCCTGCTTTCCTTAGCTTCTATCTTAAAGTTAGTGAAAGTGTGTTAATCTTGCTAATTAGTCCTTTGAGACTGATTAGGGATTGCAAAAATGTAGTGAAGATTAAAGCAGGAGGAGAAATACAAGGTTTATAGAGGGAATTTATAATATGATAACTTGTGACCATGGCAAAATGGAAAGACCCCGTTTTAATAAGGGAAAATAAGAATTGGGTTAGGTAGGCCTAGAAGGTCTACTTATTTAAACACAAAAAGAAAAAAGGTGTGGATTAAAGTACTTAGATACACTGAAAAGCAGAAGGGTTAAATAGTTTTCAGTAAAGACAAGGAAGACAACCACAAGCTAAGGTTGGACAGAGGCTCTTTTCACATGCACATAGGGACTGCAACTGTGTTTGACTTAAGGTTTGCTTCCTCCCCCCACCCCCTCAAATCTTTAATGCTTCTGCTGATCTGTGCTTGGTTGTGGTCTGGGACAGAAGAAGGATACCTGAAAAGAAGGCAGGTTGCATACAGCACACTGTGAACATTAAATCTATAAGAAGACTTTAAGTTTCTAGGGATAACTCATTAGGTGCATTGATGGCTTTTGGCCATGGCATAGGCTTTAGGTCATATGGCTAAATACAAGATAGTGCAATTTGGAAGAATCCCTTCCCACTCTCCACACAGTCAGTTTGGACTAACTGTAATGACTTGGAGCAAATCTTGGATGTCAGAGGCAGATTAGGAAACAAGGATGCACCTTGGGAGACTTCTGCTTTAGAGTTTCTGTGCGTCTGTGCATGGAGGAGGAAGGGTGGAGAATAAAAAAGAAAGATGGATTCAGAGGCTTACACTTACATAGGAGAGGCTGTTGCATGTGGGATAAGATTCCCCATGATGTAAATCTAGGGTTATGAACCCATGTTCAAATCTTGAACTACTTATTTATAAAGGCACCAGGAGTAACTCTGATATAAAAACACTGTATGGTATGAGAAATCCATCTTTCTACTGTGATATGTATATAAATTAAGAAATAACCTTGCTCTTTAATAAGAAATTTTTGAAATTGTAAGGAAGTAAATGTAATTGTACAATATAAAGATAATAAAAAATTGTTTTTTTAGAGAGCTTTTAATAGGTTCATCTGTCTTAAGTAACACTTTCTATAGATATTTTGCTATCTGCTGTCAACGTAGAATCTTGGTTTTGTTCAAACATTTTTGTATTATTGTATTTTTTACAGTGGTCAACCCATTCCCAGAGTGGAGTATACAGCTGAAGAAATTAAAACATGGGGGGTGGTTTTTAGGGAACTCAGTAAACTGTATCCCACTCATGCTTGTCGTGAATATTTGAAAAACTTTCCTCTGCTGACTAAGTACTGTGGATATAGAGAAGATAATGTGCCTCAGCTGGAAGATGTTTCTATTTTTCTTAAAGGTAAGGCATTTTGCTTCATCAGTAGATATGGTTTACTGAAAATGCTGTTTTCCACAAGTACGTGAAAAATGAATTTGGGGGAGAAACATCCTTTTCAAAGTCACTGAGTTTGAAATAACTTTCTATTGGGACTAATCTGACAAAGGAATATGTTGTTAAATATTTAAATGAGAATCTCAAGTATATTATTTTACTGTCACAAACCAATAATTTATCTGTAAAACTTAAGACATTTGTATTAATCCTATTAATTCTGTTCTGTTAGCTTGCGATGCTTTTGCTTTTACAGAAGTCATCTTCTGGTTTGGAAAGCTCTCTCCTGTTTGGTACCCAATATGAAAGCCAGATACTTTGTGATTTGAGAGCATCACTTACACATACTCTTATTGTCTTCTCTAGATAAAGTTATTTGTTTTTCAAATCTATTAAAACAAACTTTCCAAGCTGTTTTTATTGAACATATGCTAGCAATGCAAAACAGTTCTTGTACATAGTGAGTGTAAACTACGTATGGTGGTGTTCAGCCAAGATTTTTAGTATCATGCTTCTGTTTGAGTAATTAAGTACAGATCATTATCTGTCCTCAGAATTTGATACAGAGGTAGTTAATATGGTCATAATATGGTCCTTCCTATCTCCTTCACTTCAGAAAGGTCTGGCTTCACAGTGAGACCAGTTGCTGGATACCTGTCTCCCAGAGATTTTTTAGCTGGATTAGCATATAGAGTTTTTCACTGTACTCAGTATGTACGACATGGCTCAGATCCTCTCTACACACCAGAACCGTAAGTTTCTGTATTAGCTATAGTACTAGAAATGGCTATAGTGTAGTCCTCTGCTGACTGGATTCGTAAAAGACGTTGGCTAAGATTGAGGAGAGGCCTTCGCACAGAGGTGGAAATCGAGTCTGTGACAAAACCTTCGCTTCGATGGGCCACAATTTAATCCAAAAGTGCTTTTTTTGGACTTGATGCTTAAATGACCGATATACATATATATCTATATAAAAATATATATGATCAATCAAAAAATTCTGAGTTGTTTTTCAGCAGAAATTCAGTAAATATTCTACATTGCCTATTCTACAGTAAACACTTTTACAAGATGCTTAAAATCTTAATTTCTGATGGGAAAAAATTATTAAAAAAAAAAAAACCAAACAAAAAACCCACAAATAAAACCTGGATTTCTTGAGAGGAGAGGAAAAAGGCTTTCAGAACTTTTGATGCAACCCAAGCAAGTCATAGGTAGTGCTGTCTTGTCCAAAGGTGATGTTAGAACAAAATGGAAATAAGAGGCATTTAGCTATGACTTTCATGGGACTGCATTGTAGCTTTTCCAAAACAGAATATTTCCAGTTTTGGATGAAGTGGTTTGGTATTTGAATCCTTCATGAAAAGTGGACAAAAAATCCAGGCAATTTTGTCCTTTGCCTTGGATTGTATGCAGTGTGTCCTGCGCAGCAGTAATGAAATTTACCCAGCAATCGGGGAGCATGAAAGTACTTTTGCCAAAGGCATCTGCCAATCTTGCAAACCACAGGAAGGATGTTTATGCAGTGAGTCAGTCATCAGACCATTACCATGAAATACTAACTATTTCATAGTCAGCTAGTATTTTTTTTTGGTCAGTATTTATAGAAATAGTTTATACATTTTATAGGTGTATACATATAAACACATGGATATATATGTATGTGTATATATACATATATTTTCAACTCCAGTCTGGTAAGCATTTGGACTTACACCTGCCCTTGATTTCATGAATAGAGTATTGAAAATATGCAGTTACATTTTTTTGGTTACAAAAGGATTAATGGAATTGTGTTTCTGCTGTTTCTGCTAATGCTTTAACTGTTTCTGCTGTTTCTGCTAATGCTTTAACATATTATTCTAGCAGGAGTCACCAGGTGGTGCTGTTATATCTATATTCTTCAGCGTGTGAGCAGGCAAAGTCTTTGCTAAGTAAAGTGTTGGGAGGCTGGTTTTGTGCTGCATGCTTCATTTGGGAGGCTGGTGGCAATCACTCATGTAATTCACTCACTTCCGTCATCTCTGGAATAGAACTTTAATCTCAGCAATTATTAGGCAAAATTGCTAAAAGGTAGAATCCTGAAAAAAGGGGTTGGGAAATGAGATGTTGGACATATTCTAGCCTCTCTGAAGAGATGATATTTCAGGTGAATAAACTATACTTAGGATGCACCAAGCTTTGCATTAATGATTTCCTCTCTAGTGGGAAGTGTCTCAGTTTACAACATCTGCTAATGCTCAGCAGAGAGATGGTGACATTTATTAACTTAATATAGACTATGAACATATATCTATCCATTGATCAGAGATTTAGGAACCTTACACAAACAAACAAAGGAAGGATCATGTTCCAGGAAGCAGTAGAATGTGTGTGTGTTTGCTGATGTTTTCTTGTTTGTTGATTTGTGTATTTGCAGTTTTTTTCAGGGTGCTGCCTACACTCGGCACGTCATAGCTAATGTTTAATAGTAGCTGCAGCTTTATTAATAACCTTTCTGGTTATGGTGTATTACAAATCACTTTATATTGAAATAGAATGAGAATTCTTGTTCCTTATTTGTACTGAACTTAAAAATCCGGGTTATGGTTCTAACAGCTCTAAATATGACTAATACAGGAATTACGTTGTCATTCTCTAGTAATATTTCTCTCTTCCTACAGACTGGCTTGTTCAAAAATTATGTAGATAAAATAATGTATGCTAACTGCAATGAACTCTCAAGGAATTTTCTGAAAAGCCCTTTTAGATTGTGTGTAATTTTTCATAATATACTGCATATAGTAAGCGTTAACAGAAATGCAGAGTGAAGTCCTGGCTTTGTTGTACTCAATGGCAGAGTTTCCACTGCCTAGAATGGGGACATTTCTTCATCCTCGGGAGCAGCTGCAGTGCCCTAGGACCTCCAGGTGATATATGGCCGCACAGTGAGGTTGCTGCAGCTCCTGGATCTGTGAATGTTGCATTTCAGTGATATAAACCTGATAGAAAGACTTCCCTTGACTTCAATGTACTTTCCATCAGACTTAACACCAGACTATAGAGCTGGATGCAATTAAGGAGTTCACTTTGCTTCATCTCTATCACTACTATATGCATTTTAAAACATTTCTTCCTGCGTTTCATTATGTTGCTGCTACATTCACAGAACTATATAGATTTCCTCTGTTCTAATTTACTCTAAGAAAAATCTTTTGCTGTGAGAAGTGCGTTACCAAAATCTTATTTTTCTTTGAGCAGTGTGCGTTAAGGAATTTAATTATTTTCTGAATAAAACAAAAGAATCAAGCCTGATAGTTAAGCAAAGAATTATATTATTTAGACTATCTGTAAAGGACCAGACTGGCAGGGAAATCTAAGAGACTCCTATGACAATCCCCATTGCTGGTTCCTGGTCCTTTATGAAAGGTTTCTCTTTTGCTTTTGTTCATTTGCATCTTGTTTCAAACTTACTTCTTTATAGCTACACATTCAAAATATTACTATTTATAGCTTTTTATAGAAAAACAGTAAGCTCTGGGTAAGAAGTATCTTCTGCCTCGTCATTCTCCCCTCCTTGCCTAGCTATACAAGTTAACAGGAGTAGCCTTTGTCTGTTCCTGTTTCTGGATGCTTGGGTGGAAGAGACACAAAGAGCCTGTGTCCCAGCGCAGACTGAGAACATCCCATCTTTGCTGTATGTGTTTTTGGGCTGCAGCACAAGTAGATACAGGTGTAGATACTGCCTTAGCAGCAGTAGTGATGCAGCTCTAGAAGCTTGCCTGAAGCCAAGGATGCTTATGTGAAACTGGGAACTTGAGGTCAGTGCCACCTAGTCTTCTTTACGGTCATTATTTAAACTATTGGTATGAAGTTACCTTAAAACTAATGTGCCTTGTTGAAGGGTGGTGTAGGTACAGCATCCAGGCTGCTGGTCAGTGTTGACTCCTCCAGTGAGGATGCCAGGTGGAGAGAAAGCTCTGTACTGGGTGACTCTGTGGCCCCTTTCTGTGTGGGAAGGTGGTAGTTATGGGGACTGGGGCTATCTAGTGAATTCTTTGGCACTTGGGATTTTTCGGGCATATATGTCAGACTGCAGACTAAATTTCCCTGCTGCCCATTGTGTCGTTAATGAGCTAAATCTAGCAGGAGGTGATGGAAGAAATTGTTGTGACAGGAAGCGGATTAATAAAGAAGAGTCATTAACAATTGATTATTATCCACTTGAGTGGTGCAAACCATCTCCTGGACAAGGAGGTGGATGCAAGCCGATTTTTCACACTCCAACTCCTGTTAGGAAAGGAAAACTAAGTTACAGATCCTCTGATAGGAAACTTGCTAGTCTCAGAGCACTACTGAGCAAAGGGGCATAGAGATCATAATCGCCAGCTATTTTTGAAGAAAACAGGAAAGAAGAATTCAGCGCCAATGCTCTGAAGGAGCATATGGTGGTATAGGAACAAGGGAGGGAAGACGTTACTTTCATAAAGAGAGACCAACTTTATCAGTGGAAAATGCAGACAAATACTTTTCCTACTGTAACTGTAATATCTCATATTGTCTCTGGCGAGCTGTAAATATGAAACATATTTCACGATGTTGAGTGGAAGTGCTGGTGCCTAGTCTGTGTTGTTACCACTGTGTCTCAGTCAACCTCAATGGAAGTTTATGTGGCACAGAGGTCCCTGTACCCTGGAACCTGTGTACAGCTGCTATTGGGGACTGGCTCCATCTAGGAAAGACTATTGAATATGCAGAAGAAAGAGATTGGTAATTCCTCTCTGCTGTCCAGCATACTAGCCATACGCGTGCTTAGTTCCAATGTACCATGCATGGCTTCAGAGCTGTGCCTGTTTCCCCAAGAAGTGTGAGTGTAATATGAGCAAATGTAGGTAAACTGCTGTCAGGGAGGCCATCTGGGTCTGGGCTGAGAAGAGACACTTGTTCGTAGCTGTTCACTACCACACCTGTGGCTGATAAACTTTTGGTGAGGCAGATGAGCATTGCCAAAAATGCTAATATGCTTTTTTGTGCAGTCAGGAGTGATTATCTACCTAGAGGCAGCTGGCACAGATTTCCTGGTGAAGGATAGTGGGTGAAAATAGGAGCCATTAAATTAAATAGAGGGTTGTTTTTCTGTTCATGATTTATCTGAAGTGTCAGATTCTGTGTCTTTTAGAACAAAAATACTTTATAAAAGACAAATTGGATGATTTTGGGTAGAAGGCAGAAAACTTGATGTTTTCTCCTTGCCTTTAAAACATTTGTTTACAACTTTTTTTTTTTTTTTTTTAAGAGAAATGTCTTTGGAAAGAGAAAAGCAAAGGAAATGGCAGTGAAGTTCACTTTAAAAATCTGATCTGACAAGTCCATTGTTTTCTGTGAACAAGTATAGGCAAACTTTCAGAATTATTTGTGAGCTCTTTGTAGATGATGCATGTGTACTTTTTAAACTTTTGCTGTAATAGACTTACATGACAAATAGCTTATGTTAATTTGATTGTGTAATGTTTAGATTTATTTCTGTAATGATGCTCTTACCATTTCCATTTCCTTAGGGATACGTGCCATGAACTCCTGGGACACGTGCCTCTACTTGCTGATCCCAAATTTGCCCAGTTTTCACAGGAGATAGGACTTGCTTCCCTGGGAGCATCTGATGAAGATGTTCAGAAGTTAGCCACTGTGAGTCAGAAATCTTTTTTGGCATCTTTCTCTTATCTCTGTGTTCTGTTAATGAAGTGACATATGCTGTCTTACCAGACTTGACATTGTTTTCAGGTTGCGGATGACTGTGATGTGACGGTCGCAGAGCTCGAGGCATTTCTTCATTGTTTATTAAAAACAGCAGAGCTGAATGCACTACTCTTTAGGTAGCTGGCTTAACTATTTATGTGCTGTAGCTGTCCAATTCCTAGGGATTATTGAGGTGCATTTTGTCTACTTCAGAGTGCTGAAAACAGGTGACCAAGGTACTTATGGAAGAAAAGAAAACATCTTTGGTGTGTGCTCTTGGCTCTACACTCTCAACTCCTCTACAGGAGACCACGTTGGCTCTTGTCACTGCTGTTTCAGTACTCACCAGTTTGATTTGCAGATGTTCATGGTCTGTTTGTAGATGTGTTGTAGCGTGTGGATTTTGAGATGTTGCATCCTTGGTCCGATATTGCAGAATATATAAACCAAGACTATGCAACCATAAATCTAGATATGGATCATGTGCAGTGCCATGCCGGTGGCTGTGTTTTATCAAACGGGACATATGGGAGTAGGAGGTCAGTAAGAACAGGATGAGTCTGCATGTCTAAGATGCGAGATGCCACTAACCATCAGACTGGGGCTTTCTTGCCTGTTGTGTCAGAGACTCTTGGTTTCTGCAGAAGGATGGGTCAAGTTGCCAGGACTCCCAGCTTCTGCCCAGCTGCCTGCCCTGCTGTAGTGCCATTTCCACACAGTCCGTCTTCTGTCCCTTGCATCATGACATGCATTGGTGGCTTCTGTTCTATACTACTTTCTCTGTTCTGTTGCTTTGTTTTAACTGACTGCATGCTTCATTTTGTGTAGGCTGCTAAAGCTAATACAGCAAATAATATAAAAAAGATTATATTTTAAAAGCAGCTTAATATTTAAATATTTATGCTAATGAAAAATTCTGTGAGTTCCAACAGAAGAATTGGTTGCCATGATACTATTGCTTTCCTACTTATGAGAACTGCAGTGGTAATTTTAAGGATTGCAAATAACTTTTTCTCAGTATTGAAGGCAACTTCAGAACAAAATCATTAAACTCATAGCACTAGCTTAGCAGTGAGCTAGAGTCCTGTCTGCTGAAGAAGCAGTTGTGCTCTGTACCTGTTTGTTTATTTCTTTTTTTTTCTCCTATAGCCCTCCAGAAGAGTCCACCAATTAATTTAATTAGTCAGGCTTCACTACTTAATCAGGCTTGATGTCTTGATCATGGAGGCTTCCTTTCCCAGATTTTAGCATGTGTTGCAGCAATCTTGAAAGCTGTTGAGTTTGTTTATGTATTTGCTTGGTAGGGAGCAGTCCCACCTTGTCATGGGTTGCAGCCTCCAGGGAAAAACAAGGTAACAGACTAAGTACTTTGAGAAAAGCAGTGTGTCAGAGTCATTTACTCTAAAATACTCGTAAATGATATGAGCCTCTTGCAGAGGACAATGTTGGGACTGATCTGTTTGGGGAGAGATGTTAATAAAAGGAGACTTCTGAAATGTTTCCTCTCCACCAGCTCTCTGTCTCAAAAAAAAAAAAAAACAAAAAACAAAAGGCAATTATCCAATTATGACTGTGTCGTCTGAAAAACAAATGGTTCCTGAATCACAAAGCCAAAAATAAGACAGTTGAATCACTTCCCCTTATCACACTGCAAATCTGATATCTAAGTCAAATTTGATTTCTCCTTCCATGCTGGAAATAGCTCTTTGAGGTGGAAGAACCATTTAGAGAGAGCGCAGTAATGCAGATGTTTTGTGCAGAGGCACAACGAGGGGCTAGACTCCCCTGAGGCAGGTGCTTGACAACTGCAGTGATGTTACTTTCCCTAAAACCAACCTGGATGCAAGTGAAACAAATGTCTCGGCAGCAAGGCTAAGGAGGCCAAGGAGTTCGTTCAGTTGGGCATCAAATGGTACCCGAGTTGCTATTAACTGACTCTTGCTGGATTCTGTCCCATTTTCACATAGGTAAAGAAACATGCAGACACAGTGAGCTGAAAAATGCCAGCTAAGAGTCTAACAAGAAAACCAATGGAGCTTCCAGCTAGGCAACTTCAAGTAAATATAGAAACAAAGAGACTTAGAGGACATGTATATTAGTGAGGTTGTGGCAATATACCCTGGACAAGCATCATGTCTGGTTTAAAAAGATAGTGGCATTAGCAACTGAGCCGTTACAGGAAGAGAGGCTTTAGGAAGAGAGGAAAAGACCTTTTAGGAATTTAGACCAGAAAGGGAAGAATCATTGCAGGTGATTTCCTCATCTTTTGCTCTGTTTCGCTTTAAAAAGCAGCACCATTTCTGCCTCAGTAGATCTGCTCTTTGAGTGCGTTCATTCCTGAGCTGAAAAGAAAATCCACCGATATTGTTTTGTCCTTGCCAACTTGACACAGTGGCTGGAGAGCAAGCTGGAGCCTGGCCCTTGGCAGAGCAGTTTTGTTTGCTTTCTTGCAGTTAGCTACATCTGTGCAATCCTATGGAGGACACATCAGAGAATCCCACAGAATCCCAGAATGGCTGAGGTTGGAAGGGACCTTTGGGGATGATCTAGTCCAAACCCCCTGCTCCAGCAGGGTCACCTAGAGCACGGGGCACAGGGTGACATCCAGGTGGGATTTGGAAGATCTCCAGAGGAGGAGACTCCACGACCTCTCAGAGCAGCCTGTTCCAGGGCTCTGTCACCCTTACAGGGAAGAAACTCTTCATTTGTGAGCAGGAGAGCGTTGCAGAGGCTACAGGGCTGACTAGGTAGGAGGAAACTGCTGGGAAGGAGTGTTTGAGCCCACCTCAATGTGGTGTATGAGTCTGGTAATCAGACTGTGGAGCAAGGGGGAGGCAGTGTTGTCTTTTCCTCTTGATGTAAGCATTCTTTTCATGAAATACTGAACCAGATAATGGAGCTAATGCTGTTTTATTTTTTTTTTTATTTGAGATGCTGTTCCCTGTACAGTGTTTGAGGGTAGGAGAAGATGTTCTCAAGAAAGACTGAAGACACAGAAAGCAAGATATAAATTACTGGAACAAGACAAAATAATTACACAATCCATTTTATTGCTTGTAGTATGGTACAGTGCAGTTACTAATTGAGGAAATATATTTGGCTTATATGCCTGGGTTGCGAATCATTATCATGATGTCTTGTGCTACTCTGATTTTCTAAAAATGCTTTTTTCTTTTTCTCTTTTTCACCTGAGCATGCCTGCTTTTTTTTTCCACTTTCACATAATACTAAAATAAAAAGTGTCTTTTCTGCCTACCTATCAAACTGTACATTGTAGAGGTGCCTTGACACAAGGTGCTTCAATTTATATAATATGATCTACACCACAGTTAACAGCATATAGGTAAGTGTTTTTCAGGAAAATTGTCTAAAAAGCGTGCATTGGCTTGTGTTTTAATATTACCTTTTAGTTTGTGGACTTGAGAACCAGAGAGCAGTAGTTCTTTTTTAGGGCTGCAAGTGGATGAGTTGGATCCTGTCTCTGCTGCTCTTGGCAGGAATGACTCCCAGCCTTTGCTGCTTGGGTTGCCCCTTCGCAAGGCAGTAGGTGTAGGATGTGGATCTAAAATTCAGTGAGGTAAGCTACCTCAGGTGATGCCTGAGAAGAGAGGAGGTCAGGGAAGTGCCTGTTTTGTATGCGGTTTATCCACAAATCTATCTATCTAGGTATTTGGCCATTAGGGACTAATTATTCCCACTAAATGTTTTCCAATTGTTTTTTACTGGAAGGTACATTTCAACCTTCAGTTCTTCAGATGTGAAAAACTTTCACCTTTTCCTCTCTCTTGGTAATGATTCTTCTGGTATTTTTATAGTGTGGGGCAGTAGAAATCAAGCAATTTTTCCTGTTTTTGTGAGCCTGTATGCAGGAAACTATGATGGGCAACTGCTCCTGAATATGAAGGAGCTGAGTTATGATGAAGGTTCCTACATGCATTTCAGGCATGTTATGAATCTAAATGTTTTATCTTGCTTGGTGATGACTGAGGCCACTAGTGTGTTTCTAAAACTGATCACAATTTGTCTATGTATCGCAAACAATATTTTATAAACATATTCTGGAGAAATAATTGCATTCAGGACCCTCTGTGTGAGAAGACGGTGGGAATTCCTGTGAGCTTGCTTCCTTTTCCTCTGAGGATCCATGGTATCTCATTGTCCTGGTTTTGTTCCAGCTCCTCTCTCCACACAGAACTGGAACAAGATTCAGGACAGTTACATGTTTTATCTTCTAAGGAGATAACCAGAATGGTCAAAACAGGAGCAATTCAGAGAAAAGTTTGAATTGTGTCTGTTAACTTCAGGTAGATGCAGCTTTCATGGCCTTGTTGCAGTCTCTCATTTTCACAAACATGAGGTTAGATTCTCCAAAGAAATACTGATGTGTTAGTATATAAGCATAGCTTGTGAGCTGCATTTCTGTCATCTTCTGTAAATCAGTAAATGGAGCTGTGAATTATGAAAATATTTGCATTTTCAGATATTCCCATTGTGCATCAGAGGAAAAAAAAAAAAAGATTCAAAAAGCTTTTTATTATACCTGTAAAACCATAGACAGTACACTAGCCACTGTGGTATGTCTCTGATCTGCTCATCTGCTGTAGATATTCTGCTCTATTAAAAGTAATTATTCATTGGCCAACAGAAAAGTGGGTATTACAGCGCTGGAGCTATAGCATTCCCTGAGCATATTGAAGATTAGCATTCAAATCTGTGCCCAGTGCTTTTCTCTTTACCAGTTGAGTTGCGTAGTTGTTTGATGGATGCCAGGAGGGAGCAGAGTGGTTGAGTGCTCCTATATTGGAGCTTCTTGCAAAGCTGCTGCTTCCAGCTGTACCTCTAGTTAATGAGTAATGACCCTGTGGCTTCAAGAGCCGCGAGTGAATAAGATTTAAAAACTGCTTGAGAAATTGTAACAAACTTGCAGATATTTTATGAAATGACTGTGATCCAGGCTACTTGTTACTTAGAGGGAGATAAGACAATTCTCAGTGTAAAAGTTTGTTAGGACTGTACAGCTGAAATGAGATTTGATTGAAAACTGTACCTAGGTGTTTTCCTACCACCCAGCACAGAGCTAGAAATACTATGAAGCAATGTCCATATTGCTCATCTCTTGAGAAGTACAAGAAAAGGGCCCAGGTTATATTTCTGTTCCTAATTTGCACAGGCAAAGCACCTATATCTGCATGGTTTTGGAAAATGGCCAAATGCAAAATCTGAAAGTGATACAAGAAACTGAAGAAAGAGTTGATGAAACCACATGATCTTCATCATTACCAAGTCACACAGGTCTGTCTGAATCAGGAAATTCAGATGGCTTGGATCAGGTGCATTTTCCTTTGGTTGCTAAGGTGTTTCTCACTGTACTCACTGGTGCCCTAAAAGTGTGTTCTAATTTGTGGTTTGCTCTGTGTGATGCCCTAAAAAAAAAATAACAGATAATGGTACTCAGTTGCAAGCCCTCACTGCAACAATCCTTTTTCATAAAACTAGTCAAAGCCCATGATATCAGGTCCATCCTACAGTATACGTAATTACATCGGTGAGCAGAAAAGACAACACATATATCACAGAACCAGATTGAATGGGGAGGAAACCTTGCAGATTCCATGGTTCTGAATTTGCTATTTTGAAATATGTGGTAATTCCTTGCTATTCATTAGTGTGGTTGGCATGTCAGGGATGCATGGCCCCAGATCAGAATGGTAACAGCAACTCCTAACTAGTTCTGCTGCTCAAAACCAAGCACAGCTATTCCAACCTAGGCTAGCACTCCATCTTTAGTGTAAGGAGAACGTGAAGTCTTCTGCTGGTGACATGGGAGCAATTGCTCAATGTTTGTATGGGAGTTGTGACAGTTTGAGCCGGTGTTCTGGATGATGACCATCTAACTCTAGATTTGAATTACATAGGAGCTGCTTTATGGGTCAGACCAAATGGGTGGTGCCTCCTTTCTAGCAGTGGTCATAAGCAGCTGCTTAGAAAGCATGTAAGAACAGGATAAGCTTATCTGATTCCTTCCTAATGTGGTACTTAGTATTTACAATGCACTTAGTAACCCTAAGTGGATTTCTTTCAGTGAAGGTTGTTTATCTTTGAAGACATGTAAATTTTTAGTACCTGCAATATTCTTTGACAAAGAGCTTCATGGCTGAACAACTCGCTGTGCAGAAAGGATCATCTTTACTTTGAATTCAGTTTCTGCTAGCTTTATTTCTGACTCCTTGTAGTTTTGTATTTGAAGAGAACATGAACATTTCATCTCTGGGCACTTCTCTCTACCATCATGGCATTATGAATTGGCTTATTCCACTCCTCCTTTTGTTGTCCTTTTTTCTAGATTGAAAAGCACTAGTTTGCTTGGCTGCTTCTCATATGAAAGATGCTCTGTTACTTTGAGAGAAGAAATATCATGAACCTTGTCCACTTTGAATTAGAAGTGGAAAAGAAAAGGAATGAGGCAGAATATCTGAACCAGCAGGTAGAGAGTGGAGTAAAGAAGCTGTTCACACCTTAGATGTAACTTTTAATTAAGAGCAGTGCTAAGAATTGTAGAGAAGTCATGTAAAATGACGGTTTGCCAAATCTTTTTAAAGACAGACCTTCTAACGTTTTTTAAGGTCAGCATAGGTCTTGTCCATCTGGAAATATTCAACATCTCTTCCTATACCACTCTGAGTTCAGAGCGTGAGCAAAGAGCTTTGCCTGCTGTTATGAGAATGCACAGGAGTACCCTCCATGCTGCATTCAAGCAGTAGTGACTCCAGTCAGTGACCTGCCTCTGGAGGGATCTTAGCAACTACAAACAGTAATGTTTGGAACTGTATAAATGTCAGTGTCTTTGGGCCCAGCCATGTAATGAGGATGGTGGATGGAAGAGAAGACTAATTTGGCTTAATTGGGAGCAGAGAAGGAATTATAAATATCACTAGAAATAATTTAGCATCCTTTTAAACAGTATTCAGTTTATAAAAATTGAGTCTGGTAGAAATTTTGAAAACGCTCCTAATAAAAAATTGCAACCAGACACCAGAATTATTTCTATTTCTTAACAGTGTTATGTTTCCAAAAGTGGTGAAATGATAATCCAAAATATTGTTATACTGAAAATGCAAATTTGCTCCCAAGCAAGTTATACATTTTGACATACAGATTAAAAGGAAAACAGTGCAAGCTTCATAGTCCTGGCGGTTTAATTATGTTTGTTTATTTTTCAGAAGCAACTTCATTAAGTTCACAACTACATTACATTTTGCAACACTAATCTTTGCTTATAGTTTAATAGTTTGCATTCTGAGTGTGCCACCCCAGTAAGAAAAATGATCCTCAAAGAAATAGCCTAGGAAGAATGTGCTGAACCAAGGAATACATCCAAGTAACAAGGCTCTACCATTTCAGTGTTGGTTGCAGCTGAGAAATGTTGAAGAACAGGTGGAAGGAGTCTGTGAATCTTGACAGGGATTTTTTTGCATATTGTTTTTTTCTTTTGGCCTATATGAGGAGATACACTATTGAAAAAACTTAGATATTCTTTTGAGTTTGAATTGAGAAAACTGGGAAAAAAAAATAATTGGAGAACGTTTCCAAGTATATTACTGCTGCTTTTCCTGGCTCCTCTTATCTCCTCATATATGTAGGAGAGAGAGAATCCTCTAGGTTCTGTGTAGATGGGATTCACAGTGACATTGCTACACTCAAGTTTTGCTCTGGTTATAGCATATAATGTAATACTCAATGGTAAAGTATATGGATGTACAGCCCAGAGCTGTGGAGCTCTCGCTACTAAGGTTTTATTTGTGTGCTGTAGTACATCCCACATTACATTAAGAAGTGTTCTCGAAGGAGTAGATATCTGTCAAAGCAAACTTATAAATTTTGTTATGCAGTGTCCTTGCTTTTTGTGTTAGGTTTGTTTACGTAAATCACTAAGATTCTGTGACACAGAGTGGCCCTTAGTTGAGTCATTTGTACAAGTGCTGGGTGATCTTCTGGAGCGGCACGCACAGGTACACAGGAAAGTAAAGGAATTTGGCATGTGGCAACTCACTTGACTGATTCACTTCACTGTTTCCAAGCAGAAATGAAACTGATTATATGTAATGAGAACTACTCAAACCATGCACTCATCCTTTTATGGTCTGTATCACTCCAGTAAATATTTTTGCTTCCAGAAGGAACAATGAGACTCCTATCTGATATGTGTATGCCCAAAATAATCATCTTCTGGAAGGAGTCTAAGAATTCATGTCTGTGCACAGTTGAAAATCTCCCAACTTAATATTCACCACTATGCATTAATCTGAATTGCTTTAAATACTGTCTTGTGACATGTGTGAACATGTCACCTGGGTTAAGTCTGATTCTCTTGCCCAATGTGTTCCTGGGTATCCTCTTTGTTTGCATAGATAAAAGTATGGAAGTGAGACAAAATGTGGCTGATACCCATAAAGAGCTAACTATGCCCAGGGCTCAATTACTTAATACTACAGCTTTTGAAGTGGCTCTAGTGTCTGTTGTCGGCTTTGTATCAAATGGCAACAAAGTGTTGGATGGAATATGCTCTCATAAATTTTTAATTGACATATTTTTGGGTGATCTGCCACGATTAATTTATACATATAACCTTAATTATATATTTATCGGGCTAATTCTGTCACCACAGAAAGCCAAGGCAGGCAAGTTGCCACCACTGTCAATGAGTTTAGGCCCGTGGGCTAAGCTCTGCCTTCATTTCCATGTATACAATCTACTTGAAGTCTATAGTTTTATGCATGCAAATGAAGATAGAATTTGTTGCTGTAAAATTAATGTTTATCTTTTATTTGCCATAACCTGTTTGGGAGTATGGGTTTCTGCAGGGAAAAAATCAACTTTGGAGAACACGTCTGAATTTGCAAGTATCTTACTCTGCCTTTCAAACCAAGCTCCTGTGGTGCTGCATGTGACAAGCTGTGTTAGCTACTCCTTAGTGTTGGCGGGTCTTCTGATGCTTTTATATAAGGGTTTTTTCACTTTGTTCATGATTTTGAAAACTCAAAGCAAATGTCGATTGGACCCCAGCACTTTCCTCTAAATCTGAGTGCATTGTTGAAGCTGAGAGAAACTTCATGGAGAGAGAACTCACATCAGATAATTTTGGTTCTCTCTGGTTTGTTTGTAGATGTCACTGTAACCGTTGTCGTGCAAAGTCAACAAATCATCCACATGATGGCTCAATTTCAGTCACTCTGTGGGGAAAGAAAAATCAATCGTCTCTTTAGGTTCAGACTTAGTTTGGAATGTTGGTTCTGCATTAGAGCATTAATTTTGACAAGAAAACTTTGTTTCAATTTGTGAGTGTTAGCTGTATATTTTATATATTGTAGACAACCATCTGCAGACTGTTACTGTGACACTGATAAATATCATGTCTGCTAATATTGCTACATAAAGCAGTTTTGTCTCTGCTTTTTAAGGAAGGAGTGGGTAGTCTTGGATCATCTTTGTTTTCCAATAAAAGATATTTTTTTCCTAAAGATTTCTCTTTACTACCTTGACTCAGTAAGCCATAAAATGGCTACAAAAGGCTATATAGACTATATGGCTATATTGACTATATAGAAATGGCTAGAATTATAGCTTAATAAAGCATTTTACATTTCTAGAATGTAAAGGCCTTTATAGGACTAATTGTTCAACTTTGGAGAAATTTATTAGCTTATGAATAGATACATATTATTATTATCATTGAATTAAGAGCATATATGAGGACAGAAATCTTGTATGTTAATGGTGCTGGATCATTAGTGATGTTTTCAGATTGACTTTTACATTGGGCTGCTCCTAGACCATGGTCACTTATAAATCACTTGGCTTTTTATCTATACAATGAGGAACTTTCCAGGTGGGTATTTGTATCACTTCCAGTGTGATTGGAGACCTCTGAAAGGTAACCTGGTGCTGACTCACGTGAAGTTTGCATGTCCTCACTGCTGCAAAGCACTGTGATATGAGGAGATGCTAAACTGTGCTTGAAAAGGCTTTTTGGAGTTGTGAAAAACATCTTTGATTTGGATATGTTTTTAGTACTACAATTAACAGTAATCTAAAATCCCTTGCTCCACTTTTTTCTTTAACTCCTTCAACTTGAAGTAAGTAGAACTTGTACTTTTGTGCTAGTGCCTGCTATGCATATATATGCATATATTTATATAGGTCCATATTTTTAGGGAGGTTAAGTAAATGCATCTAGAGCTACAGAAGGGTTTAGGGGAGTCCCCTTACATTTAGGTGGTTAAAATAACATCTGGTTTAAATGCAACTGAAAATAACTCTTAATTATCCATCTATTAAATCAGTTTCCATTAGATAGATGCAAGAAGTTGGTGGTTTTTAATGTTTAGAAAGTTAGCGTGGATGCTGTTCTGGGAATGAAGTCCTCCTCTCTTGTATTTTGCTTGTTAAAAATAAGCATTTAGGTGGAAATGAGAGCAAGCTTTTCTTTGAATTGGAGATCTGAAAAGAGTGCATGGGCCAGATGTAGTGTGTCACCATGTCTTCAGTCTGTTTCTGCCACCGTGCTTTTGGAGCTTACCAGTGTTTTGAATTTTTTCTGCTTCCTACAGGCTACTCTCCTTTGAGGATGTGATTTCTCCTCAACAGCAGATAAACTAGGACTCGCCTTACAGACCTTGCCTCCAGACCTCCTACCCCCTTCCATGGGGGAAGCGCTGGAGGAGAGGGACAGCAGGGGCGGCAGCTCCTCGGCCCAGCTCCCCACACCACAGTTGCTCTGGGCAGTAACTGACCTGGCAGTTAGGTGGGCCTGGCTTGAGCCGGGGATTCACTAAACTTTGTTCATAAACCACTTTAGTTCAGTTAAAACATTCCAGTATGTAAAATAAGGGCAAACTGGGACTTTAGTCCCTGACTAAAGGACCTTTCTTGATATTTTGGGGAGAGTGGTCATGTTGCGCTGTTTCTTCTGAGTCTCCTTCTCATGATAAGTAGAAGTACTCCTGTTTAGGGAGTGGGAGCTATTTGGATCAGTCCTGAGATCTCCTGGTAATTGTGGGAAACAGCCCCTCAGGACCTGGTGAGGCTTTGCAGAAACATTGACATGAGTGTCCCAGGAAGAAAAGAGCTTTAGGTTGTTCTAGCTCGTTCTCGAGCTATCCAGAATTGGGCAGCAACCCTAGGGTGGATGACTTCCCTTTAAATGTTCCAGATTTTACTGTGTCTCGGGCCATGCCAGCCTTTCAGCATTTGGCGCTCTGCTTCCTGCTCGAATCCAAGCTGTGGTCAAGTCAGGATGCTCATGAAGCGCTCGGGAGTGCCTGCCCATGCCCGCCTTGGTCAGGAATGTCTTTGCTATGAGAGATTTTGTTATCATCACCAAGTCATTTGAAGCAGTAGGAGCTCAGTGACTTGGGAGATGACAGTGTCCTAGAGATACTCCTAACTTTTGAGGGGTGATGGTGGGTCAGTGTGTCACACACAACAGCCTAGACTGGAGACAGAGGGTCGACAGCAGTGACATAAACTTACGCAGCTTCTTTTCAGTTTCTTGGAGTCCTAGCAAACACATCAAAACACCTGACTCTGCCTCTTGAGCTAACTGTGTGAAAGCTCTAGACAGCTGAAATTTGAAGCAACAGCTTGAAAAAGAAATGACCCAGTGTTCTCTCCAGCTACTGTAGGGAGTATTCACATTGCACCTTGTAAAATAAATTGGAAAGGGAATGGTTCATTATTGCACATCATTTGTTCTTAATAACTCCATATGAAATTAATAAACCTTAAAACCCCAGGTTTTAGAAGTTCTTGAAGATAAGAGTCAAATGACAGGGAAGTGCAATAGGAAGGGTGAAGCATTAGGGCTTCAATGCCTTATGTTTAACCAATGATCTAAGAAGTGGTTCATAGAATTCTTTCAATGGTCTCATTTCCTTAGCTGCATGTTAAGTTGCAGCACTATTAGTTAATTATATTGGAAGAAAAAATAAGACTTCATCTTCCTTTCTGCCTGCCCTCAAAGGAAGGGTTCCTGTGTGTGAGAATGGACAGCAGAAGAACTCGGTACCTCTAGAGACATGAAGGTCTCTTCTACCGTCTACAAAGGTAGAGGTGTTGTCCACCTGTTATTGCAGAAGATGGATTGCATCTTCACAGTAGACAGCTATGTGATTAACTCCTCCTTGACAGTGCTGCTCAGCTTGTGTTCTCTGAGCTTCATTTTCTTGCCACCTTGTGAACTCAGGGTGCTAATTTTTCTTTGATTACCTTTATGAGATTTTCTCCTGACAATCCGCCAAAAAGAGGCATACCATTGCAAGGTACTTGTGAGGGATGAAGCCCTGATCTTTTCATTGAAGAGCAGGCTTTCTCTGAGCATGTCAAACCTCTGAATTAGGGGAATTTGCATATGTGATACTGAGTGCCATGGCTGTCGACAGAAATGTGAAGGCTGGTGTTGCTTCTGCCTCAGGGTGCCCTAACAAGCAGCCTCACATTGACTCACGCTTCTGTTTATAAAAAGATTTTGTCCAAACATTCACCTTTAGTGAAAGGTCTGAATGCCAAATGGTCAGGTGGGGAGAGTGGGAAGGTAGAACGTTGTTAAAGATATTTACTTGGAAATCTCTGAAGGAAATGTAATGCCAGAAAATCTAACTACATGTCAAAGTGGTAGACTAAAAAATAGTTAAAGGAGGCAACTCTTTGTCTTCTTTTTTAGAAATGCTTTTGGCAGTGAATAGGGCCACTTCCTTTGTGGAGGCAGGTGAATCATCTCTAATGGAAGACTTCCCTATTGAATTTTACTTCTTTTCTTTTTTTTTGAACTATTTACAAGCTCATCATGAAATTTTGTTGTTCAAAGTCTCCTTGTGTTTCTATGCAATGCGGTTGGTGAATGAATAGCTGCCAGAGAGCTAGCACTGCCTGATGTTTGGACTCCCAGCACAGGCCTGTATTGGCTAGTTGCCTGGGTAACCTGCCTTATATCTATTTCTTGTAGTGGGTGATTCCTGCTACTACTCAACAGACTGTGAATTTTGAATAATTCAGACAAATATGAAATCCCGACAGCTTTTTTTTGGTGACTGTTGGTATCTTTGAGACTGAAAGAAATGCCCAATTATTCATAAATTTATTTCTACCAGGTCTGAATAAGAAAGAAAGTAGAAAGTACAGAATCACAGGGATTCTGTGCTTTGAGACATTTGTTTGGAATTTGAACTGTTATTTCACTAATTCTTAGGATTAAGTCATAATAAAAGGTTTTTAAAAAGTTTTTATTGCTCATAATTATCTTGTTACAAAACAATTACAACTGTGTGAGAGATTTAATCTCTAGGCCAGTAATTTTAAAGCTAAAATATTAAAGCTCCCATCTTTCTCTAAAGTAAAAGAAATTAATATTTGCATATTTTTGAACATGTTGCACACATCTAAAGAACTGCACAGGCAAATATTCTTGGAAATAATCCAATAGAAGGAATTTAAGGATGTTCCTTTAAGGATGTTTCTTTGGCTCTGCTCTTGCAAGTACTTACATGCGTCAGTAGTTTCATTGTCTTTATTTGAGCTAATTTTATTTATTTATTCATAAAATTATTGTTCCCTCTACTGCAGCTTGTCAGCTTGGGGCTCTAGTCTCATCCCATTAGCATTTCCTGGGGAATATTCTTGTCCATGGATAGGATTATAGACAAGCAGCTCCCCAGTGCTGCCTCCTTACTCCTTGTGACAGAGTGTGCAAGTGAGTTGGCTTTTGGTGTCCTTGGTGTTTTCAAGACTCATCCCCAAAATGCTTTTATAAGGTTGTTATAGAAAAGAGATGAATTCTGCTGTTATACATCATGCTGAAAATTGCCAGGTGAACACAAATATCAGTGCTTAAGCTATATGGTCAGAGCCCCACATGAAAGGGAATGGGCTGAACACCCTTTTTACAGACTTGCACCAATTCTTTGTGGATGACTGAGTGTGAGGTGTTACCACCCAGCACCTTGAATGAGCTCTGTGCATAGGTCCCGAGAGGGAAATTACCAACTGCAAAATGGTATTAGGAGTGAGTTCAAAGGCTTCGAGACCAAGCAGATGAAGAGAATTGGGCTCACCATTGTCCTGTCTCTGAAAATTTTCTAAATACACTTGAATATTTATTTATTGGTAGTCCAGGTTGGAATGCAGGACAGTGTCTGAACATGGGAAAAGGGCTGTCTTATTGATCCTGGAGAACAAGCTGGGACTTTGCTGAGGCTTGATCAGTGATCTAACTCTTCTTAAAACAGCATGTATCCTCAGTCGAGGCAATGACACCACTGCCTCCTTTCTGACAATGGCAAACTACGGATTCCTGGAGGGCCGAGTAGGATTGTGACTGTAAGGGGGGGTGATATTTCCTAGTTTACTGCTTTGGCAACTGGTGATTGGGGGACTTTGGATGCAGATGTCTCAGGTTTGTATTTCATAGCCCTTAATGGGTTTTTCCTCCAGGGATCTATCTATTTAATCATTTCTGAACTCATACAAACAGTATTTCATGAGAGTGACTGCAAATTATCTTTCATTTACCTCAGCTAAATCAGAGAGAGATTCTAAAATCATATCCTAGGCTGTCTTGTCCTCCTTACATAGTGACTTAAAAATCAGTTATAATCCTTTCATATTCGCCCTATGGTATTTGCTGATTTGGGTAACAAAAAAAACGTTTTAGTGGAAGACTTTTCAAAAACCACTAAGTTAATACAGTGTGGAAAGACATTTTCTCTGTTTCTCAGCATCATCTTGCAATGGTTATTTCTTCAGGAAGCCCCTGTCTCTGTGTTTTAAGATGTTGAACTGCCTGTCCTGTATTTGAGAGTTTGATTTACTGTCTGCAGATTTGAATAGTGTTGGTCCTAATGATTTCAGTGAGAAATGGATCATATCAATTACCTTAGAATATCTGGACCTTTGCTAGCTGAGACCTAATATAGAGCATTCAACAGCATTGCTGTTGTAAATATATACAATGAATCTTATAAATTGAGTCCTCAAGGCTTTATTTGTTCCTTTATATCCTAAACATTTTAAGGGTGAGAAGATAGCTGAAAAGAAGGGGAAGCAGAGATGAGCTCTTGAAAGAGGGTACTGTGAAAAAGCTGATGACATTGTATTTAGCATAGTTCTGGAGCTTCTTAGTGATCACCTGACCTGTGCTTTTCTACTGTGTTTATGTCCCTTTACATTGCATATTACGATGTGGTAAATAGGAGCAGAAGGCTGTAGGCTGCCCAATAGCCCTAGTCAGGTCAAAGATTGAAAATGAGAACATGCAAGCCTACATGCCCGGGTTTGTGCCTGTATTCACAACCCTACCCATAATAATGAGCTGTTTACCTTCAGAAGAGGCTTTTATGTATATAAATGTTTATCTGAACAGCTATGTCTTCATTCAGTCATTCCAGCTTTCCAACTGCAGTGGCACTTATCCTATATATAGTATAGAATACCAAAGTTGCTGTAATTTCCCATACAGAGAGACACATAAGAGGCTTTTATGTCTCAGCCTTATAAAATGTGGCTCCACACAGTTAATATTTAAGCTCCTTATCAATATGCTTCAATGTGTATAGACTTGAGAGAAGAGCCTTCCACAGCCTGCTGAGCCTCATAACACACCAGGCCTTCTGCGTGTGTGTGATGGGGAATCATGTATTACCGAGTGGCGGTCTGAAGATGGCAGCATTGGGTGAGTTATCACATTTTCTTAGGGAAGTAGAGCTCTCATAAAACACAGATACTATAGTTGCATGCAGAAAATTATCTTAAAATCAGTTTTTCATTTGAAGCGCCTTTTTGAAGAACATTGCTTAATATGACAAGTTAGTAGTAGGCAGATGTGTGCTTTGCCATCTGGCCATTTTGTATGTATTTTATTTAAATTGCTTATACTGAGAATACAATTCTTTACCAATGCTAAAGATAGCTTCTGACTAGCAAGTATATGCTTATAAATATGTTTTCCTTATAGTAATAATCCCCAGTTTATCCAGCAAGGTGAAGTGAGCACCCTACCTCTGGTCAGCAGAGACAGCTCTCACGCTAGTGATAGTTCTCTCCCTTCTACCTCTCCTTTCCTGTTCATGCCCATTTTCAAAGAAGGGGAGGGTGTTTTTCTTACTTCCCTCCACTGGCTTTATAAATGCTGAAATTCTCCAGGGAACAGCGTGGCACTGGTGGGATCCTCCTTGATCTGAGGGATGTCTAGAGAAGAGATATACCTGTTATAGCTGCTCTTATGAGTCTTCTGTAATAGTCAGACACCAGACTCCCCATTTTAGTACTTTGTTTTAAGAATGAAAATAACTGTGATTACTGAGGTTTGAGGAGCCCAGTCCTGTTGTATGACTGTCAGTTTGTGTTCAGAGCGTAGAGCTGAGAGGGAAGGAGCTTGTTCAAAGTGGCTAGAAGGATTTATCCATAAGTATAAGCTAGTTTTTGTTGACAGTGGGGGCACATACAGAAATAGGCCTGTAGCTCCATTAAAGTGTGTGTTTTGTTTTGTTTTGTTTTTTCCTGGCAAAATATTTAGGCAGGGAGCTGACTTTTTACTCATGTGAGTGTGTCAGCTTCACTCAAGGCATATGATAGATTTCTGTCTCATTTGTGTATCTGTCTAAAGTTCCTGGGACAGCTTTTTGGAAAACAGTTGTCTTGGTTTTCTTCTCACTGGTGACATCAACTGCTTGTACTCATTATTCCCGATTATTCCAACTTGGCTTATGCAACTCAGTGACAAAGCCAGAGCTAGAACTTCAATTGCTTATTTGATAATCCTGTGCTTGTGCCTCCTCCTGTAGTGAAGTGTGTGATTTCACTTCCTTTAGTGGAACCTGACTTAAAAGCTATAAAGTCACTGGATTTCAGCAGGTTTGAATCAAAGTCAAGGTTCATGTTTTCATTCTTCTGTATTAAACATTTCTATATAGTGCCACACTGCATAAGTCAGTGGCCCTGCAGAAAATTTTATATTAGAAAAAATCCTGTTACATGGTACAAGAGCTGCTAATTTCCACGGAGTTATGTCCCGTGGCACAAATACTGAGTTTGTCAGATAACATAATAAACATAAATATAAATGCATGTGATGTTTTCGTAGAAGTCAGAAATCAGCTTCCTAAAAGCTTTATGTGTAGAAATAGTTACTGACTTAATCTGTTCTGTTTGATCTGACAAAAACAACCTCAATGTATCATAACAGGAGTCAAATAACGTAGGCACAGGGGTGATTTTCGTCTTTGTTTTTGCATTAGGTGAATGCTGGAGTAACAGTCCTCCTCAAGGGCTCCCTAACATTTACCTTTCCTAGGTGGATACAGCAAAGTTTGATGCAGGGCTGCCACACTGACCTTACACATGCCAAACCTGAAGCACCATCAACAGCTGAGTGCCCTGGACTGAGTCTCAGGGAAGCTCAGAGGTTCTGGAGAGATGGACACAGACTGTATAGGATTTTCTTTCCAGGCACATCATCCATTTCAGGAGGTTTTTAAAATCTGCAGCATCTACACGTTGGACACCTAAATGCCCTCACTTGTCTATTCCTAAGTGGCTATTCTTGGACACTGCGTGAGTGCCAAGCAAAAAGCAGACTCTCAGGGTGGTGGTGTGGGTTTTTTTTTTTTTTTTTTTTTTTTTTTGTACAAAGCTTTTTTATTGAAGAAAATGGCATGTAAAATACTTGCCAGTAATAATGTCCTTCATCTGAACTTACTTAAAAATTGTGAAATTCTGAAGTAGGGCAATCAAGTGAATATGTTTTTGCTGAAGTGCTTGCTTGCAACTGCAATGTATATAACTATGTATCCATGTGTTTTACAGTGCTATTTTTTTACTATTGAATTTGGCCTTTGCAAGCAAGAAGGACAGCTGCGTGCTTATGGGGCTGGACTTCTGTCTTCTATTGGAGAACTAAAGGTATGTGAGTTGGTATGTCCTTTAAGCAGAAACAACATCTTTCTAATCATATCAAAATGATAGTTGGATGTAAATGCTTTGGTTTTTGTTAATGTTGAGAACTGTTTTTGTTTTCTTTTGTTGAGAACTGTTAACATTCTCAAAATAAAATCCTTACTTTTGAAATACGATATTGATTTGAAAACTTTGGAAAATCAGCCAGCCCTTGAAGCATGAAATGGATTTGTAAGGACTGAAATACCACAACAGCACTGAATTACAGTGTATTTACTTTCTAAAAGTCAAATAGATACAAATTTAGTAAGTCACTTGCCTTTTTTGTGCATGGAGTCTTCTTAATACGAGAACTCAGATTCTAATAGGTGAGGTGCTTTTGTTGTCCTGGATTCTGGATACTTTGCTCAGAAGAAAAACATTTTTTCTGAATACACGGAGTGGTTTTGTTGTGGATAATCCAGTGTATATCAGTGGATTAATTACAGAGCAGTATTTATCAAGACCGATTCAGTAAATTAATCATATTTAAAAGTCAGGCACACACCTAAACATTTAAGTTTAGCATGAGCTTATACCTAAATGGTGGTACATGGAGGTCTATTCTTAAGAAGGCCAAAGTACATTGCATTGGTAATTGTGGATCATTCTGTGCCTCTTCTCTGCCTGAAGAATATAAGAAACTAGCAAAGATATTTCACTGCAAGTGTAATATTTTGAGAACTAATGCATCTCTCTGGTAAGATGGGAAGAAAAGGGAAGGAGATGAAGGAATACTATGTTTGTTTTGGGACTCAGATGAGCTCTTGGTGGCTTTTCATTTAAACATTTGAGTTCGGAAAGCATATATAGAATAGTACTTACAAACAGTTTTGTAATGCATCTGCTATGTATCTGTGTTTAACCAGCTCCACTTGGCACTTTAACAGCAGTATCTCAGGCTCCTTTTGTTGTTTGTTTCACCTTTAATTGAGAACATACAGGCTGATGCTCATTAGTCAAATTGCTTTGCTTTTATTAGGAAGGTTACAGAAGGGAATTACCAGAAGTCGTGGAGAATAGGTCACAGAAAAGGACCTTCACAGATATTGTTTTCTTTGATTACATTACAGTTTTTCTCTTTTGAGTATGTCTCAGCCACAAAGCATTTTATTTTAACAACCTGGTGATACTTTGTCTCCCAAGTGCAAAGATGATTAAACACAACGACGTAAACATTTCACTTGTTTTCCTCTGTCCCAACCACATTTAGTACTGAGCCCCAAAATTAAGGTTCTTCAGGGACCCAGACCTTCCTTTTGTATTAACAATTGAGGTTGTTAAGCAATGAACTTGAAAATGCCTGTCGTATCATTTACAGAATCTAAAGGCATAAAAGCAAGGAAGCAAATACTCAAGAATATAATAAATCTTATATCATCTTATATCCATGTCATAAACACATTATTCTTATCAAGTATGCATATTTTCTTCTCACACAGCAAACTTAGCTATGATTCCAGATCTGATTTCTTAACTTAGCAATAATCTTGGAGTATAAAGACAAAAGATAATCCTTTGCAAAAAGAACAATAAAAATTATATAATATGCACATTAATGTACTCTACTGGTCTATTTCAAAGGTAAGAACATATGCCATAAATCAATAACATTATACACTTGTTTTACGCTACATATATATTTCATAAATGTTAAGCCAGAAGGGACTACGAGGTCATCAGGTTTCACCTCTTGCGTATCGGAGACTATTAAATTTCCTCTAGACCTTGCAAATACTGAGCACAAGGGCTTAAGTTAGACTAAAACGTTAGAGTTCTTGAGAGATGAAACACTTGGGTACTGCAGGCACAGAACAGCACCACAGCACATGCATCTGTGGTCTCTGTGCAGGAACTGATAAGGTGAAAACTGGCCACTGGGCTTTGTGGGAGCTCTGTGCTCCAGAGTAGACAAGGAGAAAAGGAAACTCCCCTGCCAAAATTACTGAAGTTTCTGCTGCTCACACCAGGTAGGAGCTCTTTCTAGACTGGCAGACAGCGTGCTTGGTGGTAGCAATGTGCATCAGCCAGGTGCACCTGGGTGCCTCATGACCCTGGTGCACGGGCCCTCCTGTCTTGTGTCCAGTCATTGCCAGTCTCTCATGTTTTACAGGAAGGCAGCCTCCCTTGCTGCTGCCCTTATCTCTTAGCACCCATAGCGAGGGAAAATGTCTTCCTTGCCCCGCAGGTGTCTGAAAGATAATGCTAATGTAATAGACTGTAGTTGCAATCCGGGTGATATCAATAATGTGATTGTAGCAGAGATGCTAATGGAAGCAGCAATTGCTCTGAACATTATGAGAACAATATCAGCTATTTCTGTGATGAATGAAGATGAACAGGAGACTAAGAGTGTGTGACCATGAAGTCTGACCCTCATATGTGCCGCCCCTGTAATTCTTATAGGTGAGAGAGGGAAGAAGTCCTTTAAGGAATAAGTACTGCCATTCTTAAGACAACAGTGACGGTGGGCCCACAGCCTTCTCTGTGAAACCTTTCAAATATTTATCATTTACACTAGAAATGTAGATCTTGTTTCGATCTCATTTTTTTTTCCGCATTGAATATACAGAAATTTGATATTACTGTGCTTTCGTCACCAAGAAGAAAAGCCCTTTCTCCATATGCCCTCCCCATTAATTCTCTTTTCAATATCACAGTGTTCACAGGAAACAAAACAGGGGCCAGTTTTACATATAACACCTAGAAATAATAACTGCAGGGTGGAAGTAGTCAGCAATCATTGGGCCTTTCTAGATGGCGGAATGGCTTGTTCGGTCATCCTTGTTTCTTTGTTATGCTACTTCACTCTGCAAATCTGGCCAACAGCTTAAGAATAAATAACTAAAAGCAAAGGAAACAAAGGCAGCAGCCTACAAGGGTTTTTCTTGTAGTTTTTCTTTCCTTGCTCAGTATTTAGGGTTAGAATATCAGGTACTGAAAGATACAAGTCTTGATGGTTTTGCTTTGGAAGAATCAAATGGCAAATGCAGAAAGCACATGAAAATAATAAGAAGGGTAAGATTAAAAATTAAGCCCAGGGGAAAGAAATAGTGTAGTAAGTAGTTATAAAATGTTCTCCTTAATAAAATCAAGTTAACTTTAACTAGCACTGTTACACAGTATATATTTAAGAAATAGAGATAGGACAGAAATAATGTAGATTTCAGTTAATTAAACTATTTCTAAAAGGCAGTCCAAATGTCTTTGGAAACTTTAATCCATTTACTTTATATGATGCACTCTTGAACTCTTTTGCTCTAAAGGAGTCTTCCTATCAACCTCAGATGGCAGTAGATCAAATCATATGTCCTTGTTGTATACTTCTATATTTAGCAGAGGCAGATTTCAGAATTTTCAGTATTCCTTTTTAAGTCAAATATCGTATCCAGACATGTCTTCTTTTGATGTTGTTTTATGTTAAGAATAAGCAAGATTAGCCTATCCCTCTTTATAATCCAAAAGATAAAGCAGTGGATTCAATTACAAATGTTGGTTTTTGTCTTGTGAAAAGGATGAGGATGATGGAAAACAAATCCTGGATGCTAGATGCTCATTTTGCTGCTTGTTTTAACTGGAGAGTCTGTTTCTATTTATCTAAATAATATATAAAATTACATTGATAAAGAACAAAATTTCTGGTGCATCAACTCGTAAATCTGGAAATACCTTATGTTACAGATGAGCAGAAAGCCATGTAAAAGCATGTTTTTTTGAGACTCAAATTCTTCCACAGAATAGCAAGGCAATAAAATCACTAGTGTTATACCGGCAACTTCTTACCTGCCCACTTATTCTGCCCCCTTGTACACCCCAGGGACTTCAACATTTCTGAGTCATCTTTGGTTTTCCCACTGTTAGCTGAAGATTTTGGTGTTTTTAATTTTTTTTTTGTTCTTTATGGTGAAACTGAAGAGCTCTGAGTTATATTTGGTATATGGTATATATACATGGTATTTATCCTCAAAGGAGAAATTACAGGGCAAACTTTTTTTTTCATGTGTCTGTGATAGCTGTCACTTAGGAAATGATTAATAGTTACTCATTTTAAATATTTGGTGCCATTTGTGGTGCTCTGGTATATCTGAGCAGCTTTCCAGCTGCATCCCAGGATGGCATAAGCCTCCTTTAGGTCCTGTGCTATATCTTCCACCTCTGTACAGATACCTCAGACATCCTAGGCACTAGACACCTATGAGTAGGTACCTGAATCACCTCTTGCACTCTGATCTAGTTTGACTGGAAGTGTTTCACTAGTGTTAGCCTTATTCACAGTATGGGATTTTGCCTTTTTCTTGAGCTTCCCCACTGTCTAATACTATTGCTTTTTTTGGGAACCAATGAAGATCAGTTTGCAAGTTTCACTCCTAACTCTTGACTCTTAAACTGTCTTAGCGAAAACATTACGACTTAAGGACAGTTATTATCCGAAGTCCACAAGATGGTGAGATGGTCTGTTTGACTGTGAGCTGTCATCTGTATGAGCATTAGCCTTAAAATCTCATGAAGGTGGGTAGGTAAAGTTTAGGTGGGAGAAATCCATGTTAGGTGTTTACATATCTTACATATGTTTTGAGTTACTGTCTTGACCATCCTCATGCACGCTTGAGTGTTTATGGTGTCTCTGAACATTTGACCAGAGCCTCGGGGCTGAACTCTGGCATTGCTGCTGAGTAGTGCACAGATGCCAGGCTGCAGAATTTCAAACCTACATCTTTCAAAGATGTTTAACATTGCAGTGGTTACCATTGCAATGCCTTGTTGATCAAAACTCCAAAGCCATCTCCAAGAATGGATATAGGCCTCTCAGGTGGGAGTTCAGCCGAATTTAGGCACTTCAGTCCCAAACTGTGATGCAAAGAGTAGCTGTTTGGGTGCCTCTTGGCTCTCAAGGCGTTGCTCGCTCTTGCCTGCCGTCTGCACATCCCACGCCCTGCAGAGGTGCTCTGAGGCAGCGCCTCTGCTCAGGTCTAGACTAACCTGAGAATCTGAGAAAAAAATTTGGAAATACTTTCTCAGAGCATGCCCTGTATAATAGAACACTTGGTTTTTTGCTTCCCCTTAAACTCTCCCCTTGTATGAATGGGCTCTCGGGATTTACAGCATTTACTTAGGATACAGAAGCCACAGGTTAAGTCATCTTCTCAACAACCTAGCCTTTAGCCCTCTCTTTCTGTCCAAGGAGTGGGCCTGTACTATCAGAGGTCATTTTTGAACGGAGAAGAGGAAATCTATCTCACCTTTCCTTTTGAAGCTGTCACGATACAGAAGGAGGATTCATGAGCCATACTTAGTAAGCTACTGATTCAGATCCCTGAATCCATTTGGAGTTTCGGAACTTAATGCTTTAGACCCTTGAGGCATGAGGCCCCACCTGAAGGTACAAAGTCACCTTAAAAGCAGATGTTGTTATCCATGGTTAACCTCCCAGGAAACCCATTATAATTCCCAGTCAAGGAAAACAAATTCAGTTCAATGGAAGGAGGTAAATGCCTAAATTTACAGGCACTCAGGCACATCAGGGGTCAGCAAGGAGATGATGGCAACAAAGACAGAGACAGAGGCCAAATAAGATGAGCCTGTTCTACAGTGCACTTACAAGAGGTTGCTGGTAAAGACAGGTCATTTTTTGAATGTTTTGCTTTTAAGCCTGTTTAGCTGATGGCTATCTAGAAACAGCAAACTCAGTGAAAAGGAACACTGAAGGAAGTTAGTTCTGCATCGTTTTAAATTTCCATGTATTGATTATTCATTTATTTGTTTTTGAAGAGAGAGAAAGTGGGAAGAGGAGACTTTGCTTCAATTTTACGTCCTGTTATTTGGAGACTGCAGGCTGAGAGTTAGCAGGTTTCAGAGCTCTTCGCATGGATCTAGTTTTGAACAACTTGAATAAAAGATGTAGCAATTGCCTTGAGGTGCTGCTCTGCTCCAAAGAATGTCCAGAAAAAAAGAAAAAAAGAAGGAAAAAAAAAAAAGAGAGAGAGGGGAAAAAACAAACAAAACCCCAAAACAGGCACCTTCATATCTCAGGGATCTGCTGCTTTCATGCCATTTCTCTATGTTTTTTACTCATGTCTTCAGCATGGATATATATTAGGGGATGAAAGGAAGCGGACTTAAATAAAGCCTCCTTCCTGTGCTTGCACTTCTGCCAGGACACTAAGAAGGGAAAATACTTGTACTCTGAAGCCTAAAGCAGATCCAAGAAGCTAGTACAAGTAATACAAGACTCTGGGTCTTGTAGGAGAAGCTAAAAGAAGATTTTGTTGTAAAATGTCTTAGTACTTAGTTTTCAGCTTTGAGAAGTGTCCTTTTTCATAGCTTATGCCAGTCACATGAAGAGTAAGACTAATCCAAAACGTCATCTTTGGGTGACAATAGTTGATTCTTTATCTACCTGACATCTGCTCTGTACATATCTGTGCCTGGTAGATTTTTTTTTTTCCCCCCCTCCCCCCTTCCTTCCTGCGTTAAGTAGCACGTTTATGTTCAGGTGTGTGTGGTGAAAGGATGATGTATTTCATTAGTGCACAACCCATAGGCATCACTTCATGGACTTTCAGATAAAAAGCTTCACTCTTAAACACGCTGTCAAGAAAATAGCATTTGAATCTGACTAGAAATTGTGGTGCAAAGGTTGTGAATCGTTTGGTCATACTCAGTTCTTCTACCGAGCTGGTTATCAATTCTGCCAGTTAAATGTTATTTTGGTGACATAAATATTTGTAGTTGTGTCGATCATTTTTCAGGAATGGTTGTTTTATGACTTATGTAGATTTAGGTCTAGGGGTCTATATGGCAGGTTCCATTTCTAATTTGCTCTTGATTTTTTTTTAAATTATTTGGGGAAGAAAATGACAGTAGCTGATAAAGGAGATATCTTAATTAACAAGTGGTTTATTCTATTCACACTGAAGGATCATGTGTTAAACAAATGAGGGTACCAGTTAACGGCGAACATACAGCACAGTGAAATAAAACCTGTATACGACTGCATAGATAGTAAGGAGTATGAAAATACAGTTTAAACTGTATTTTAACTGTATTTAATTGTATCAAAATACAGTTTAAAAGATTTTGTAATGTATTTTGCAGCATGCCCTCTCAGACAAGGCCAATGTGAAAACCTTTGATCCAAAGACTACCTGTTTGCAGGAATGCCTTATCACCACTTTCCAGGAAGCTTACTTTGTTTCAGAAAGTTTTGAAGAAGCCAAAGAAAAGATGAGGTAAACTATTGCCCTTGACTCCAAAATCTAATTTTGTATTCTTAAGTGGTAGAAAAAAAGAGATGTTCATTTTCTCTTTTCTTTCAGGGACTTTGCCAAATCAATCAATCGTCCCTTTTCTGTGTATTTCAACCCATATACCCAGAGCATTGAGATTCTGAAAGACACAAGGAGTATAGAGAATGTCGTCCAGGATCTCCGGAGCGATCTGAACACTGTATGTGATGCTTTAAGCAAAATGAACAGATATTTAGGGATTTGACACTTGTGGTACTGTGACTTACTGTCTGCTGCTCTTTCTGTAGCCACCCTAGTAACATCACATGGCATGGCTAACTTTTCAAGTGCATCGGTTTTCCCTTTATAGCTTGGCCGTGGCTTGTGTTGTTATGTAGCTCTGTCTAATTGTAATGTGCAGACAAACCAAGACAATGCTAGTTCATAAATGCAATATAGAATGTGGGAGCATAGAACCAGCAATTCCTCACCACAATATCATGTGCAAGTACACTATTAAAAACTTATCTGGCAATGGTTTTGTTTCCTTAAAAAGATGATTTGCTTCAACATACTGTATAAGAATTGGTATTGCTGATTTCATTAAGAGTCTTAGTTTATTTCTTTGTAATCCCTTTCCTCCCATAGGAGTCCAAAAAAAGGTATTTGTGGAATTTTCCATTTTCTTTGTAAGGGAATCAATATTTTGTTCTACAGTGGCCAAGGCAACGTTTGGCCATACACCTGTAGCAGAGCTGAGCGGCTCTTGTGAGGGAATAATGCAATTTATAAACCAGTGCTAAGATCTGGCAGGCATTCATCACATCAGCATTAAAAGGTCCATGGAAATTATAAACCAAGACTGGCATATTCCAAGTGGATGAATAACTGCAAAACCGTATAGAACCTCTGGCGAGAAAGAGTAACTACTTCATATGCATAGTACCTCCGACCTGTGATAATCCTGAGTGTGCCTCCTCCGCAGCGTTTATCTTGGGATAAGAGTGGAGCTGCTTTTGTTACTCCAGATTGTTAGATGTGAATATAAAGCCCTTCTACATCATTATCTGCTTTTGCAATTACTTGTCTTTTGTGGGTACTCCTCTTGCATTTTGTGCATAATTTACCTTTCTTCATTATGCCACGTTCAACCTTGACATGGGCATGCATGGCTGGGTCTGCACTATATCAGTATCAGTGTTACAAAAGGGTGAGTATGGAAGTTGTTATTTAATTATAGCCAAGATGATTATCAGTCAGGAGATTACTTGTGGGGTGATTAAATCATGGAGACACCCAAACTGCCGAGCTCGTACCAACTGGATACAGGTAATGCTTGTGTTAATAAGCTCTGAGCTAGCAAGCTCTGACAGAAGTACGAGCTCTGTCTGGGGACCATAGTGCAGAAGTATTTGAGCTAGTTCTTATCTGGGAGCAGTAATTATGCATGTCTTTTCTTTATCTGGGTTATTCCATTCTTCTATTAGCCCAGATAATAGAGAGTTGACTGTATTGTAGGGACCCTTGTTAATGGAAACCACATGGCTTATGCAGATGGTGTCAGTGGGGGTGACAGTGTCATAGCCTGTCTACATATATGGAAAATAGGTATCTACTGAAGCTCTTCTCCCAGCTGAAATCACTATGCAGGAATTCCAAAGTGTCACTAGCAGTTTCAACATAAAAAGAGCATCACCTGATAATATCAGCATATCCTTAAATAAAAGGCAATCTGTAAGGGTAATTTTCATAGGGAAATGTGCCACCTCCTCAAAGATAGCTGTGAGATAACAGGAAGCGCTCTTCTCTGTAGATGATCCCTGCTGCATCCTAATGCCGCTGTTAATACAGTATGGAAAATACAGTTTTAGACTTAACTGCGACTTCCAGAGATTCAGATGAGAGCTGTTGAATTATGCCATGGGGCTCAACTGCTGAAGAAGCGATTTAACTTCCTGATGTTAGTGTTGACTCCACTAACCAGCACTTACCACAGAAGAGTTGCTTCTGTGTCTTGGTAGAGAAGCTTCTTTCTTGTGTACTGTGATAAACCTCTGGTAGCTCCTTCTGGAGAAAATGGACACTACCAAGATTTGCTTTAGCCACTCTGAAAAATCTTTGCACAAAGATCTTACTTGGTTAAAGAATTAATGGAGTACTAACACTTACTTAAAGTCACAAAGGGAGACAAAGATACAAAACTTACAAAATTACTGAGGTTTTCCCATGAATCAGAATTACACAGGAAAGCTTTTAATACTTACATTATCTGGATTTATTCTCTTTTTCTGAATAGCTTGAAATAAGGATTCCGCAGCAGTAAAACAAAGGAAGCATATCTTTGTTTTGTTTTGTACTGTTAACAAGTAAATCTTATTATGGATTAGGGAGAAACCCTTGAAATCCAATAGTCATTTTAGGACTAATGATGGCAAGGAAACTGTCTGCAATGAAGATATAATGTCAATGAAACAGAACATTGTCAAAGGATAATGGGCTCCTGCTGCTAGATATATGCTTAATCCAATGATTTTATTTCTATTATACAACATGATTAAAAATAAATTAAATATAATGGGCTAAGGAATAATAGTGATTTAGAGAGAAAATTGCTCGTTGTTCTTATATGGTAAAGCTGCATTCTTAGAGGCTTAGCGAGTAAACTTGTGTTGGGCTGCAGCCAGTCAGGAGGCAGGGCTCGCAAAGAGCGCTTTAAAAAGTGCACTGCTGCACTTTTATGAATCAAATAGTTGCCACTTAGCTGAAATTCTTCTGTGCAGTTTTTATTAGCAAATTAAGATCAGCCATGCAGCAATCTCCTTGGATGACAAGCTCATTTAGGCATAATGAGGGAATTATTGACAGTTATCAAATTACACTAACGTTTCATTTAAAACAGACCGTATTTATCTAAGGTGCTTGTTTAGCTTTAGTGAGCTGGACTCTGGAAATTGGACTTCTGGCTTAGGCTCATTTATTTCCCTGTGTAATTCTAAACTGATGTTTTATGGGTCTGAGATATATGCCCTTGCTTTTGCCTGCACAGAGTAAATGGTCCCAAACTTAATGAATGTAAAGCACTGCAGTGTTTACCACCATGCGAAGTCTAAAATGAAAAACAGCACTCCGAAACATTGCAGCAAATACAAATACCAAGTTTCATTTGCAAACCAAGACATGGTTCAGGCATTTCATTTCATTTATTTGGTAGAGGATGGATGGTAGAGGGTTTGGGGAGGGTGTTAACACAATATATTGTGTTTTCTCTCTCCTTGAGACCTGTTTAGAAGTCTGTTTTAAGTTTAGGCCCTCAACACACTTTCAAGAAATAAGGTGTCTCTTTTCTTTCCTCTAGTTATGTTATCCTGTTGTCATGGAGTAAATTCTCAAAGTTTACTGTAGAGTAACTTCCATTTCCTGAGGGACTGTAATAGACTATGGGAATTTTTTCACATCTCGAAAAGTACTGCCCAGCTCACCAGGGCTGGTATCAGCTGAGGCTGGTAGAGGCTTTCGCTGACCAAAGCTGGTGTAGGGCTGGCCTAAATCCAGCCCGGTCAGAACTTGCTGACAGCTATCACCAGCCAGCAGCAGCTTGGCTGCTGCTTGATGAACCAGTAAGCTGGGATTGTTCAGTTTGGAGAAGGCTGAGGGGAGGCTTGATAACCGCTTTCACACACCTAGAAATAGCTGCAAAACGGAAGGAACACACTGTTCTCCAGACTCAAGAAGTAATGGACTGAAATTGCAAGAAAGGAGGATTAAGTTATGTAACAGTGAGGGCAGTGCAACTGTGGGGAGTAGATAGCCTAGGGAGACAGTAGAGGCTGTCATTTTTTAGAGAACCGTTTAGACAAGTCTCTTTGCAGAATGGTGTTAGCACTGCCTTGAGACCAGGAAGCATGCTGTACAACATCTCAAAATCCCTTACACTGGCTGCCAAAGAAAGATGCAGCAGGGGCTCAGGGCAGTTCCTAGAAGCAGTGTTGGTGAGCAGCCGTCACCACTGGTCCTTCCTGCAGACCTCTACCTCCACTTGTCCTTGTGAGCTTGACCGGCCCCACAGAGTGGCCTTTCTTCTTTCTGTCCCACCATAGGGAAGGAAAAGTATCTGAAAGTAGCTTTAAATGTTGACTACACTGCTCCGTTTTAGGTTGTGCTTTAAGTTCATAGACCTTGTGTCTGAGAGAGACCCGTGTTCAACTCTCCTGTTTCTAGTAGCTACCCACAATCTGAAGACAGAGTGAGCAACCAGCATTTGTCCTTTTTGTAAAAAGGATTTAAAGCTGCTCAACAGTATAAACAAAACTCAAATCCTGTATTTGAATATATTGTACTTAATCTAAGTGGGTGTTTTGACCTGTGGGCAAATGGTGCTGACTTGTGCAGTCTGCAGAACCTGGGGCTCTTTGAGGCTCCAGAGCCTGAGTGAGTAGCTCCAGCCACACGTCAACCTCGTGCCCTGGTGACATCCAGGCACAAAGCAGTGTTTCACCCTAACTCCCACTGCTTCCAAGGGGAAGAAACCCTCTATGGTCCCCAATGTAGCCAGCCAGGGATGTGGGGGAACTGCATGCAGATGTCACTTCAGGAGCCAGATGAGGGCTGATGCAATGCTTGTTTTTTTGGGGAATGAGGTTTTTCTCTGTCTTGGTCACTTTTCTTGTTTCAGCAGGAAAAAGCATATACCTTTCTAGAAATATAGCAGATTCTCTTCAATCTCTGTAGAAATCATTATCATACTTCCAAATAATTTACTTTTGTTTCGGGAGCTGCTCCCCAGTTCCCTTTGTTTGATTTTGTTTTATCCCTCCTATTAAGAGGTTGAGTTGCCAAAGGGAGTAATTCTGGTGGTGTTATATAACGGCTATGTGCTGTGGTATCAATCATTTAATCTCTGGAGGTATTTCACAAATTCCTGCCTTCCCAGGGAAGAATAGGTCAACAGTGACAGATTCTTCTTCTGGGCTTTAAAATACATCTGAGACGTGAAGCTAAGAGAGATGTTTTGGTTATACTTGTAAATATTTATTACTAAGGAGCGCCTCTAGTTGATATAGAGAGGGCTGTAGAGGTGTCCTTGGCATCCTTATAGGCAATTTCCTATAAATTAACCGAGCTTGGAGATTAAATCATGTTCTCCAAGGTTGAAATAACCCATGAATTTTGCATTGTTTCATTTTGTATCTGGTATGTGAAGAAATTATAGGTAAATATAAAACAATCAAAATTCCATAATATCTGTTCAGAGCATTTCACAACAACGATCTTCACTTTAAAACCTCTAACACCTTACAATAAAAATTCATATTTCTTTGCCAGTAGCTGAGATGTTAAGATGAAACTAAAAATAAGTGGTGACATCTTCTTGGGATTTGGCCTGGAGTAGACAGTTCAGGTGGAATAATGTGAAATTGGTCACATAGCCATGTGCTTTAAACCACAAGTAGTGATGGATACTCAGACAGACTTTTTTTTAATGTAGCCATAAATTTAAAATGTTTGGAAAAAATAATGGGGGAAAAAGCAGCTGTTACCACAGCCCAACTTCAGAAGAAAACAGTTAAGTTTGCAAAGCTGCGGGAGGTGGATTTCAGTCCCTGCTCAGCTGGTGCGTGGCCTGAAACACAAACTAAATACGCCCCCAGCGCCGGCTTCTGCAGGAGCGCCAGCACGAGCACGGTCCTGAGGACAGAGCAACAATAAAGGCCTCGAGAGCCCCACAGCTCTGCTCCCCCACAAATTGTTTGGCTCAAGACCAGTATGGCACAAATCAAATCACTTTCATTCCATGTTAAATCACATTTGCTTTCTATTTTTTTTCAAAATAACTTTTTGTGGTACCTTTTGACATTTATTTTTCCATAAAGGTTGTAATGAGAATTATTAATTATGGAAGAGTTGATGTTCTAGCAGCTTTTTGCCTCGAGCTTTCCTCTTGCCACCACACATTCCAACTGCTCCTGCTGCTCTGCATGGGACCAAAGAACTGCTGAAAAAGTGACACTGTCTTTTCCCAGGGCTTGACACCTGAGGAATAAACCTGAGCTGTCTCCTTGCCACTCCATCCCACCTTATGGCAAACTGCTGAATTCAGAGATGTTAATGAGGCCAATTACTGGGAAATGGGTTTAAGCCTGTGCACGTGGTGAATTTGCCACTCTAGGAAGATTTGTTTGGGGGGATCAATTTGGCCAAGTTCCCTTTTGATTATAACCCTGATTGATATCGCAGGTAACGTTAGGAAGGAGCAAACTTGTCGCATAGAGGAGTCCTGAGAAACCCAAACCTTCCCTGCTGCCAGAATGGCACGTGTGGCCATGGGCCGCCATGCCCCTCAGTTCAATTACAGCTAGCTCAGGGTAGATTTTGTAGTTGCTGGACTAAAAGGCTGCATATTATCTCCAGGTCTCAGTCCAGATTTTTTTTTTCCCCTGAAATAGATTTGTTTCTGTTAAAAGCCTCTTCTGCAGCATTATCTCTGGAATAAAAATGCAACGTGCAAAATAAGATGCCAGGGCAATCAAGTCTTGTCTTTTCTGGAACCTCATCCCTTTCTTACAGCATTAGTCAACATGGTTAATGCAGCCCAAGGAAAACTCTTCTGACCTATACTGTATGATGGGCAGAAGCTAAAAAAGCACCTTGGAGCTCTGCCTCTTAGCATCTCCGTAACCTCAAGTAGCCACTTTTTCACTCCTCTGGCCAGCTTAGTGATGGAGCAGCTCCTCAGGATGGTCAGATGGTCTTTGCTGAGCTGGTTATTTGTATAGGCTGCCACGTGTGCAGGGAAGGACGTAAAGAGAGGTAGGAAAGTGCCAAGGGCTTTATTTCATAGCTCTCCTTTCACACCCTTTCATCTTATATGTGGTTTCTGCTTGCAAAGAAGGCCCAGCAGAGGCCCGCAGACCCGTGGCTGCAAGTACCACACATGGGCAATAGGGCCATCTTCTCCAGCCTTCCCCTCGTGGCCGTCACCTACAGGTCCTTCGGAACTGTCTGGGGCAGCAGCCGCTTCTGTGTGAGGGCGGAGTGGCCCCCGGGAACCAGCGCTGAGCTGGAGCTCTCGCTGCAGCGCTTGCCAGGGTGATTCCTGCCTCTCTGCCGCTTGCCATGCAGAGACAGGCGGTCTTGCAAGGCAAATCCTGTGGTCGCATGCAGGGATTTCTGTCTCCTTGCTCAAGTGAGGGCTCCAGGATAGTTGGGGCTCTCTGCTGTAATAAAACAAGTGTTTCTTGCCTGGTTTCAGAGGCAGAACTGCTTTAAATAGCTTGCTTAGGAAGCCTAGTACTCGGAGACCATTAAAAATGTCAACTTATCACACAGACCTCTTAAAAGCGGGAGGAAAGGGCATGGGCAACTGTGTGGTAACTGAAGGCAAGTATTGATTTCCTCATTGCAACCCGAGCACACAATCAGGCATACTAATGGCATGGGGCTTGGGTGAATTCAGCTTCGATAGGTCGTCTCTCAAAAAGCTCGGGAGAATCAAAACGGGGGCTGTTTTCAGCTGAATAGGCACAGAGGGCTCTCCATAATTCTGTGTTTTCCTGCCATTACCTTATTTCCAAAGGAGAGGGAGAGTGCTGTGTTCGTGAATGCTAGGTAAAAGCTGCTGCGTTTCTGCAGAGCAATAGCCCAGGTTTGTCTGAGTTGGAAATGAGAACCTGGTTAGAGGGAGTGAATTAAGTCTCAGGTGCAATGCCTCTGATTTGCACGAGGGAAGGGGGGAAGTGCTAAGTGAATGGAGGAAATTGCAGCATTATGCGTTGTGAGAGCAATTCTTTCCATCCTTGTAGCTAATGGACTGAACAGAAAGTGAACAATTTGTTTCATACGATGATTCACCAACACTCTGTCAGAGTTTCCAATTCTGAGCTCAGTTTCATATTCAGCCCCCTGTTTACTAGTGAAATAGTACAATTATCTGTCTACCTCTTACATTTTATAAACAGGCAAGGCTGAAGTATCTGAAAAGAATAAAAATAACTGTATAAATCCTGGCTGTTTAAGGCTGAAAGAAGGGGATGTGAAGCAAGCGTTATCTTTCCAGTGGATTATTAGAACACCCCTCTAAAAATGAAGTTAAATATCCTGGGAAAATAGGTCAGAAGGGAAGAAATACCAATGGAAGTCAGATTTCAAATTTGGTTTAATGTTTTCCCCAACTGGTTTGTGGAGAGAATTCACAAAACATTTCCTAGTTGAATTCCCTTGTCAAATTGTCAATAGTAAAATAGTTGGAGCTGTAACAGCTGAATTGGCCACATAAAGCTCGGGTGAAAACGCGATGCCTCTCCCAGAGGCATGTGGTAAGTGTGCTGAGCTGCCTTACAAGACAGGATGACATTTCACTGCCTTTAACCCCGGTTTCATTGAGCACGGGAGTCACTTGGACTGTAAGGAGTTGGAGCTTTGAATCTGGAAATGTCTCTGAGCCTGCCCTGGCCACACACACGCACTTCTTGCTAGTGGGATTGCCGAGCTGGAATGAGGAAGGCTCTGGGAACATCCTTCCAGAAGAGTGCAATTAGTCACTTATGAATCACGGAAACTCAGGAATGTGAAGGAAACTAAACTGGGAAAAAAAAGACGTTTCTTGTATGTTGGCCAGCAAGTGATACAGTGGAAACGCTCCCTTTTCTGCACCATGGTGTGCGGGGAGCCCAGTCTCCCTGGCACTCTCCCCCTCGCCCTCTGAGGCAGCGCTTTTTCCCCGTGATTCTCTGTTGCATCCGTATTTTCAGTTCCCGAGGGCACTACAACATAATGAAAGGTGATTCGTGTTTCCCTTTCAGACGACAGCTCATATTTGCTCCTACAGAAAGTGCCTTTATTTCTTGCTGATTTCTCAGAAGTGTTTTGTGGTAATATGACAGACAGTACATCTGCTTTCACGTGTTTGCCTGAGTGCATTCGGCCGGCACATGTCCTTCACTCTCTGATATTTCTCAACACTGGGATCTGTAATGCCAAAACAAGCCCCAACCCCTCCTAGATCTTAAAAGAAGATTAAAACAAACAAAATAAGCAGCTATCTTGTTGTCCTCATTCCCTTCTGTTTGAATGTACCATTTGCTGTAATTAATCTTGTGTTTGGGTGCTCAGTTAGGCAATAACACTGTTGAAATTTGATTTTTCAGAGTGTATAAGTGTGTATGTGTAAATTAAAAAGAGGCCAGATTATTTTCCAGGCAGATTTTTTCTGTGGTCTCCGATGTCCAGTTGCTGCCCAAGGTTCTATAAAGTTGCATATGAGGTTCTCATGCAGCAAGCAGAGCAAACATTACATAACTAGCCCATATTGACTACCAGGTGCCTCGAAATGCTCAAGACACATAGAACATTTCGATCTGATAGCGTTTTCTGAGCCTCTTACCCAGTCTGCCTTCTGATGTTTTCTCTTCGATACACCGTGACCTTGCTGCAAACGCGGTGCCTTCTGCTTGGCGCTCGCATGGGCAGATGGACAGTGGTGCCAGCAAAGGCTTCTCCATACTCAGGCCGTTAGACTCCCCCTTGTCATGCCTCAGAAGGGTGATAACTGGTTAGCTAAAGCTAATGGGTTTAGACAAGTGCTTAACTCGGCTTAAAGAAATACTGCCTCTGTGAAGCAACAGCCTTTTGATAGATATTTAAAACTTCACTTCTTTGCCAGCTGCATCTATTAGTAATTGTACTTCACCAGCTGATCACATCTCATAATTACATTTACTTGTCCCAGCCTAGAGAAGAGCTCAGTTCATTTATCCAAGTATTGATTAACTGGTATAGTCAAGATTACTTTTCTTCACCGTGGATGGATAACCATTAATAATGTTATAATTACAGCACAGAAAGGATGGTGATGAGGGGCCAGATAGGAACTTCAATAGATAAGTAGACAGACATTAGTTATATAATGTAGAAAAAAATGACATGCACTGTATTAAGGGGGGAGTTATTAACGCAAGGAAATAGTGAGCAGCTTTAATGGGTTTGCTGCACACATGGGGTTTCTCCAGGAAGGCGGCCCTGGCGGTGAGGGAGTCTCTGCAGGCGAGGCCAGGGAGATGTTTGCCTTGCTGGCCCATTAGGGCACCCGGTGCTTTGCACGGCAGTTACGGCGTGGAAGACGCACTGCTGTGGGCTGGTGGTGGATGGCTGGAGCTCTGCCGGTATTGGCACCCTGAAGCCGCAGGAGCAGCGGTACTTGCACGAAACCTGAGTGTGGTTTTAGCTCTCCGTCCGGTCTGGTCAAGAAGGAAGCGGGAGGGAGGCCGTGGTGCAGGCTGCGGGGCCTTCCTTCTGTCCTGCCCTGTCGCATGGAACCCCCAGCGAGTCTCGCTGCCCCTGCATGGGTGAGACCGGGACTCAGTGCCTGGCTGGGGAGAGGGCGGCTCCAGCCCCAGCGATACTTAAAACCCGGCTGGAGTTGCTCCTAGGCAGCCTGCTCGAGCTGGCCTGCCCTCGAGCAGATCTCCAGGCACCTCTTCCAAACGTGGCCAGTCTGTGGTTCCACATCAGTATATTTCTGTTATTTGCTGTAATAATAATGCCCTTGGAAGCTTTGCCTTCTCCTTCCAAGCCAGATGTGCATAATACGGCAGTTCACATCTAGGGTTTTTTGTGGTAGGACTCACAACTGTGTCCACTTAATGTTTTCTTGTCTGAGCCATCTCTCATGCTATTGCTTAATTATATTAGAAGCATTAATCACTGAGTTTTGCTCCTAACTCAGAGTCTAAGTACTCTTCTAATCTCTCATAAATGGACTAAAGAACTGAAATAAACTAATGCACAGAGGAATACAATTCTGCAAAAGAAGGCAGCAACTTGTAGCTTATTTAACTTAGTGCTGTAAGCCTGTTTCTGGCTTTTTCCTGTAAATATCCAGTGTTTTTGAGGTGCTCAGTGTCTGTAGACTGAGTCAAGTGAGGCATCCCTTGCAGAGCAGCAAAGAAATCCTGTGCAGATCCTTCTGCTTCAGACAAACATCAGAAGAAATTTCTCAGCCTTTTGGGTGTCAAATCCACAAATCCAAAGACCACGTAGCTTTGCATTGATCTGAGGGTGCTGGTTTTATAGTTGAAGTACAACTTGAGAAAATTATTTTCCGGAGCAAATAAGTTCATATTCTTAATTTCTTTGACCCCATTATGCAGACTTCACCTAATTTCAAGGGTCTGTTCCCAAATCAATTCTAAAACATGGTCAGTTAATCTGCTTTTCATCCATCACAGAGGACAGACGTGACCCTTTCTGCCAAACAGCTCCGAGCTGTAGGTGGTGGGTGTGCTTGTGTTCCCACAGACAGCCCCTTCTTCTGCCTTGTGCTGGATTATTAACACATTTTATGTAAATGCCTGGTTATATCAGACTCTGCGTGTTTGCATGTTTGGGCAGTATTTCACCTATCTGATAAGGCTAGAGGGACTCACCCTTGCAATGCACTTTATATTCTAACAAACTAGGGTTAATTTGGTGCCAAGAGAACAGGTTTTAATGCTCTTTCTCAAGACATTAAACTGCCAACATTAACTTGCTATGCTTAACTCTCAGGGTCTACAAGGGGATGGTGTGAGCAAATTTGATAGCAGTTCTGGTGGCATGTGCATGTAAATCAGGTAGGGAGTTCGGCAAGAGGGATCCCAAGCTAAGATCATGCGATACTTTCCAGAGGCAAAACGAACCAAATTAAAAGTAATCTAAGACTAAATTTTCTTTCTCATGGTATTGGTAGTTTGGGTGTTTCATCTGATTAGTGTAGGTGGATTGTTTAAAAAGCATAGTTCATTAATTCTGTTGTTAATTGAAAAGTGGAGAGCTGCTCTGACCCAGTCTGAAATATAAACCCCTTTTTTGCCAGTGCAAATCTTGATATTCATTTAATTCATTGCTTTCGGTGACCTATATTCCCTTCCTCCCCTCCCTTTTCTTTGAAGTTCTCTAAAAAGATACAGCCCCTCATTTTTGATGATTTGGGTGCATAATTCAGGTGTGTCCTTTTTATAGACAGATGGAAGTAAAGGCTACTGAAGGGTAGATAAGCAATAATCTGTCCTATTCTCAAATACTGACTGTATGGCCCCTCTTTACCACGGCTATCATCAATGCAAAAGCTTTGTTAGACGTTATGGGATCCTTTGAAAAATCAAGAACTTGCAGAGGTTTTTATCTTTCTGTTAAAGGTAAGTATCTCAAAGCTTAAAGGCTTCTTCAGCACAGTCATTGCAAGCAGCTCCTTCTCTTCCTTAAACTGGCAAGGCGACAGCTTGCGCTCATCCCCCTAGTGCTGCTGTGACAGTCTGGTCACCTGGGGAGACAAGTGTCTCTCAGATGGGCAGATCCCAAGCCATTTTGGTAATTATAGGTGAAAACTAACACCTTGCCAGTGCGGATCCTGGAGCGCCCAGGGCTTGTGCTCACAGTAGGAGCCTGCCTGGAACAAATTGCTGCATTCAGCCCCAGCTCGTCCAGGGGACTCCAGGGGACTCCCTCGGTAGAGCATGTTGTAAATAGAATAATCAGGAGGTAATAATTTAATGGAGGGTCTTTTGCAAGCTCTTGAGCAGCTGGAGTTGAGAAAGCCCGTGCTAGGTAATGCAGCTACTTGATTGTCAGGTGCTGGCTGAGCATCAAACCAGACCTTCAAGTTGCAAACCAAAGTAATGCTCCTTCTGTGCAAAGGTTGTTTTTAATGTTCCTTGATTGCTTCTCCCAGTAACGTTTTCATCTTCCCCCAGCCTAGTCTTGCCTTTTTGCTGACCTTCACCAGGCGCTGAGGAAAACACTGGTCTCCTTATGGGATGGAGATGTGCTTACTGTCACCAGTGTCCCCAGCAGGCATGACATCCAGCTGTCAGTATTCTCTCCTTGCAAGAGTTAGTTAAAGTGGTGGCCAAGATGGTAGGATCCATGTGTTCATCAAATCCTTCCCTGAATGTAAGGGCTGGCGCCAAGATATAGGGACTGAAAGAGTAGTTTAGGCAAAGCGTACATATTTAAGTCCAAAAGCATGGAAAATGCTAGCTCCTTTTGCACTTGCTCTCTGGAGATATTTGGACTCCCGAAGTGCTGCAAGTTTTCACTCTGACATTGCCCCATCCCTAGATCTTTGTAAAAACCCAGTCATGCCAATGTCAGGAGAAGTCCGAACCTGATTTGCAATTAGGCATCTCCCTGAGCAAACTTCCAGACAGTTGTGATGGGATTGGTATTCCCTGTTGGAATCAGGAGGACTAATTTCACAAGACAGGAAGGAGGGGACGTTTTGTTTTTAAAACAGAGACAGGGAGAGCCCCCTCCCTCCTGCCCCAGAACACAGTAGCCAGATGGGTGCAGAACTTGCCAACGGTATCAGACGATTTGGATTTTGCTGTCTCCAGCCTGAGAGTGGAACCCAGCGTCTTCTGGAGGTTTTCCAGTCACCTCTGTGGTGAGGAAAGGGAGGCTCCATCTCTCCTCAGAATTACAGCTCTGTGAGCCAGAAACTGGAGGGTACAAAATGAAGCCCCAGTGTTAGGGAGGAACATAGTTTGCTTCGCTTCTTTTCTCTTAGCTTTGCTATGCCTGCTGAGTGAGCATTTCCCAGAGGAACAGCGAGCATCCAAGTCAGCATCAGTGCTATCTTCTCCTAGTAAAAAAAAAATAAATTCATTTTATTGTTCCATGGAAATACTCATTTGGCAACTGACCACCTTGTGAGCAGCCAGGAGCAAGGAAGCAGGGATAATCCTTTATCTTGTGCCTCAGAGAAGGAGGACGTGGTTGTCAACACGGCAAGAGACGGGGAGCCCCTTTAGCCGGTCACCGCACTTGCTAACGCAGGAGCGGCAGCAGGCAGGGTCGGTAAGAGCCATAAGGGTGTCCTGAGCACAGACACAGCCGGGGAGGAAGGACGGAGACCGCAGCCTGGCTGAGGCCTCCCCTGGGCCCAGCGGGCACCACGGAAATGACTAAGACAATTAAAACTGCCAAATGCATTTTGCATCCCTATTGGTTTGGACTCCTGAGGTAGTGGAAAGCCAGCGCTAAAATAGCCTTTTTGCATTTTGGATTCCAGGATGAATTGGCAGGATGAGCAGTCTGTGAAAAAGAAAGGTTTCTTTTTTTTTTTTTTTTTTTTTAAATGAAGAGAGTTGAGGTGCAAGTCTATGGAGAAATTGTAACTATGGATTCTGATCATGCTGTTTTTGGCAGAGATGATTCTTAGGGCAGAAGTGCTCTTAAACGAATACTAAATAGTAAAGACAAGAACATGCAGAGGAGCTATGTGGAAAGTTCATTTAATTTAGAGAGAAATTGCATTTTTTTTCCTATAATTGCATTTAAAATACCTTCCCTGTATCCAAGATGCAGGCTATTTGATGAATTAACAAGACTGGCATGACTGAGTTGTAGAGTATCAAATCTAAGCTTTTGATAAAACAAGTGAATTTCTAACTCTTTTTTTTGCCAAGAAAATCTTTCCACCATGTAATTAGCTTAATGTTGTCTGTCTGAGTCTGCAGACAGCGTTAACAGGAAAGCGTGAACCTTTCCACCCTATTCATCTCAATGAAGTGCCAGCTTCACACTCCTTGGTTTCACTCAATGTCAGTGCTACTTGTTTTATTGCTGGATGTTTTATCTGAAGGTCTAGAAGGGGTCGGTGTACTGGGACATGCAAGAAGGAAAAGCAAAGCAAAGCAGAGAGATGCTGCAGAAAAAAAGTAAAAATAGAAAATAAAGAAGGAAAACAAACTACAGCAATCTTGAAGATGAAAATGTTTTCTCTTAAGAACACTTAAGAGAAATGCTGTGATTATGAAACATTTACCAATGAAACCTAAAATTGAGTTGCTCCATAAAAGACATCTCTGAATTGCAAACCGTGCATGTTTGCCACTGGTAAGATAGTGGCTGGGTAGTTCAAGGGACTGTCCTAGTTCCCCTCATTTTCTTGCTCTGTGAATCAGAATTGCAAGTAGGTTTTGGCCTTTTCCGGTGAGTTTTATACTGCACTGCAAGTGGAGTGCTTTGCTAACTGTGGCTTCCTTTACCTCCTTAGCGTCTGAGAAAGGATTTTGAAAGCAGACTCCTAGATTCCTTGAAATCTGCAGTAGAGGCACTGTGCATGTTCCAAGGGGAAGGGGCAGGCTCCTGGAAACGGGAGCAAATGGCAAGTGCAGAAAAGGTCTGTGAAAAGAAAGCAGTGATGCTGAAGGGCACAAAGAGAGAATCTAACACACGTTAGCTCTAGCGAGACAGACCTCTGACACGTGGAGCAGGGCTGGCAGAAGTAGCCAGCTGTACTACAGTGGTAGCCCTGGGGAGTCTCATGGGGGTCTCCCATGGGGAGAATGGTGCCTGGAGGAGCTCTGCTGGATCTCCCATGGGGAGAAGGGTGCCTGGTGGAGCTCTGCTGGATCTCCCATGGGGAGAATGGTGCCTGAATGAGCTCTGCTGGATCTCCCGTGGGGAGAATGGCGCCTGGAGGAGCAATGCTGGATCTCCCGTGGGGAGAATGGTGCCTGGAGAAGCTCTGCTCCCTCGCTGTGCTCTTGGCCCTGCTGCTCTGTGTGCTCTGCCCGCCGGGGTGGCTGCGCTGCCCTGCCGTGCCGTGCAGAGGGTGCCAGCCCTGTCGCCTCGCGTTAGCCCTGCTCAGCTGGCGCTGCGGCATCGGCGGCCCCAGGCCCTGCAGGGCAGCCTGGTTCTGTTCCTGCCGCTCCCGCTCAGCCCCTTGCCTGGAAAGGGCCCTGCGGGCACTGCCCGAGGCAGCAGCACTGCCTGGGCCCCGGGGCTCCTCCAGGGCTCCCTGGGCCCCCCGCGTGGCTGCCGGTGTGGGAGGGCTGCCCGCCGCGTCCTCAGCAGCCCCCCCAAAGGCGGCCCCGCTGTGCGCCGCCGCTGAGTTTCCAAGGATTTCAAGGCGCTGCTGTCAGCTGCTTTTCTCCCTGTCACATAGATGGGACTCTCCACTCTCAGTTTTGTTTTTTTCTAACCACTAAAACTGGCCAAACATTGGTCAGGGCAAAAGAGAAGTGGCCAGTTTTGTTGTCCTTTACTCTTGAAATGTCTTTAATGCCTCAGGTGTGAGTACTGTAATTTTGCATATTTGAGCTTAGATAGCTTTGTAACAAACTGAGGGTTCTCTCCGTGCTGTAGAGGAAAACCCAAAGGCGCACTGCAAAACGCTTGTCTCTCATTTCTTTAACCATAACCACCAAAATGTGCTTTTCCCCCCACTCTCTTTCAGTGCTGGAGCTTTTCATGTCTTGATGCTTAAGGACCCCTCAGGTCCACTAAAAGAGTTCCCGCTTCTTTGGAGAAGGAGTGGTTACAAAGAGAGAAAGGCTGGAGGGGAAATGGCTTCTGCTCCTGACCCTGGACCAGAAGCTGGAGGAAAAGGCAGCGTGGGTTGAAGTCAAGGAGCAATAAGGAAGGTCTGCGGGTGGAGGAGTGAGTGCTGCCCAAGTGCATCCTTCATTGACTGAGTAAACTACCCAGCACAGCTATAACAACAGTTTATGAGGAGCTAGGTAAGTTTTTAGGGGGAAAAATGGTAGGGGGTGTAACTGCGAATTGAGGAGGAAAGCAGCTGAGATGGGTTTCCCTGTTGCCTTCTGTCCTCTGTTTGGCAGCAGCTTGTTTGTGAAAAATGCAATCAATGGTAGTTTATGATGCTAAGACATTTCTGTGACTTGCACTCAGTGAAAATCGTCGATGTTTCTGCTTTAACTAGATTTTGTTCCTTGCAGCTAAAAGCATTGCACTGCCTGAAATCCTACTTTGTTAAACCTGGCAATGAGTAAAATCACAAGTTCCTTAAAAGAAAAAAAAAAAAGCTATCCTAAGGGTTGAAAGGGAAACTGCTCATTACCTCCGCAATTACTGGGAAAGCTCCTCCTTAAAGCAACACTCAGCCCCGTCTGAGCCCACGTGTCACAGCTAGCTGCCGTACCTAATCACCAGGTGCCATTCAAATTGTGGAGTGTCACCATGTAATGCGCATTGTGGAAAACTCTGATTATGTGTCGCAGTGAAGCACTCTGAGAACCAGGCCATAAATATTTCCATCAACTTGTCCCTCTTCATCATCCCCAGGACTCCACTTCGTGAAGTACGGCTCGAAATACAGTTTGGGCTTTTATTCCTGTGAAACCAGCCCATAGGCAAAGGGCATGTTACCTTGGGAACAAGGTTAAATGATAACCTGGATTTATTCTCTTTTTTTGCACCCTTTATTTTATGATGAAAATGTAATATGTTGTGAATGGTTCATCGTAACATATGCCATCAGAAGCATGCCAAAAATAACAAACTGAAGCAGCACACGGTATGTGATGCTTGCATACTTCTCCCAGAGTTAGAGAGATCATTGGAACAACACATGTCAGATGCGATTACTGTCAGATAGTTGGGGCCATCTGTTAGAACCCAAGATCAGGACCTGCTGCTTTCCCTGGAACAGCAGCTCCACAAAGGACTGTAGCAAATTCAGCTAAATCCGCTCAGGCCGGGAGAGTTCATCTGAGGGTTCTGCTTGTTTTATTTCGAGATTTCATGAGGGATAAAACCAACAGTATATTTTGGATATTGCTCCAGGGGAAATCTGGGGAAAGGCTTTAATTTTTTTCTTTTTGAGCGACTATATAACAGGTACAACAAGATGAGGGCTAAAGTGTCAGGACAGGAGGTGTGCATTTGGACCCAGTGACGGGCTTCTGGGGAAGGCATCTCCATAAATAATGTTCTTACAGGTGTGTGCATACTAATAAAGGACAATTTGGTGGCAGTTTTATATGATCCCTCATTAATGCAGCTGACTACACCAATACACACATATACGTATGTTTTCAGTATAATGCGACTGCTTTTAGTCCCACTCTTTATATGTGTTTATGTATTGGCCGTACATTTTACTAGTGTGTTTGGTAACAGCTTTAAGCAAAGTCTTTGCTGACAACAGAACACTGAGGAGGTAAAAAGTGTTGATGTGGAAGAGCCAAAGTTGCTGTTATAGAGAGAGACGTGGGTCAAATGCCATAAAGTGGGAGTAGTTTTCAGATATGGCAGATGACATCATCATCGATGTGGAGTATTTTGCTGGAGATTTGGTTTTGCCTCGTGTTGGACTTGGACCTGACTCCCACCCATCCCGTGCTTCCTGGGTAGTGGGGGATCTTGCACTGTGCAAAACCTCCAAAGCTCCGCTTCGCCTCTGATGCAGAAGAAGCTTCTGCTTTGAAATCTCGGGCTGTGCTGCAGCCTCCGGGTACCTTCCTTGGGGGCTTGGATGCCCACGTCTGTCACGAGCGGCTCCCCCTGCTCCCAGGGGAACCAGGAACAGGGGGTGGGAGATCAGGAGAGACTCTCCTGGAGGGAGGCCAAAGGGGCTGAAGGCTGGCGTGGAAATGAGGTGCAAGCAGCAGGGTGATGCCTTGGGACGTGCAATGCAGGAGAGAGATGTGTCAGGAAGGGAGAGGACAGTTGAGGATTCGATGCTGGTGTCACCTGGTTGTAGCATCTAAAATCCATGGATGCTCTTTAGACTGTGTTTCAGATTCAGGTCCCCGTTTCCAAATAAGCCTTCCCAGCAGTGGAATGGGGATCTGCATCTTCTGGTTGTGGGGAGGGGCGACCCACTCAGGGCGAGGACGGGAGTTTACACCCTGTGGCTCTGTGACCTGCTCCTGTTCCTGTCCTGTGTCCCCTTGGGCCATGGGAACACGGTACCTGCAAGAGGCTGCGGCAGCAGTTGCAGGTGGTGAGGAATGACCCCAACTGCAGCACTCACTAAATACCTGCCCTCATCAGAGGACACCAGCGGTACTATGCAGTGTAGAAGTATCTCATGACCAAGTTTATTTCCCTTGCAGAAGAAATTCCCCCCAACGAGATTCTGTCATCATCCCTCCCAGCCATTTTTACTCATTGCAGTGTTCGATGGCATCAGTCTGATGTACCTTATTGGAAACCTTGCCTTGCTGAATTGCATTGTGTCCCCAGTAAGGCAGAAGAGCTAGGACAGGTTTTTGGACATGCTGGAAGCTTGTGGGGTGACCAGGTCCCCTGAAGAAGGAAGCAAAGTAGAGCCGAAAGATGGAGTGGCCAGGCAGAGGGCTCACTGTCAAACCGTGGGGACTGAGGAGTCATTTGTCACCCTGGAGAAGAGCTGGCCTGAAAGAAAAGCTTCCGTAATATGAAACAATTCATCCTTCGCCTTTCCTCCCTTCCCCCTGCTCCCTTTTCAGGTTTGATTTCAGTGTTATTTGGGGTGGAAGCATTTTTCTGGTTTTGAGATTCCTGGCAAATGAGAAACTCCCAGGACAGGGCATTTCAGTTCATTGAGACTGATGTTCTTGTCACTGCTGCTGCTACCTCCGGTGCAAACGGACAGGAATGCCAATTTCTGGGAGCAGCTGCTGGCAGCTCTCCCCATGCAGGACTCTGGGGTGGATCCACCGGCAGCCGGGCTCCGGGTGAGGGATCCCAGAGCTTCCAGCATCTCCAGCCTGGGGCACATGTGCCCGAATCGGGGGTGCTGGTTAAGCATTAAGCATCTCAGAGGGCTGCTTTTCACTACACAGGGCCTCGAGATGCACCAAATGACCCATTTCAGGCTCAACAAGGCAGCCTTTCTGACTAACCTCTGTTTTGGTACCATTTTCTAACAATTCTGAAGTTGCTTTCAAGAATGCTCGTAATCTAAGGGTACGATTTCTCTCTGTGCTTGCTCTGCGGATAGACACTCCAGTTTCCTTTAATAGCCTGTCTGCATGTGACCAGAAAAGCTCTGGGAAATAGGTCTGCTTTTAAGGCCGAGGAAAAAGAACAGTCAATTCTTTAACAGTCTGGCTGGCACTGAAGCAATTCCTGTATATTTCATGGTAAGTGGTAATAGAAAAGCTTCATAAAGGAAACCCTCAACCATCCCGAAGTGCACTTTCCATGAATGAATTCAAGCGCAGTAACTGCCTGCCTGCAATCCGCAGGAGCTCCAAGCTGAGACACGTCGACGCGAGCGCTGCGTCCAGTCTCGGGCGTAATGATGACACGGGGAGGGAATATTGCTCGTCCCACTGCCAGGCACTAAGTAATTCCTTGCTGGAAGAGGTCTGTGCGGTCCCAGCAGGGCAAGACGCAGCCCTGCTGCAGACGGGAGCCAATTAGGGGAATTGCAGAAAGTGCTGTAAAAACGCTTTTCTCCACAAGCCTTTTTGGGAGCTACCTAGCTCCAATGTTACAAAATTTTACTTCCGTGTGGCTTTCTGCAGCACATAATCATATGGTAGATTTTAAACTTCTGGTGAGTGAAAAATAAAAAGTGTAGCATGAAACGCAACAGAAACACATCTTGTGTGTTTGTCTGCTGCTTTCTTCCTTGCTTGATTTTCCCTAGGTGGGGGAAAGTGGGCTTCTGATGAAGAACTCAGCCAAACCTTTCTCCAGAGCACAGGCAGAATGTGCTTTTCAGTGCTGAGGAAATACAGGCTTCCTTGTACTCTTTAACCAGGACAGGCCCTGAGGTAATAATCTATATTGGGTAGACTGGGGCTGGAGCTATTTTTTTTCTAAGGGAGTAGTGCCCTAATATGTGCTCCATCTTTTCCTCTCATTTCCTTCGGTTGCTAATAGCCCCTACTGTAGTTTTATTCAGCATGGTTGAAAATCTGAGAATGGTTCCTCCTGAGGACCTTGCAGAAGTAAGGAGGGAGGCAGGAGGAGTCGGAGAAGGAGGCAGCTCATTGAGAATTTAAGACCTTTTTGATCAAGACGAGAGCTCTGAAAAGTGACACATTCCAGAGAGGTGATTTTAAACACGTGCACTGCAGTTGTAGTTTGGTGCTCCTTTTGCTGCACCCTGTGGATTTGGAGGCAGACGAAATAAAATCCGTGTTCCTGAGGCACCAGGTCATAAGAAATTAAGAACGACCGAATCGCTTGTTCCGGGCGCCGTGGCCAGCAGTGGGTCCTCGGAGAGAGAAAGGAAAAATGGGCCATGCGCAGAGGGCTCCCAGAAGGTGTCATGGGGCACAGGAGGCAGCAGCGAGGGGAGTTCAGTGCAGCTCTGCCAAAATCGGAGCCCCTTTTTGGGGCTGAATTCTCCCCAGTATAAATCAGACTTGGGTCCCTCCAGCTTTGCCGCATGCCTTGTGTGTTCCTAGGAAGCAAGTCATAGAGCCATTTAATAGACGTACCATATAGCTAGGGGGAACCCATTTACTCACTTTATCTGCCTTTTTTTTTTTTTTCCCCCTTGAGAAACTAGTCCAAAGCCTGACGTGGTATCAGGGCAGCCAGAGGAATCCTGACAGTTCTCATTTTGCAAGCTTTCGAATGAACCCATTTCCCTCTGTTGCTAGTAATGTCTTCCATTATTCCCTTAATGAAATTGTATTGGCATATTTATGGTCTAATATAAAAAAAAAGTAAAAGGATACCAGGAAAAGCGTTTTTCGAAAAGTGAAGTGCTTTAATAATGACTTCATAAATGATTTTGATTTTTTTTTAAGTTATAACCTTTGGCAAAAGAAAATGTGTTAATGAAATGGCTTCTGGACTGTGCCATATAAATCCTTTACGGTGTTTTTTCTGATGCCTCTTCTTTAAATTTGATGTCCTTTGCTTTTAGCATCCATGGAGCAGCTGGCTATCTATGTTGTACCTTCTTCCCACACAGCCATTTATCCTGCTATTACATTTTTGATTTCTCTTATTACTGAGAAAATAACACTTTTAAGATACCCAGCTGATGCAGATTTATAATGTCTTGGACTATGGAATTCAGATTGTTGGAGAAGGATTTAGCATCTGGTTTGAAATTGCAAGGATTTGCCAGTAAATTTTGTAAATATTCTGATGAACATCTGTCACTTTTTTCTTTGTGGGACAGTTGTCAGCGCTTGTCAGTGGATCTACGAGTTTGCTAATTTTGCAGATTATCATGTTTTACAGATTCAGATTTCCTGAAACATGGAATCTAATGTGTTGATGGTGCTTATTGGTGTGTGTGCAGTTCTGTTTTTAAGAATAGATGATGTGTCATTTTTCAGAGCTTTTTCTTTGTAAACTCGTAAAATGAGCCTGATTGAGCGCTACTGCTTTTCACTTCGCTTATGTGAGTCATCCTTTTGGTATCTCCAGGCTTATTAGCATCAGAATTTGCTGTCATGAAGAAAAGTTTATTGGTTGTATCCCAGAGGTCACAGCAGACTTGGAAAATAAAGGTCATGTTATATCTTGCATTCAAAATGCACAGATGTTGCGTGAAGATAAAATGTGAAACCCAAAAGGAAGAGGAAGATGTATTTGCAGCTCTGTGATGTAGATGCAAATGGATAGCAGATAATTTAGCGCTGGAAGAGTGTGGTTTCCTTTTTTTTTTTTTTTTTCCTCTTTCTTTTAACTAATAATATCATAAAAATAAGCAAACAAGAAAGAACCAAAATGGGCAAATGAATTACAGCACATGCTCAATCTCTCTTAAATATGAGGCTGGGGGAATATATGCTAGTTTCTGGGGATATGGCCAGTAAATATATAGAGCCTTAGCGGCAAGTCTGCCTTCTTTGAACGTTAGTTCCTATATCATGGGTGAAAATAAGGATATAAACATCAAAAATAAAGGAGAGAAACAATATGTATGCCCAGGAGATCTCTGTATAATCAAAATCAGTTGTCTCTCGGAGACTAAAAAAATACTTTATGCATTGAGAGACTCCGGCTTTCCATCAGAGGAATAAAATAGATATATCTGTAACTTCTCAGGGTTGGTCTCATATTTCCTTTCTTCTCATTTGATTTGCGTTTCCTTTTAAAATTCACCATCCTTAGGTAAGATGCAGCTATTAGGAACACTGCAGCAGTTCCCACAGAACTCTGCACAGTTTTCCCACCATTTGCTGGGACTTCTTTCTGTCTTGTGTTTTTAGTCTTCTTGCTTGCAAACTGGAGCTTGAGTTGGGCTGAGTAGCTGCCCAGTTCACCGTAGGATGAGGGTGACTGTTGGGCTAATGCATCCTATTACCCTCTGCATGGCGGGAGCCAAGTCGTCAAGAAAAGGAAGGAGCTGGGCCTAAGTTTGTTTGCAGCACAGAGGTGCACGATGCCTTTCAAAGCTTTGTGCTCTGTGACAGAATTGTCTTCTACAGCTGTTTTTCCTCAGAAGCAGAGTGTGTCGGCTCCAGAGGTGTTTACCTATCTGTCCATTTTTATTTATTGTCAGCACACTTCGGGTGTGTGCCCGTAGCGGCTTCTGTATTTTGGTATGTGCTGAAATATAAGCAGCTTTTCTTTGAGTTTCGCTTGGTGCTGTGGGAAGGAGACTCCCGGTGGGTCAGTGCCTCCAGCAGGGTGGGCAAAACTTCCCTCAACCCTAAAATGCAAAGAAATCCTAAATCGAGGCCACATTTAGGCTTCTTCCTAGAATATTCCTGCCATTGCGGCTCAATCACACCATCACACTAGTGGCCATTTCAATATATTAACTTTTAAAGCAGCAGAACTATCACTGTGCCTAAGTCAAGAGAGAAAAATAATGTTGTAAAACTCACCTGTGCAGTCTACAGTATTTAGTCATGCTGATGATTGAATCTTAAACGATAAACTAACCATGCCGGAAGAACAAGGGAAAAAGGTGATTGTATTCACATACCCTGCTTTACCTAAAAGTTCTGCTTCGTGTAGTTTTTTAAAATATACCTTGTTTTTAAAGCAATAGCTAACTCACCATTAACTGAAACTGCCTACCAACTCATATTGAAATCTACATGTTCCCCACTTCTTGTTTTATATTCCTTAATATATGCAGCATTTAAATGACTGCAGTCTCCAGACGTTTGTGTGGGGTGCTGTGTTCCAGTCTCATGGTCAGGAAACAGAAACACAGATAGAGTAAGACAAAGTAAATGAGGTCCCTGTAGTCACATGCGGAGTTTGCAACAGAAGCAGGAATGGAGTTCTTGGATACATCAGTAAGTATGAGACCATCCTTCCATGTCTTTGTCAGAACAGGCTTGGAAGCAGCCATGGCAGAATATAAAGATTTATAATGTAAAGCTCAGTATGTGCATATGCTTGAAGACTACCTTATGACATGATAGTCCAGTGTGCTCATGGAAGCTTTTCATTCAGGATTTTCACAGTGACATAAATGCTGGAGCAGACTTGGCATTCCCATCGTCCTCTCTCCAGCCTCCCATCTTGAAATGCAGTTGATCCTTCAACAGAGAGCACAGAAATTCTGCAGCAAACAAGAGTGGGACTTGGCTCCTACCCGATGTCTCCTCCAAGTCTCAAATAGAGATTGGCATAACCTTCTGGCAGGATATTTGACATCTCCTCTTGTGTGTGTTCAGCAAAACATCCTTATATACTCACTTAAAAGTACCTTTTGAATTGTGATCTAAGGCTTCGCCTTAGTCGCAGGTTGGTTATGCTTTCTGTGGAAAATAAGTCAGTAATGAACAGTACTGAATTTCTTTGGTCTTTATTTTATAAAATGTCTTGTTCTCATGCCACAGAAATGGGTAGAATAAATTCAAATGTTATCTCCCAATGTAATTTAGAAGTAACTCATATATTAGAAGTCCAAAAATGCCTGGAAGCAAGTCGGGTATTTTATATATATAAAAAAAAGTACTTATTTTGCTTATCTGAATGGTATAAATATTCTTGGAGCAATTCTAAGGATGATTTTAAATGATACATTCATTAACTAATATACTTTGTGATGTATGTTCATGAAAGTTTACTATTGTTATTGCTAATTCCTATTACTTTGAAGTGGCTGCCCTGTGTCCTTTACAGGAAACCCAGAGGTTTAAACTGTTGATTAAAATTTCAGTGCAAAGTTTAGAATGGATCTATTATGATGCTACCAAACTCTGTGTGGTTGGTGCTGTGTCTAAGTAGTTAGTGCCCTGATGACACTGCTGGTCTTTTCTAGCAGTAAGACTAACGATATCTTCCGTTATTAATGCCTTAAATGCCACTCAGGCTATTTCAAGAAGTGAAGTACTTGTTAAATTTAGTGTGGAATTAATGAGTTAATTTTATTTATTGAGGACTTCATTAATTAATTAATGTAGCTTTAGCTTTTACAGGGGGTCCAGGTGGGTTAGCTGGGGACTCCTGCTTGTTCTCCTGATCCATGGAAGAACAGTCTTGCTGCAGCACGATATGGGGAGGAAAAATAACAGTGCAAAGGAGTCTGATTTGAATCCATGCTCAGCAGCATACAAAACCCTTCACCTTTATTCTCAGTTGATCCACCATTAAAGGTGGAGTGTTTTTCTTCGTGTTTATTAAATTGTTGGTCTCAGCCTCGAGATTGCTGATCAGTGCCTGCAGTTGTGCCATTAGCAGCTGTGCTTGTGGCACGGCCGTGGAGCTGCCCCCCCCTCAAAGGGCTTCACGCAGTTGCCTGATGGCAATGTTAGGAACAAGAATTTAGCAGGTTTCCTGAGGGTAAATGTTTTATATTTCCTTATTGAACCCTGGAGACCTGCAGGCAGGGCTACTTAATTAAAAAAACACCCCCCCGGCATGCTGAACGCTAAGCTTGGCTTTGCAGCTGGATTGCTCTAGCTAATGGGGCTAAACTCCAGCACCTCCACCCCTGCCTCGACGTCCTGCCTGCTCAGCCACACTTGACCTGGCCTCTGCACTGTGCCTGTGCCTGCTGGTACAGCCCCATAGCTGTTGCTTGTTACCATCCCTTTTTGAGTGTTCCTATTATGTACTCCTCATCACATGGGATAGCATTTGCATATTGGACTTAATACATATTTGTAATGTCTGTAAAGATCTGCTTTCCCCTGGGAGTTTAGAATAATACCATAGTACACAGAGACAGGCTGAGCGTGGAAAGCACCGAAGTCCCTACTCAAATTAGCAGTTCTCTCCTGTTTTTCTATTGCAGCTATAGTGGACCTTCTAGTTTCTTCCACAGGAATGGCAGCTCCTTGCAAGCCTCCCCTTCACCATCTCCCTGAGACTTTCTGAAGTGTAAGTTTTCTCTAAAATATCCTCGGGAGTGAAGCAGATGTAACATTTCAGGTGTGTTCCTGCAGAGCCTGTAGGGTCTTCTGAGGAAGGGGTTAGTCGAGGTCTGCTGTTTAATAACTCTATCCATGATAGAACTTGGCATAGCTGCAGCAGGATGAATAAATGGCTCTCAGTCACCCACCAGTGAAATTTCTCTTCACAGCTTCACTTTAAAAAGAAAGCAGTTCCTCTAAAATGCTAAATTGATGCTCCAGCTGAGAAAAATAACAGTAACTTTCAAAAGTGGATTTGATTTTTATCCCTCTTTGGTTTAATCGCCAGCAGTGCTTGGCATCCACAAATACAGGCTGCATATGAACCAGCCTATGCTAAAGCAGCATGGGCTTTACGTAGCTCCTGTAAATACGCCTCCGGAGGAGCGTAGCTGCGCTCCAGCACTACGCTGGAGTCCCTGCATGAATTTATGAAGTTCTCTGAAAATATACCTCTAAAGGGGAGTGCTTTCAAGTAGATGACATTCTTCAGTGTTGCAATCTGTCATATGGATAAATGCCTAATTTACCAGCCAGGAAGGGACTACAAAGCTTTGTTATTGTAAAAGTTTGATTTTCCAGTTCTTAGGATTGGAAAATAAAATCTAGATTTGTCCTGGACTTGTGTTAGAATTGACAAGTCATTAATTCCATTGACTCTCACAGCAGTGAAATTTATCCAACTGAAATCCGTTTGGATTAACAGAAAGGTTACAAGCAATGGCACGGAAAGTTCTCTTCTTGTGCTCTCGCTCTTATGCCTTGAACCATACCAGGAGTAGAAGATTATGAAGCCTTCTACTTACTCGCTGCATCCGGAGAGCATGCACTTCATGTCAAAATTGCAGGTATCCCAAGTGCTGCAGCAGGAAAACGTTTGCCAGTTGTTAGACATACTGAGGAGGCCCAGAGAAGGGCACGCAGCATGTGGACACAGTGGAATGCTTCCACCTCTGTGCACAAACTTAAATGAATCAAAGAGCTTTGGCAGGGAGTGTCACTAGCAACAAATCCAGTATTATGGGACTTCAGGAGCAAAGTTGCTGGATGATATTTTCTCCCCCAGCAAGTCTCCACCTGCAGCTCTTGTAAATCAGCATAGTTCTACACTCGGTACTGGAGTAGTTCTGCCTTCCTCACTGTTTCCTCAGCCGTTGTGGGCAAGTGCTGCATTTCAATGGGAGACCCCTTGGAAAGTCACTGAGGCTGCTCAGAAGAGAAGGGTTAAGGGAGACCCTAATTTAAGTTCCATTTGCTGACGCTCTTCACCGGTTTGTATCCAAGTGCTACTTTGCTAATTAATGGCTGCTCATGAAATGCCATGTGTCAGCAATGAATCACTTACTTTTGTTGCACTTGAGCAGTATATGGCTAATGAGCAAGGACAACTCGTATAATTAAAGCTTAAAATAGCCCTGGCTGTAGGACATAATCAAGTGTTTATATCTTGCTGTAGTGGGTGGACCAGATTATATCACGTTCCTGTCTTTGCCTTTGCCAGTTTTTTAAAAAGAAAATGGAGGTCTGAAAGAAATGTAGAGCGCTAAAAAATTATACCACTGTTACAGGGGGAGAAAATGAGTTGTATTTAGAAAGAAATAAAAATCTGCCAGTTACTTATATCCAGAATAACCTTAAAAGAAGATCCTCTTAATTATTTTCTGCAATGGGCTTCATAAAGCTCAAAACTAAAAAAAAAAAGAAGAGATTTGGGTGGATGAAAGGGGCCAACTGAGTGCAAAGCAGAACTCCTGTGAAGTCAGTAGTTCTGTGCTCTGAAGCTGCCGGCGGTTACAAAGACAGAAACTGAGTCAAGCCTTTTATGAACGCGTGCGGGCAGCTGCTCGTACTTCAAGCAACATTTTGGAAGATCTGCAGCCAACACAGCAAACGAGTGAATAGTATTTTTTCTGCCTGGCTTGATCAGTGCAAGGATTTTGTGTTTTGACTCCTGAAAGATGAGACCAAGCCTTTGGTCTGTGCGTGCTCCCCGTACCACTTTCCTGCGGTGTTGTAACGCATCGCAGCGTGCACCGCTGATGAATTCCACTGGTTCCCCTCACCGGGAAAGGTTTTTAAAAAATATTTCTAAGAGATTAAATTTCTAATATTAGCCCAGTTACTCATGTTAGTTGTGACATGTGCAAATGGCATAAGGCATTTTTTTTGTTTCTCAGACTCAGCAGCAGGAAAACTGAATCCCACCTGCTTTCCCAAGGGATGAATCTGTCTCTCATCTGAAAGGCTAGAGCCTAGTGCGGACCATGAGCACGCTGCACCTGCTTGTTGTGATGAATGTTGGGAGGGGAGGAGGAGCAGATCTGTGTAGCCTGTACTGAAAAGATAGGACAAAAAAGAAAGCAGATGTGAAAAGGATGGGTAGAGGATGGATTTTTTTATTTGGTTGGTTTTGTACAGAGTATCTCAATGTTTTTACAAAATGTTCAAATGTTTATGAGTTTAAGTCTGTAATGAACATATTTTTACAAAGCTATTGGCACATATCCATCTCAGAATCTCCCTTCCATGCCGAACATAAGCTTGACTGGAAATGTGAGTTTCTGGGATGGAACAAAAAGCTGGGCAAGAAATGTTGAGCACCCCTGTTTGAAAAGGCAAGAAATTGCTTTTCCAGACAAAGCAGTTAAGATAAACATCCATTTTTCCTTGAAACAGGCTCTGCAAAGTTCCTCAGAATAACCAGATCTGATCTTGTAGGTCTGCAGTGAGAAGAGCAAGAGCTCTCCCCTATTACTAGCCTGATAGAGCAGTGTTTGGTCTCACTGCTTTCTGTAGCAAGCACTGAGTAAACCCTTGGTATTGTCCTCATGCAGAGATTTAATAAAAAAATCCATGAAATTAAGATCTTTTCTGAAATGTATTCCTCAGATCCCCAGAAGTCTTTGTGGCAAAGCCCTGCTCTAGTGTATGCGAGTCAGTAGGATTGTTGGCTGTGTATTTTCGTGGCCCGCTCAAGAGAAACAGTCAGCTCGGGTTGTGTGGGGAAGACCTGAATCTTCCTGAAAGCGCGGCAGCGCTCCCACGCTGTCTGGCCTGAGGCTGCGGGGATGATCGCTGCTCTCGGCCACTTGTCCCCTTCGCAGTCTGGCGTCGTGGCCCTGGGCAGCTCCCCGGTGATCAACGGGGGAATGGATCCTCTGGGTGACATCTGCTCTTCCACGTTTGGTGGTCTGGTTTTGTTTAGCTCTTTGGATGCTGCTTGCAGGACTGTGGACGGTCACTTCTCATGTGAGGTGGTGACAGAAGACTTTGAATGGAGATCGTTTAGGTATTTTTGGTGTCCGTATGTCCGTTTTGGATACATCAGGGTTTCATAATACTGCAGAGTGGAGGCAGGGATAAGAGTATGAGACTGACAGAGCATCTGCAAAATGGGCACTTGATGTTTTTAAAAAACATGCAGTGTTGTGGAACAGAAGCATAATATAGGCCATTAACATTAGTGTCATTGAGCAGCCTCTAAATTGCAGATTGGTAGGAAAAAATTGATATGAAAATGTAAACAAGAGAAAATGAAAACTGTAATAAACTCTTTGCATGAGAAGGGTAATCTACAATTAAATATAAAGGCTAACCTGAAACGTTGCTAAAGATGAGACATATTTTCTGTTTTAAAGCTAAGACTGATGCTCTGCCTCTAACCTCAAACCTGTGACAAAAAGCCTAATGGTGTGAAGCAGAGACACCATGTCAGACTTCAGTCTGCATTCCAGGTTTGGATGATTTATCACTTGCAGCCGTTCTGCTTCTCATTAATTAAGCAGAGAAGGTGTTTAGTAAGTTAGGTTGGCTCTGCTGCAACCTCTTTTGAGCTTAGTCAAAACTAAAAACAAAGTAACGTTATTGCAGAGGTTGTAAATTCAAATTCCAAACGTATTCCTTTTCATTTGCACTCTCATAAAATGAGAAAAGCCATCTTGATTCTCTGCTGTAGGTGCTTCAACACTTGTTATAAATGTGGTTATAAAACCTGATTACCTCTTAACAAGTAATCTACATGTATTACGACGTAGCCACTAGGATAGATGTGATATGACTGGTGTTGCAAGAGACGTCTGTCATTTTTCCCCCTGACACTGAACAACATGAGGGGCCTCATGTTGTGCCGTGGAGGACAAGGAACCAGAGGATGGGAGAGCGATGCTCGGTGCTGGAAGGCCTTGCTGGTCATGCCTGCTGGGAGCACACACGCAGCAGAGCAGGCTTTTCTTGGAATTGGACTCCTGTCTATTAGCCAAGCTCATCTGCATCTCTGTCTGTTTTGGAAATGTCAGTAATATCGTCCCAAAGGGGAGACATGTGAGCACGGAAGGCAGCATGTTGGACTGAGCTGAGCCTGCTGCTGAATGTCACCAGTGCCCACCAGCACAGCGCTGAGTTGAGTGGAAAACATCCCTCTTTATGCAAGTTTTCCTGCAGCCCATCTATTCATTCATCCTCCGCCCCACTCCTTTGTGTATGACTTGTATAGACATATATTTATGGAAAGCAGCTGTGTTTTTCTCACGTCTGTAGAGAACGATTTGGTGCCTGACTTATTGCTTCACAGGAGTGTTAGTAACTTTCTGTTTCTTCCCTTTTTTCCATGTACTCACAGAATGCTAGTAAGTCCCTCCACTTTCTTTTTCTTAATGGCAACTAGGAAGTCAGAGAGATATACTCCAATAAAGACAGCGGCAGAAGTGTCTGGGTAATTGGATTTCTTGCAACTCAAGCTATGCTGGAATACAAAATACAGAATTGATGAATGATGTGGCTTTTTGTTTTTCAATCAGACTACTGCAAGGCAAATGCTTCCTGCGCTTTTGTACAGCGGTGATAAATTGAAGACGAGCTGTGTTTCGGAGAGCCAGGGGACCAGACCGGTATTGAAAAGCAGGATGGAGAGGATCTTGTCTCAGTGCACATCGAGGCACCGTGTGTCCTGCTCTCCAGAGTGGGTGAGGGTGTGCTGGTCTGAATGACTGACGTCCTTCCTGGTTTTCTCTTTCTTCCTGGATCAGTGCACGTAGGTTCATGTGAGCAAATGGTGCTCCCAGCCTTAGCCAACCAATCCTTCTGTACTCAGGTGTGCTGGAAATGATTCAGCCCAGCTGAGTTTATAAGGCTGTGACCACCCCCTTCCGTGCTTCAGCGTAGCAAGGCCATGTGAAGGAGAAATCGAGTTCTTATTCAGGATGCAGAGATTTAAGTATTCCTGCCTAATTCCAGCCGAACAGCTGTGCTGCAGCTCCTCATAGCAAACTTCAGAGAGATGCACCCCAAAGCAGCTACTCAAGGTCCATCTGCTGAGTGCTCTGCTCCTGAAATTCTCTCTAAAATACAAATAATCCAGCCAGTCCTTCAGCTCCTAATTCCACTCCTTGAGCATGGGCCCCAGGGTGCCAAGCACAGCAAAGGGTACTTTGTGTGCAATATTGTCTCTCACATGTGGATTTTAACGGCTCTCTGAAAAGGAGCTTCAAGCACAGGTTCCCTCTGGAGAAGGCCGGTCTTCTAAGCTGGTGGGACTCACACAGCTCCGGTTCCTGAGCAGCATCCGCCAGACTTTGATTTCTGCTCCAATGGGTCAGGTCCATGTGCAAGAATCCCCAGTTCCCACTAGTGATGGAGGGGGTTGTAAGGAACATGTGCCATGAGTGCTAGAAAGCACCTGGAGGCTTCAGAAAGGCAACACCCAATCAACACAGAGAGGGTTTTCCAGTGCCAGAACTGCTTGCTTTTCAGAAAGTAAGAATTTTAGCCTGCTGAAATGAGGAGAAATTTAGCCTTAGACACTAATTTAAACCTTTTATTATTACTACTTTTTGCACTGAAGTGTCTCATTGTCCCTCATGAGAATCACTATTAGTCATTTTGACACGCTTCCTATTCAATTCAAAGATTAAAAGAGTGGCCATAATGAAGTTGGAATAAACCCAGTATAAAGAGTGGATACAAGACAATCATTTTGTGGGCATTTCAAAAACAAAAACCAACCCAAATCTGGCCTTAAGATTTCACAAAGATAACACCGAAGAAAATTAAAAAAAAAAAAAAAAAAAAAAGGACAAAGAGTATGAAGGAATGGACACAGATATTACTACCTTGAATCTTGTGAAATGTGTTTTATCACATTTGGCTGTAATCACAATTAGCAATTCTCTTAGGGCTGTGTGCTTGGTTGTGTGTGCAAATCAGAATGTGTGAGCTTAGGAGTAACAGTGGCTGTATAAATTAATTTTCTTGTGAATGTCTGATTGCTTCACATATTGTAGTCTGTCTACATCCTACGTTCTCATCAAGTGTTGCCGATTAGTTCTCAGAATGTAATTGAAGAATGAAAATAGAAGAGCAGAATGTCTGATTTATAGACCGAATTGGTTATGCCCAGTGATTTCGGTGGTGCTGGTTTAAATATTCTGTTATTAAATTGATTAAATAATTAAATGCTGCTATAAACATGTCAGATGGTATTTCACATCAATTTCCTACCACTCAGTGGAACTCTCATTTATTTGCCCGTGTAGTAAGTAGAGGTATCTGTTTATTACTGAATTTGAGTTGGTGCTAGTCTGAAACATGAGTTAAGGAACACAGGAGGGAAGGAGGGGATGAAAATGCCGTCTAAAGAGCATAGTTAACATAGGCAGATCCCATTGTCTGGATGTTCCTTATTTGTGTTGAATAAAGAAAGCACGGTGTGCCAGATCTTTGATTTGTTGAAAATGACTGAGAAGATTTTTTTTTTCAAAGGAAAAGATGATTTCTGTGATTAGTTATTGTCTTTAAATATAGTTTTGTGGCAATATGGTCACCAAGCCACATGCAGCCCTCTTTATGTATTTATTTAACTGTAGAACCAAATCTATATTAGAGGAAGCTTGAGGAGCTGACTGGAAGAAACCCCAGGATACAAACCAAACCACTTGCCGCGAATCATAATGTTAGTGAAACAGATGAATTAAAAGCAGTGTTTTGGAGGGAAATAGAAAAGCTGGGAAAATCCATGTGGAGCAGTAGGGAATTATTGTAGCGCGTTTTTACAACAGTCAGCTATGGCTGGAGAAGAGAATAGCTGCTGCGTGCTGATGTCCATGCAGAGGTGAGGTCCTGCAGGTTATGCACCTCTGGACCATCATAACTGGTCATAGCCCCCTTGCTTCATGTCTGCTTGCACCTGAAACCCTGCTGCCTGTTTTCTCTTTTGGGGTCCTAGTCATTTTTGTTTCTTTGTTTATTTTGAACTTACCTGGAACCTGTTCACATTGATGGCTGTAGTCTGATTTATAGTGTCCTGGGGAGACATTGTTATTGCCTGGGTTGACAAATTTTTGAAGGAACAGAAAACTCTGTACCTGCTTTTTTGATGGTGTTCCGCCTTTGACGTGTTATCTGGCTGCTATTTCCCACCTACTTGCAGGGAAGATAGAGGGCAGCAGCCTGCATTTCTTGCAAAGATTGGGTAAACTGAAAAGTGTAACCAGTCAGTGAAACCCAAGTTGCTCCTCAGACCACGGCCTGGTTATTTCATCAATATAAATGTTCATCCTTTACCTGCCTGTGCTGATCTCGCCTCCTTCTTTTTCAGGTTTGAAACCTCCAGTGCAAGGTGGAAGCCTTCGTAGTGCTGAAAGCAGAGGGGAGCTGGTGGCAGGCAGGGGCAGCGAGGTGCAGGTATGGCTGGGAGGACGAGCCTGAGCGGTCCTGCTTTTACCCCCTTGTGTGAGCACACTGTGCCCCTGCGGGCGGCCTGGCTGGGGGTTTGTGAATGGGCACGATTTTGTAGGCATGTGAAAACCTACATGCCCTGGAGGGAGATTTCACTGGCAAGGGAGATGGTCCTGAAGGAGGTCAGAGCTGCTCAGACATCCCACAGGATGATGGCACAGGCAAACACAAGTGCAAGCAGTGCGTTCCTGCCACTGTGGAAAATCATCCTCGGATGAGTGTCCCTGCTCCTCAGGCTGAGGAGACCAACAGCCACACGCACATGATGTGGTTTACCAGAAGGTCTGGCAGGAGGTCCAGGAGCGCTGTCTCCAGCGGGCTCTTCCAGACCTGCAAGCAGATGTGTGCACATCTCAGCACCTCCCCACGGAGGAACCACTCAGGCACGCTCTCTGTGCAGTGCCTAAATATAAACACAGATATAAAAGCGTTGAAAGTAGACAGAGGAAATTGCATTTGTGGACGCGATCTTGTCAAGAGCACAGCTGCCCTGTCAAAGAGGGAGGCCTCCTCCCTGATCCCGCTGAACGAGGTGGTTAGATGAGTGACAGCACACCTCTCCTGAGGAGCAGATGTATCTGCGTGGAAGGAGATACCTGTTTGATTATTTTTCCTAAGGTGACTTCTGAGTTTCTGTCGTTGTGTCCTGCTACAATTTCTATGATTTTCTTTTGGTATGTTTAAATTTTAAGAGCATTCTGGATGTACTGCTTTTTGCCTCTAAAATATACATATTTTCTTAATGTATTCAATTAATTTAAAATAAAATCTAGGCAGAGTCTGAAGGTGTGTGACTACTCTTTGTGTTTGGCAAGCAGCAATTTCCAAGCATGGATTTGTCTTACAACAAATGTGAAATATCTCATTTTTAATCTTCCAAATGGAATCCACACCGCAGGAGTCACAGTCTGCAGCAGTACTCTGTCACAGTGTCTCCTTGCCATTTCCTTGTGCTTTTTCTCATTCATGGAATGTGTTCTGGACTTAACTGTTTGCTGATTTTGAATTGGAACTCGAAGGCAGTCATTCCTTCTACTGCAGCAGCAGCCTAGACACCTACCTACTCACTGTCATTTTGCAAGTGCAAAAGCAGGGGCCTTTTTGCAAGTGGTCATTAATCATGAGCCGTCCAACTCAGATGTAAAGATTGGAAACTGTTTAATGTGCTTCAGGTTCCTTTTTTAGGCTGCTTCTTAGTAAGCACGCATGCTCACTATTCTCTGAATATGTAGCAGGCAGAGTATGTTGAAGTTTTTTTTCTTCATTCTTTGTTTTTTCTTATTTTCTTTTTTTTTTTGACTCACTGGGTCTGAAAGGATGTATACCAGCTGAAAGATGTTAAAGGAAATAAAATTGTCATTGTGATTTTGAGGTCAGTGTTCCGCTAGATTTATTTAAAAAAATCTAGAACAAGTTAAATAATACTGCAGACAAAAGCAGAACGCTTATAAAAGGATCAGGATAAGTATTATTTTTCAGTAGTAAAGAAATTAAAGGCCAGTAGATCTTGATGACTAGTCAGCGGTGATCGCTATAAAAGATATACTTGGAATAGACCTCACCACAATTCAAGTGACAGGCTTTATTCCAGTCTTTATTATTTCTAAGTCTTAAAAATGGGAAGTGTCTAAATAACGGCTTTTTTTCTTTTTTTTTTTTTTTTTTGGTAGAAATCTCTGTAACTAAGAACAAATGTGACTGGAATTTGGAAGGTAATGTTTGTCATTACTAAACTTGTTGGATTATTTTTACAGTTCTTCAGGAAGTATCAAGCATGGAAGGTTTCAGCCTGTGACAAACCTGCAGTGTTATTGGAAAATGTGAGAGTGGCTCCTTTGAGAGGCTCTCTTTCTTTCTCATAAATACACTCTGGCAATTTTGTGCAGCGCACAGAGAGCCAGACACAAGTGTCTGAACGTCTCAGATCATTCAGCATTATTTGATCTCTGTGTTGTACTTGGGTATGCATTTTATTAAATGCAACACTGAGAAACTTCATTTTCAGGGAAAGCTTCAAAACCCCATGCCAGTGAACCAAATACTAAAAGCACAATTGTAAAACTATACTAAATATTTCTGTGCTTGGTATATATTGTAAACTGCGCACATTCATAGAATAATAACAGACTTAATCCTGAGATGTCTTCTGCTTTGCGGGTTACTTTAGGCTACCAGAGACCCCCTGCTCTGTAAGCAAGGTTACTTTATTTTGCTGAAAGTGAACATAAGAAGCAGACACTTACTTGTATCTGACTGGTAAGATGTACATTACATAATGTCTCCAGAGTCAAAATATTTGTGTTTGTCACTGTTTATAATTGTCACTGTTTAGGAAGTGGAACTTCCTTCCCTAGACAAAAAACATGGGTCTTTTGTCCTGTTTATTAGACATGTCCTGATTCTTACTCTGTCAAATAAACTTTGAGACATAAAATCTATTCCTCTTTTTTTTTTGTGTGTGTGTGTGTGGATGGAAGTAGAGGAGGTTGAGAGAAAAGTCTAGGGGCTATAATTAAAGAAATGTATAAAATGAAGCTAAAGTAATTTCTTTGAAGACACTTTTTAGCATGTATTTCAGAAAAGGAGCAGTTCGTATGATGCCAGCCATCATTAATTGAAATTTCCCTGCCTGTGCTTTGTTAAAGTTGCCTCAATCACTTGATGCCTTAAACTCTCCAATGAAGCGGTCTGTGCTTACTGAGGGAATGGTGTGAAGCGTGTTATCCATGTGGAGTTCTGCCCATACGCTACGTTCGCTGATGGACCAGGGTGTCACCTCCCGTACGGAGTGACCCTCTGTCTGTTAATTAGTGGGTGAAGAAGGACGGTTGGTAAGGGTGATTTGGAGATTGCTTTCTTTGTGTAGGGCTTGACCATGCTGTTCTCTGAATAATGTGACCCTGTTCGTCCGAGGGCTTGAGCATGAATCCCATATTGCAGGTCGAGGACTGTAAGGTCTTGGGCCACCTGCTGTTGTTCAGGCCCAACAACCATTTGCGTGGGCTGGAGGTTGCTGCCTCCGGAGCATGGAGGTGTGCTGTCAGTGACATCTTTCCATTTCAGGAATGTTGCTCTTTTAATTTTATGCAGCACAAACAGAAATGGAGCAGATGTGCTAAGGTTCTTCCTTATTTTTCATAGTATTATTTCAGCTATTATGATAATATGCTAAAAATAGTATAAAAGCATCATACATGGGAACATTTGTTTGCATTTCTTCCATTTTTCTAAGAACACAGTAGTCCCCAGTGGCTGACAAATACATACATTTCGCATAAGTCCCTCTTAATATCTAACGACATCAAGAATGTGCTACAGATCACTTGGGCAGGCATGAACTACAGATGGAAAAGGACTTTTATAGAGACAGACGCCTAAAGCGACTCAAGATTTGGGGCTTCCCTCCCCAGATGTCAGCAAAACTGCCCCTTTGCTCACTGGGCATTTCCTCATTGGTGCCCGCAGGCCTGCAGAACAGTGAGGTTGTGGAGCAGGACTGCTATGAGAACACAAACTAAAATAGCAGTGAGCCTCTGCACTAGGGGATCTACCCAGACAGTGCAGGGTTAGGGTGACGTTTCAGACGGGGATGGAAGCTGCCTCCATGGGCAGCACTAGGGAGTCAATTCAGCTCTACAGCAGGTCCTTTTTTGTGACCCATAGTGAAATAGTTGGAAGACCTGATTTCTTTTACAAGCAGGTAATAAATGTACAATTAGGTATTAATCCTATAATTGTACGTTACCTTTTATATGTGGCAAGAGGGAAAACTGTTTCTGAGCATCATTTTAATGCCGTATCTTTGAAAACCACAAATATCGTTGTGATTCTGTGTCAGTGCTGAAACAGACTGAGCACCGTCCACACGAACAGATGGCAGAGGGAGGAAAGAGATAAGTATTTTAGGCTAACATGATCTGTAAGTGATCTCGAGTTACCTAACTTTGTAAACCACATGAAGTTCCCTCTCATGTGCTTTAAACCAGTATCTACAAATACTTACCATGCTCTTCCATTTTGTTGCCATGTCCCTGCAGACTCGCTGATTAGGACTCCTGCAGCAGTTGTTGCCTTGAGTCTCTCCAGCTCACAAAGGGTCTGAGACTGTTGGGATTTGAGAAGGCAGGTGACTTTATAAGTTTATCCTGGAAGTGAATGGCAGAGAAAGCACCATTTTAAGGTTAGTAAGTGGGCTCTAGAGGGTACCATCAGTACTTTGCTCCTTGTCCATATAAAGATAGTTTCAGTGAGATTTTGGTCACATATCCCAGGGAAAAAGTCGTATTTACCTTCTGTTCTATACTTCATATATCCTTTCTCTTTTCTTAAGAAAAAAAAGCAAATAAATAGAAAACAGTATTCCTTTTTCTTGTTTTCTTTTTGCTTTTCTTTTTCTGGCTGTGTTTATCAACTGTACCTTTTATAGCATTTCAGGCTGTTTGTAGAATATCTGCTCTTAGCCCTTTGGGATACTGAAGCATGAGACAAAAAATTGAGGGTTTGTCTTTATTTGATTTCTTAATTTTGAAAAGCATGAATAAGTTAATTAATCAAGAAAATGGTTTTAGATTCATCCCATTAGCAGCTAGGGCTGGGAATGCTGAGCACTTGACTATTTTTGGCTTGGCCACAACCTGTGAAGACTAATTTTTGTTACAGATTTTCTTTTTTTTTGGCACTTCAGGATGAAGCATTTTTACATTCTTTTTCCCCCAAACTTTTTGCTGAGGACTGTGTCTGGTAATATTAGCTAGCATAAAGGACCTTGGTTTCCTATATCTTATGCCTCTGGTTTATGTAAGAAGAGTAATGAGATGGTCTCCTGCTACAGTTGCATAGATCTGATTCCATATCTTTTCTTCAGCTGGTGGAGCTGAAAGTCGTGGTTCTTCTCATGGTTCTGGGAAGAGACAGCTAAAAAGTTCAGATTCAGATCAGCTAATAAAATAAGTAGCAATATTGTAGGATGCTAATAATACTAGTAATTCATAATTAATGTCTGATTGATGACCGTTCTTAAAAAATGTAATCCAGAAACAATGATCCTATAGTGCCAGAATTTCTGTACCTTAAGTTTGCAGTCTAAATATCCCAGATATATCCCACACTGTTCTCCAGGTTTCTCTTTGTCTTCTTTGTTTGGATCAGGCATTTAGCTGTAGACAGACCACAAAGTGGAAGCATGTAAGAAAACCTCTAAAGTTCCTCCACAGCCAAACTCTTGCTCTGGCACAATTCTGCATATGTTCTTCAATTCCTAATCCCTTTTTTAGGCCAGCAATACATGGGGTTGGTGGTAGTCAGAATCAAAAATAATTTTGTATTCTATTCATTTCTCAAGTAATTTTAATCAAAAGCCTAATGTGTTACACCAAGACTTGTTTTGTCTCTCTATATCTAGCTTAATAGTGTGATTTTGTTTCTTCCTAAACTATCTAGTTAAATGCTGCTGTTAATTATTGTGCTTCTAGTGAAATAATATTTCATCTTCCTTAGAGATACTGGGTTTTGTAACTGACAGAATCAGAAGACTATTTTTTCTTTTCAGTTTATTTCTAAGGTCTATTTAACTATGCTTTAGGCTACACTCATAAGACTTGAAACAAAAATATATGTCTTACGTGGTAGAAGGACATTGTTGACTTCTTAATATTGGCGCAGTCACAAAGGGATTGCATTATATGGTGTATTTCCTTGGTGATACAAGACACAGACTTAGTATTCTAGATATGGGCTAATAGTGCTAGACAAAAGGGAACAACCTTGTCCCTTGGTCTACTTCCTTTGCTCCTGTTCATGCGGACCAGGATGCTCTTGGCCTTCACTGTGGCTGTGGAGTGCTCTTGCCTCATGCGGAGCTCGCTTTTCCACAGAGCTGGTCCCCATCCATCCATCCTTCCTTCCTTCCATCCATCCATCCATCCATCTATCCATCCATCCATCCATGAATCCCTGCCACATGTTGCTACTGGTTTCGCTTGCATCACTCAAGGTCAGGAGTTTAGATAGATCTAGAGAGCTCCAAAGTACGTCTGGATAGGTCCTACTTAAAAGGAAGTTACACAGGCACAAATCCATTATTTATCTTCTCACTAAATTAACACTTTGGAGAGTTATTTAGAATGTGAATTTCAAATGAAATAGCTATTCTGTGTAATTTTTCATGTAACAACCTTTCATTTGTTTTTTCTCCCTGTAACTATTCAGTAGCAAGAAAATTAAGCACCATATTCCCTATCAAAAAAAAGAAGAAAAAAAGTTATTAAGTATTTGGCCCAAGTGACTTGATTGTATCACTTTAATGAATGCAGAAAAAATTAATCAGCACAAAAATTCATTAATTATAACATGGCAGAAAGCCACTGAAATAGACAACAGTGGTTCTTTAACGCCCTGATAGCTGCTCAGACAGAATATTTCAAAGGCTTTTCACAAGTTTGTCTAATGTGTGGGCAACAGATTCACCAGGCGTTCGTAAAAAACTCCGAGAGCTTACAGGAGGAATGGGACCAGCACTTGCCTTTTATGAGCACATTTCAGTAGGGAGTCGCCCTGATAAGGCTAACTTGTTCTACAATAATCTACATACACAGGAGATGGAGAAATTTACTGTAAAAAAGAAGGTCCTGCTTTTAGAAGCCACAACTCTTTTCACAAGTACAACTTAATGAAAAATGAATGCTTTGTGAGAGAAGTTATTGAACGTATGTCCTAAAAATTGATAGAATTTAAAGTCACATCAGGGCTGCTAGCAGTCCTCATAAATGAGGATAAAGTTATATGTCTGTGTGGACAAAGGATTTTTGAGATCTGCAAAATTCAGGAAGCTGCACTCTTTTCTTGAATGCTGTTCTGTTCTTGGTCTACATCTTGCAATAAACGCACAGCAATCAACTTCTTAACTAGAAACCCCAAACCAGATAATATTAAGTAACTGAAATCTGAAATTCCTTTCCCAGATACTTAAAGGAGAGAAATTCTGAAGAAAAAAATGAGACAGAGTCAGAAAAATTATCCTATAGCAAAAGTGGCTTAAAGAGCATGTTGTTTTCTTGTAGAAAAATGAGAAAACCACATTTTTTTCTCTCTTTAAATCTTGATCAGATAAAACATAGTAGCAGAACTGTTCCAAGCCCAAAAATAATGACAGGTGGTTTAGAAATTAAGAGATACTAGCCTTCTCAATCAATCAATCAATCAATCAATCAATCAAATAAAAAGGATTATTTCATTTAAATTCATGTTTCGTAGGGTTTTTTAAACTATTTTTTAGTAGAAAGTTTTTCTCTATTCTAGAAGCTGATTAATTTTGCCCACATGACAGTCAAGAGTCTGTATCAATGCCCTGCAGTTCGTGCTGGCATGGGAAGTATCAGATGGAAGGAGATCTGTGTTAAAGCTGGAATGACAAAATTGCAGTAGACCTCCCTACATGGATGTATTGCCTGGTAATTTGCATGGGCCAAGTCTTCAGATGGTGGGTTAATTCAGAAAGTGGGTTAATTCTAAAGAAGCCAATGGAGCTATGTGGATTCTCACCATCTGGGTATTTGGCTACTTAATTCTTGGCAATGTTACAGAGTTATAAGGGTGCCAGTGTTGTTCCACTGTCACTCTTTGTGGATTGATTCTATATCTGCTGAAGGAAAACAATAATTGAGGCACTGTTATTTGCTTGACAGATAATACTCATGGCAACAATCTCCAAGGCATTGATTGTGTACAAAATTATTGAGCATACTGACAGTTTTCCTTCACTTGATGACATAATAAAATACTGCAATTAGTACAAAATGTACTCAGAATTCAAAATTTAGTTGACCAGTCGTGTTCATTGTTGTTGTGACTGACAGATTTTAGTGGAGAAGGATGAATTTACTTAAGTGGTATTTGCATATGTTTTTCAACTGATGCTGATTGATTTGAAGCAGCCGAAGGCAATATGATTTCAGGATTTTTGTTTCCCTGCCACTTACACTTTTTCTGAGGTTTTCCATTAATCTGTGCAATTTATTGAGTAAATTGCTGTTTATTTCAACATGGATAGATGCCTTTGCTATTGAGAATAATGAATGCTTGCTCTTTTGTCCCAGTGATGCGCCGTTGGAAGGAAACAAAGAGTTGTCTGCATGCTTTGCTGAGCTTCACATCGCAAGAGTAGAAAGTAAGGTCAGTTTTCTCAGCAGAAGGATGTTGTACCAGTGATGTGTCATTCATAGGAACAAGGTTGCTTTTCTAATTTTGTCAGAGTCAAGTGCTGTGACAGTGCAATGGTATCTCAAGGAGTAAATAGTAGGGAGAGGAGCGTGTTTGTGCTATGCAGACAGAAATGGTAGAAAGAACCCCCAAAGAATCAGTGAAGGGGATAATGATACACAAGACCCTTGTAACTCTTCGCTGCTACTGCCTAGCAGAATATTTGGTGGGTTTTGATTGCTTCATTTGCTATAAGCCACTTGCCATAAAACATTAAATTGCCACATTACTCTTTTGATAGATAGATAGCGAAAGCATAAATGCATGCAAACCTTTATCAGCACAAGCTCGGCGTGCTTGGTGAGGCACATCCTCATCAGATATTAAACCCGGGTCAGAACTCCTATTTGAAGTTTAAAGCCTATTTAAATCATCCACGCTCCTCACCATGTACAACCCCACTCCTTACCTCAGTGCCCTTGAGGGTCAAAGATGAACCAAGGGCTTGGACTCACTTCTGGATTAAAATTAGCCAAGTCACCTCTAACGGTAGAATTGTAGGCTTGTGGAGTGAAGAAGGGACCTCTGGAGGTTATTTGGTTAAAGGCCTAGTTCAGAGCAGATCCAGTGAAATCAGATGGCTCAGGACCTTGTTCAGTTAAATTCTGAGTACTTCCATTGATGATTAATCTATGCCATAACCTCTCTGGGTAACTGGTCCAATGTTTGACTGCCCTTACGATGAAAATGTTGAGCCTAATTTCTAATTGAGATTTTGCATGTTGCTACTTGTACCTCTTGCTCCTCCTGCCTTCCCCAGGAAAGGGAAGGCAGCAAGGAGACTCATGTTTAGCAGTCTCTTCCCAAGGATGAATAAATCCATCCCTCTCATCTTCTCCATGTACATAATGTATTCCTGGCCCCTCCAAGGTCCAGGGGGAACAGTGAGGTGAGGCACAGAGACTCTTCCCTGTGTTCCCTTCCTTGTGCTCAAATTGGGTATTGATGCTGATGCTGAAGGTCAGGAGCAATGAGGAGGAAAGAAACTATATGGGCAAGGGTGAATCTAAGCAGGCTGCTGGGCCCCATGTCTGTGAGTGCAATAAACCAACTTTCAATCTCAAGGTTAATGGGGAGCCATCTAATCGGGGAGGAGGGTGTGCCAGGATCTTCTTGGTTTGGGCCAGAGTCTCTGCTCAGAGTCGCACAAGCTCTTTGTAAAGCGAACAGGTACCCTCAGTGCCAGGCTTCTCTGTAGCAGATGATACACAGCAAGAATCCCAGCCACACAAAAATGGTGTGCAGGTACAAGTTATGTACAGCAGAAGTATTTTTAGATGTATTTAAAAAAGGTTTTAAAGATGATATCATGATTCTTGCTTCTATTCTTTCTCCTGTAAGGTCCTGATGAGATGTGTTGAGCATGTAGCAAGATGAGATGAGATGTATGCTGATGGTACAAGGACTTGTTCAGTGCCCGTTTGACAAGATTGGATTTGGTCTTGTGAGAGAGGCTGTCTTCACAGATCAATTAGCCGTGCACGCCTGTCCAGTGCAGCAACCTTCCTTCCAATCCCCGCATGACTTTGGTGTTAAATGTGGAGTACCTGAGGATGTAAGGCAAGAATCTGGCTTCAGAGATTAGGTTTATAGTCTACCAAACTCATTCTCATTGTTTAAACTACTATAAACTTGACTGGGATGGTGGGAATACAGAGGAAAGGAAGCCATGACCTGGAACTACTCTGCACAGCTGCATTTTCAGGGTGGGAAATGCTCTGCCTCACTCTGCCCCTTAAGACATGTTGGAGTGGCTCCCCAAGCCAATACTCTGTGTATACACAGATTGCTCGGTTAATACTCTTTTCTGGTACTCACAGTGACTACTTCAATACAGCATTACCCAGCAGCTTTCTGAGCGATCATTTACTTGTAAAAATCCAATGAGCATTTGATGGGACGTGGCAATTTCTTGCGTCTGTCAATCTGTTATTCGGTTGTCAATGCACAGCATGTTGCAGAAGCATTTCCAACAGTGGCGAGTAGAGTCTTGTTAATCTCCGTAACACCCAGAAATAGTTCCTCAATCATCTCATTTTTAATGGGGGATCCTCCTGCTAGGATAGCAGTGTCTACAGATCTAAGATTGCTGTGAATTCAACAGAATACTGACGGAGCTGCAGAAGCTTTCGTGGCACGATCTTAGTGAATTAGAAAGATATGCACGTTCAAGCAGTTTTTAAATTTCAGTTTAAGCATCTAATTGCAGGGCAGCATCAACATAACATTGTCACAGGGCTTAGTAGGAAATGCTCAGAGCAAAATATTACCCTTTCAGCCAAATATGTCAGAGAGAAATATTCATGACTTTGTGTAAGGCTATGGACTTAAACAGAAGCTCAGAAAAAAACACAACATTTTTAAAAGAAAGTGTTTATTTTAGTTTGATTTTAAAGAAATATTTGACAACCATGGTGCATGCATATCATTATTTACAGCAGAATTTAATTAAAATGTGCCTATTTTAAGCAAAAATAATGTAGCTGTCCTGAAATGCAAGTGCCACGATATTCAGATGAAGTATGTGTGCAGGGAATACAGTCTTGAGGTACACAATTATTTTATGTATGCTTTAAAGCTTGTTTAGGAGCCAAATTTAGGACTATGTAGAAGGGCTCTCGGTAGGTGAGGAGTTTGCGCTGTGGAGTGTTCAAAGCAAGCGGGTTCCCCATGAGATTGCAGTGTGTGTTACTGCTACGAGGCCCAGCTGGTTGCTCCACATCGTTGTAGAGCCTCATTGGCCCTCCAGGAGGTCTCCAAACCTCCTCCTGACTTCATCAGAGTGGAGGCCTTGTTAGAATCCACTGGGCGTTGTGTTGGGATGCAGGAGAGCTTGAATCACCTTCCTTCCATGAAGGAAGAGCAAGTGCCCTATGGGGCAGGGCTGAGCTCTCTGCTGGGGCTTGCTGGACCCAAGGGTTATGAAGGCAGGTGGAGAGAGGGAGGGCTGCAGGCGTCCTCCAAGCCTGGGTGTCCTGAAAGGAGAAAATCCGTGTTTCACTCTCAGGTAAGTTGGTGGAACTGGCTGCCTTTCGGAGCAGACGTGGCACTCTCAGGGAGCAAACCTTATACAATAATAATCTGGAAGAGCTCTCCACTGATGTGAACTGCTTAAAGTGAACTGCTGGCTGGAAACGTTTGCTGTACGGAAAAAAAAGGCAGAAGAGAAAGGAACGTGTGTGATTGCTTTGAAAATAATACTGCAGATGCATGAACAGAGAGGGTTTCCAAACTTCCCCAAGCACACGGGGTCCTTGTGCTGCGGGATGACTGCCAGGCCCCAGGACACCTGCAGGAGGGTCCCCCTCACCCTCGGCGCTCAACTGAGTGCTTGAGATTCCTGGTGTTTGCAGAGCTCTCCCTGGATGAGGGGCCCAGATGCAAAGCAAACAGGTAGCTAAAGCCAGACAAAACCAAACCACGGCAACCCCGTGGGGCTCTGAATGGAGGGTTCTCCATCCAAAATCGAACAAGCGGATCAGTGAGCAGTTGGTGGAGCGACATGTTGCTCGAGCAGCTCCTTGCTTGAGCAGCCGGGTTTGCAAGCTCAAATCAGGTCAGCCACTGAGGGCCTAAAAGTGGAAGGAACAGCCTCAGTGTGAGCTGATGAGGCTGGGGGTTTTTGTTGTTGTTTTTTGGTTTTTGGGGTTTTTTTTGAAGAACCCTTGGCCTTATGTTCCTTGTTTGCATGAACACACACTTCTCCCCCCATTCCCCTAAGAAGAGAAATAAAAAACCCCAACTGCTGTAAATCAAAGAAAATTCATAACTTGCTTGAGGTGTAACAGCTGTTGATTTAAGGCTCAACATCTTTGGTAGCACATTGCTGCTAGGAAGATAAAAATCTTTTTGACAAAGTTGTGACCATAAAAATTGCAAGGCTTTAGTCAACATTTAGAGGATTTGCATCTCCCTTATCATAAATAACAATAATAATAGTTCACTTTTATACGGTGCTTCCTAGTTTCAAAATGTTTTACAAACATTAGCTAATTAATCTTATTGAAATACATTCCCTGGCAAAACAGTGATGTATGGTCCAAAATGTATCTCATAAAGGGGGCTGATGACTCATAAAATGCAACATTTTGCTCAGTGTGTGACTATCACTGGCTTTTAAAATGGCAAATATAAAAATCACACACCTTTATACTGTGCAGCCTCTTTTCCAATTATGACACATGTGCAGTAGCTGCTCTGCTTAGCCTGGGAGTCGTTTGGGCTGTGATTGAGATTTAGAACTTGAATTGGATTCTCCGCTCTCTTAATCCCATGGTTTTTGCCCTGCTTAGGGAGCATAAAGATCCAAGTCTGCACTCCTGTCAATGCCCTTTGCTACTCTTCTAAGGTAAGAAGTGGTCTCAGCATAAGGGAGGATCCGGCCCTTTGTGTATCCCATTTCAGACCCTCTTTGCATGCGTTCCTGGGGAAGCTGGAACCCAGGCTATGACTGTGAAAAAGTGCGTTTGCCAGCACGGCGTCTAGCGCATATTTTTTGACTGACAGGCAGTATTTCCGTGGGAATCCTGCCTGTCCAGCCGTAGCGTAGCCTCCGCTGTTGATAATGGCTAGTGGAGGTTTTCCTGCAGTTCCTCAGCCATAAAAAACCCCCAACCCCCCCAGATCTCCGTGCCCCTGTGCAGAGAACAGCTCCTAGAAAGCTGGAAGCACAAAATAAGGTGGTTGCTGGGGATGCGCTTCTCCCCGTATGTAGCTACTGCTTTCACCATTGTTCACTGTTTCTTACTTAAGAATTAAAATAGGCAAAAGCCCCATAATCTTTAAATTAATTGAAGATGAAACTAATTCCCTTGCTTCATCAAACTCAGGTCAACCTTTGCACAAGGCACACATGCTAATGACTCCTTGGGCTAATATATTTTACTCATTCTTGAACTTATTAAATATCGATACAACTGTGGAAGTATTTTTTTATAGTAAGTGATAAGGTAATTGCCTAGAACTAGTTTGTAGGAGAGTCTCAGTGTTAAGTCTTCTGCTTTTTCTCTATAGACCTTTTCAGTACTTTGGAATACTATATTAGAGATTTTTGTTTATATGAATGCTGCTTTTCACCACATTTTTAGTGGTTTACTGAGTCTACAAGGGTTTTTTATGCTGACAGAGTGGTATGAAGTGTCCTTAAACATTTATGAGAGTCAGACTCTGATAATCGGGTCTTGTTTGGCTCAGATCTGCACCTGCTTGAAATTGGTTGCTTGGCTGAAGACATAGGACAGTGGCAAAGGTTGAAAACCTTGTTTGGAGTTTGGAGTTTGCTCTCCTCTCACAGACAGGTCCTGCTTCTGCTTCACAACAGACGGGCTGCTGGTGTTGCTGTGGTACCCAAAAAAGCTTTCAGCATCTGCCATGATGCCCATTCCTGGATGCCAGCTGTGCCTTCCAGTCCCTGCACATCAGAGGGCCTGTAGGAAGCCTATTTCTAAAGAATTGGTCATTTGCTGTAAATGACTGGCTAAGGTATCTGAAGACGCTGAGAGGAGGAGAGTTCTGAAGTGAGGATGCCCCTGTCTGTAAGTTGGATGCTGGGGAGGTAGGGCCTGGGGACAACCCTCAATAGCTGTTGACCTGTTTCGGCCAGCCGAGGCTCCCCCTGCGCTGTGTCCCCTCTCTGTGCAGTCCCGCCCTCCGTGGTGCAGGTGGGGCTTTTCCTGCAGCAGTCCCTGTCTGCATACGCAGGCCTGGGGCTACGTGAGTGCCCTGGCGAATCCTCAGCCATTCCGGCTATACCGTGAAAGGTCGCCTTGAAGAGAGGGGCTGATGTAAGCTGCCGACCTCCTCCCCGGCGCGTTCAGTCACCAGTGGTGACTCCCGACTGAAACACGCATTTGCCACCGTCTCCTTGTGCTGCCCTGAGGAGCTGCCGTCCCCAGGGCAGCGACATGGCCGCTCTCAGCGCTGCTCACGCGTCGCGGCGGCGAAGGCGGCTTTCAGTCACCGGTGACTCTTTCAGACCAGATCTTACTCCTAATACCATCCTTTTTGTATGTTTATTTATTTTCTTAGCTAGAATTTGCATTTGAGCCTGAAATTAAATGCTCAGGAAATCCAGTATATTCAGCACTGAACCCCTTTTGCTCTTTTTAACCTGAACTATTGTCAGTTGGGAAAGGGGACTAATGAAACTGTGCAGGAATTAGCAATGTTGACCAAATTTTAATTCTTGTAAGCAATTAAACAGTGCTAAGGAATTGGCATAAATTCACATGCAGCCACTTGTAAATAGGAAAGGAAAATCATCCCAACCATCGCTGGACTTAAAATTACTATGAACCAGGTGATCTCCTGACCTCTGCAAATGTCAAAAATGCCTTGGATGGACACTCAGGCTCCTCTATCACACACACACACAAACATAGAGATGCAATAATAAGAAAAAAGGAGAAAAAAAAGGGTAAAACCTCCTAGTCTACAAGAGACAGAATAAGAAATAGGTCGGCGTGTGGAACTAGCTAGTAAAGAAATTTGGAGGACAGGAAAGCCCAAATGGTATGTGCCTCATATCACACCTCTCTTTTTCCTCAAAAAAAAAACGAAGGGCTGCCCTGCATTTCATCCTCGAGTGGGCAGGGCCTTCAGGCAAGATGTGATAAACACAGGTTCGACCTTCTTGGCTTTCTGGGGAATTCAAAGCCACATCTCCATACTCAAGGAGAGAGTCCTGTGTTACAATTTGTGGGAGAAGATGTGGATTTGAATATTGTTCAGGAAGAGACCTGTGACAGCCAGGATTTTAGTGTCACAAGTTGAGGTAGTATCACAACTTAGGCAGTGTTTAAATTCCCTTTTGGATGTCCAGACCAGAGAGCTATTGCCATGGAGAGAACAGCATTTCTGAACTGACAGTAACAATATCACAACACATCTATGGTTTTGACCTTACACTAGGTTATTTTACCTTCTTTGGCATCAAAGTCCCTTCTGAAGGAAGCGCTGGAGGGAAGTGACCTTTGGGCTTGTGATACAAAGAGCAGGGACACAAGTGCTTGTGCAGGAAGAGTTTCTGGCAAGTAGCTGTCATGTCCCTCCTCAGTCTTGTCACAGCCTCCTCCCTCAGCCCACAGGTTATTAGTGGAGTTGGCTTAAAATGTTTCTTTAGATTTATTTTTCTTTAATGACTGAAACCTTTTAGACCATTATGACTGAAATTAAGGCAATGACAGAGAACTGTGGGCAATTATAAACCATTTATTAAAAATACAAGAAACATATTTTAGTTGCCTTTAGTCATCTTATGTGCAGAACGATGAGCAACTCCTGTGTAATCCTGTCAGCCTTGCAGAGCATCCTCTTCTCTGCACTGTCCCTCTTGGAGTTCTGTAAGGAATAGTTAGGATAACCGTGCATTGATTTAAGTCCATTGTAAAAGTTTCCTCTTCTCAGACGTTATCATTATTTACTTATATATTTTAAAATTTCAAAGTCAAAGGATATGTTATAGAGAAAGATACTTCCTTCAAATTAAAACAGCTGGCTCTTCAATGTCACTATTATGCAGCTAAAATAGCATGGAGTGAATAAAGCACAGAGAAATATATCAGCTGGTGAACCATTACCATTCACTTTACATGGTAAGAAACAAATATAGCTGTCATTTTCTAATGTTCATTGAAAAAAAAAGTATATCATTCTTTAACCTATTAAAGAAACAGAGAATTGCCTGATATTGAGATGCACATTACTTGTGTAATGTATATTACTAAGGAGAAAAAATGAATTAGTAAGATGGCTTTGAGTGTAAAAATAGCTTATCATACCTCAGAATGATCACATTCATTTGAAAGAGAGAGAGAGAAAAAAACCCAATTCTTTCAGTTAAGAGTGAGCAAAGTAAATAGCAGTTCTTCCCATCTTCCTACCCTGCTTTGCAGTCACTACATCAAGCAGAGAAGAGGGTAGGTGAGTGTGGGCATTGTAAAAGTCTTCATAATATTGGATTTGGCTCAAATCTTCAGATTCCTGCAGTAGTTTATAACACCAAAGTGTTCTTTTTATAAGGATGCCAATATAGCTGGACTTGTCTTCTGAAAATTCTCCAAGGGAGTGAAATAAGTATCTTTTTTTTTTTTTTTTTTTCCCCCCCAGCTCAGTGGATTGAAGTCACAGAAGTGGAGCAGATTCTATAGGTTTTGTCAGTGTCAGAGGCACAAAAAATTTGGCAGACTGCTCTTGTGAGCGATATTTGCTCTCCGTAGGATGTAGTTCCTTCTGTAGGTTTCCCTGTCCTGGGATTTGCTTTTTCTGAGGACGGTTTTATTCTTTGCTCCTTATTGATGAGACTAAATACCCAGCCACGGCACTTTCTTGCCCAGCTTTCCTGGCTCAGTTGCATGATCCGCACTCTTCCTCTCTGTAATTAGGACCAAACCTACGAGGAAACCCCAGTGCAACATGACAGCAGTCCACTGGTGATGCCTCCTGTGTGCCAAGGAAGCTTGGGAGCAGGTAGGTCTCAGAAAGGCTGAGCTGGTGTCACTGTCACCTCCCAGCCTTGGAGGATGTCCCAGCCCAGCTTCTGGCGCTTACACACATGCATGAATTGCCTGATCCTTGTTTGGGATTTCCAGAGCAGCTCACTTCAGAATTTGCCCGTTTTGAGCTCTTCCAAAAGCCCTTTCCAGATGCTAATCGATGGCTGGTTGATGTGGCTGGGATGCAAAGAGCTAATGGAGAAAACACTGATGGGAAACCTGCTCAGGGAGGTGGACGGGATCTTGTGTGACTTGGGTAGGTGTTGGAACTGTGGTCTGGTTCCCTTGGAGCAGCTGCTGGTCACACGTTCCTTATCCTTTCAAGAAGACCATCAGCAGAAACTAATAAAGTTTAACTCCATTTGTGGGGGGAAATACTCATCATGTATTTTTTTTTTCTGTAGTCAATGTATACTAGCGTGACCGATGCCATGCCTGGGGGGACTGAAGAGTTGCACCGAGCTGGGTTAGAGCAACTCCGCAGGACCTCAGGGAGCACAGGGCATGAATTACCTTCTAATTTGTAAGTTCCTCGTTGTGTTGGTTTACACCGAGGAATAAACAAAGTCGTTTGAATGTAACATACCTGGCAAGCGTTTATTATAGCATCCTCCAAAAGCAATTTCCAGTGATCTGCATTTTCATGTATATTGCCTTATTAAAAAGGTAAGGAAATTGGAGAGTATATTTGACAGATAAAATTAGAAAATTAATGGAAATGGATAATCCACTCATTCTGAAAAAAATTATGTGGAGGACCAAACACAAAGGTGCAGGAGAGGAAATCTTTCAATTCATGAAGAGAATACTTCTGGTTTGTCTCTTTTTTGCTTAGCATTATTAACTTATATTCCTGCCTATAGTAGCTCCCAGATGTCCTGATCAAGACTGGAATCACTTTATATGGAATGCTTTATATAGACTAAATCCGACACAGTTGGACTCTCCCTTCTTTCCCCCTCCCCAGAAAATCCATTTATGCTTTGCACTCAGAAGCACACAAATTGTAATTGAATGCTAAATACAATTATCATTACAACAGGTTTATGCACTTGCTCTGCCCAGGGAGAGGTTTATGATATTGTATAATGTTAATCATGCCCTAGTTTGTGAAGAAAGACACATAACCATTTTGTTTTTGCTTTAAACTGCTGTTAGCAGTCCCAGAAAAATGGACAAAATATTAAATATTTTTGCTTAATTCCTCTTTAGTAAAATATTTAAAGTACGTATGTGATATTTGCATCTATGCCCACCTTGAATATCGTTATCTGTACATGCACAAAGTTCTGTGCATGACTCTGCTCCTTTTGAAGTCACTGGTAAAGCTTAAACTGATTTTGAACTTTTAAGTCTGCCATAGGGATGTACATTAGCACATGATGGACAAATCTGCAACTTAATTTGGTGACTTTTGTGTAAATGACAGGTCTTACGCAGTAAGCCGTGGGGTTCAGGATTACTGTCGACAGGATGCCTCCAAACGGATGCCTGGTTTTCATTGTGTCAGTTGACGATATTCTGCCTGAGAAGATGTCTGTTGTGTAATTTTCTTAATTAATTGTTATTGAGCAAGAAACCATTTACGAGAGGTTATTTGCAGTAGTTGGCACTGGGTAAACTGCTCTTTTAGATGATGACTGTTATGTGTGTCCGCAGGTTTTGGAGCTAACGCGGGAAGGTAACAACGTGGTGTGCATTAGAGCTGGCGTTGCTGCTGCAGCTGCGGCTTTCGCGTGGTGCCCCGGTTCCTGGCAAGCGCTCGAGTCCCTGACAACAAGGACTCAGGCTCCCGTTGTTACTGAGCATCCCCTTCTGTCTCTGCAGAGAAGTCCTTTGGCTCCGCTGGCTTCTGAGCAGGTGTATCCCTTTCTGCGGCACCTCATTAGGCGCCTTGCCAAGGAAAGAAAGGCCGATTCAACGCTGCTGTCAAGCGGTATCTTTTCAAGCGGTATCTTTGCAAGTAAGATCCAGCGTTTCGTCTGGTGAATCTAGGCTCAAGTCTGGGGGAAAACAGAGCAGTCCTGTTTATCCCAGAAGTAAAATTCTCAGACTTTTCTGATGGTCTTGGAACACAGCTCTTTCCTTCTCAGTATTCCAGGGAAAATTGCATAGTCTATTGCAGGTGTTTCCAGTGATGGTTGCCTACCCACATAAGACCACAGATAAAGAGACCTCTCATGGTTTCTTTAATATGGACTTATGCATATGGAAAAGGCTTTCCAGTAAGTACATTCTGATAGTTTTGGGAAATATTTCTTTGGAAGTAAAAGGGGCCTCTGACCATGCAGAAGCTGAAAAAACAGTCTCTTAATGATGATATGTTGGGCTTCTACATGCGGTGGCTGAAGCCCCCTGCCCGAGCCTGCTGGGATGCTGCTGCTCTGGAGAGCTACAGCCCCGCCACTGCTCTGTGTGCAGCCCTGGTAGCTGCATGCAACAAAGCTCAATTTCTTGAGCACTTACCCGTGTGTCACCTCTGTTTTGGTTCTGTCAGTGAGGTTTCTCAGGACGGACACTCAGGATGTTTCGGATTCCTCCTGACCCGAAGGCTCACGCATGGGCAGGAGGCCTTTGCACTTCATCCCTTCCAGGTCCATAGAGGAGACCTAGGAAGAGTCACTCTGCCTTGGCCGTTGGTCTCTGGTTTTGCTTGCAAGTCAAGAGTATGGGAAGTTTTTCATGAGGAGGGAGCACAGACCACAGCTAAATAAGAGAAATACTAGGGTTGAGTGTGTGTATGTATCCTATGTGTCTAACCACACACATGGATTCACGGTGCAGCCACTGCCTGCCCCAAAACTCTGCTCTTCAGGCTTAAAAAATAATAATTTAAGAAAAACAACCCAAAACTTAAGGAGCTCTTCACACATCCCAGGCTAATGTGGCCTCTGCAAAGAAGACAAGATTATAAACACGAGCTACAAAAAAATGTTTGCGGACATTATTGCTAATGTACGCCACCTTATCAACATACTTGGATTTTATACACATCCTTTAATTTAAATTGCTTTGATTTTCTGTCTGGAAGACAAAAGAGAACATTAATAGCCATCGTTTCCTGTGTTTACAGAGCGGTACATGAGCTCCTCTAAAATGATCTTGAGTTTGTTGTGCCTTAACTGTTAATTTTCATAGGAATATTAAAAACGCTGGAAACCTGAGCCAGGTAGGCACTGTGTAAATAAATTACACATTTGGTATTAATTCACCCTGTTGCTTCATATCATCCTTTATTAAGCGGAATACTTCTGGCAAAGCAGCCAGGAACAATCTCTGTGTGCCCGTTTATTACCTGTATAGATATCATTATTCCCTTGTGACAGCAAAGTCAAATTCAAGGCATTTTTCATAAACTAGGAAAAATTACCTTTCTGGTGACATATGACACAACCTTCAACTGCTAAATGAATCCAAGAAAAATCCTCCTTTGGGAAGGGGCCTTGTGCATGATTTGTCAGCCCTAAAAATACTTCTTGAGAAAGTTAATTCTGAGAGGCTTTCCAGCTTCCTGCCTGTTTTCAAACTCCCCTCTGCCATGATGTGTGCCTGAATTGCAGCTACAGAAACACCTTCGCTTTGCAAAATCCTGCTTGCGCAGCAAAGAGCAAAGATCAGACCCTTGCGGTGAGACCGCATTGGAAATCTCACATAAAAACCTTACTCGTACGTGTCATGCCGTGATTCCCGGCGGGAAGGCGCGCCTGGAGATCGATGCTGTGATGAGGTGCCCGAGGAGCGGGCACCAACCTGGGGCTTGGCAGGGAGTCCGAGCAGGACGAAGCGGCTGGAGCAGAGGGCACCAGGCGCTGCCCTCCTGCTGCTCCTGCCGATGGACTTGGGGACTTGCGCTGTGCTGCGGCTTTTGCGGGGAGCTGCCTCCATGGGCTCTGTGCAGCCAGGCCTGGGCCCGGAGGCCGGCGCCGACGGCAGCACCGTTACGAGGCGCCGGCCCTCCCCACGCGCTCGGTTTCGCTGAGGAACCTGCTGGAGTGGCACGAGCAGCGCGGCACTTTCCGCTGCCTCTTGCGGGGGCTCTAGGGGTGTACGGGTACTTGCCGCTCGCCATAGCTCAAAGTGTCGCAAAGGAAAGGCCCTCGTGCTTGCTGAAGGACGGTGGCACTGCCCGTCTTTTCCATATTGCAGTCTGTGAAACTTTAAGGGGAATGTAGTGTTAAAACTGGAGTTGTCTGTGTGCTGGAGGCTTCTCATTTCAGGTGGGAACAAAAAACGGGACATGTAATATAACCTGCATAGGTGACGATTTGAGAGCCTGCTAGGTGATTTCTCCAGGAAGGGAAGTACTTTGGGAGATGCCTCTGTGTAAAGCGGGGCAGGCGGGATAGTCGGGCTCCTGTAAACCTGCACACGTGGCAAGACAGCGGCTCTGCCGCCCGTTCCTACCCACCTTAGGGGCCGGTGGCCGTGCCCATGGCCACACGTTAGCCGCCCCGGCCGCCATGCAGCGGGGCCGCCGGTGCGGCTGGGGCCGCTGCTTGGGAGCCAGGCTGGCACGGGCACAGCCTTGGCATGGGCATGTTGTGCCGAAAGCTGCAGAGGCTGGAAATCCCCAGCAGAAACGGGAATCCTGTTCTCTTATTTGAAAAACGACCATACAAGGACTTCCTGGGTGAGCAACAGTGGCAGTCTTGGGCATCTTGTTGCTTCCCGTCCTCGGGGTGTTTGCATGGAGCCATCGCACTCACTCCCCCACTTAAACTGCAGTTTAGGCAGTTCCAAGGACTGCAGCGCTTCTGCAGCGTGCCACATATCTACCAGCCTACCAAACCAAAGCCCACGCTTAAGCACGTGGCTGCTCCTTGGGACAGTCATTCACCTTTCAGAGGGGCAGGTTGCCAGTGGGTGTGTGTTGATGCTAAGAAACACGCGCGCAGCCCGGACCGCGTGAAGGCTGTGGTGGGACACGCGGGACAAGCAGAACTGCTGCACAGAGGTGCCTGCTCCGGGCAAGCTGCCTCTCGACCGCCTCGTGGCTGCTCTGCCAAATTAACACAGGGCTCAGCCCCTCTCATTTGTGTGTCTGTCTTCCCTCCCCACGATTACTCGTGGTCTGCTTATTCTGCTCAAACTTAAGCAAGACCCAGAGAAACTGCAGGCATGGGCTTCGTGGTAGGGTGAAGCTGCAGGGGACTTTACCGGGCTCTTCAATGCTGGGATATTTCTCTGAACTGCAGTATCTGTGGCATGTGATCCTGTGCAGCTCCCAGGTCTCCTTACACCTAAATGAGGGCTACGTCTGACCACGGGAAACCACATTGTCTTCCGCCTTATAGTCCTCTCATACTCTCTTCACACCTCTTAAGGGTGAAGCCCAGTTTTAGTAAAACATAAGAGCTACTGTTTGAAAAGACCTATTTTCTCACCAGCAAGACTGTCTGGTATAGGACTACTTGATTTAGCTTCAGAGGCTTTCAAGGATGACTTACTTTCTTCTAAAACTCTGTTTTTAATAAGAAGGCAGAACACAAAGGATGTTACCATGTTACTGGCATTAGTAAAAGTAGCAAAAAAAGATTATTGCACTAATTATTTTAAACCTAGAAACATCGGCAACGTTCCCCCTGCTGTTTTCAAGAAGATAAACTGGAGATAATTCCATTGCATGGAGTAACGTGCAGGGACACATTGACTCAGTCCTGTGGGGTTAGGTGACAGCTGAGCTATGGGGCCGTGCCAGAGAACAACTCTTATGTTCAGTGTTTATGTCCTCCGATGCTTTTAGGATTTTTATATATACTTGTGTCGTGTCTGTGCTTTAGCATCAGCTGGATCTGAGGCTGCCGTGTGCAAATCCAGCCTGACGTTCACGAGGAAGCGGAAGTCCTGATGCTGAAAGCGACCATCCATCTTTCCTGAAAGAGGGAGCAGTGGGAGTTTACCGTTATCCGGCTTCTCGTCGCTGGGAAGGCTCGGGCAGAACTAATGGCACCAAGAGGCTGCGGCATTTTTCTTCTGGCAAAAATCACACAGGTCAGAGCTTGCCACTTACGTTTTCCAAGATAAGTTTGATGATTATCCTGTAAATGAGCATTGATTTTTTCGGATGTGTGTGTGTAGATGCCATTACTTTCAATCTCAAAGATTGTTCTGTCTTCTTGCATACCTATTATAAACGTATAGCAAATGTTTTCTCTGATATTTATTTATTCCCCTTAAAACCTCCCTCCCCACCGACTTTCTGAACGCCAGATCCTGACTATTAGCACAGCTGGCGAGAGCAGCAGGTTTTTATAACTGGCTGACCCACAAGGTGGCACTAAAGAGAAAAGTGACAACTTTGCTAATAAAAAGTGAGAACCAAAGGCAAAATACCATATGCTGAATCAATATTATTTTAATTAGGTGCACGCTTCCTTTATTGTCAGTTAAATTTTATTTTGTGCAAAGCCTTAGAGCTATAGAGCGGCAAAACTGGTTCATTGCCCCCATCCCACATCAAAAGTTAGGTTTGAAAGAGGGCGAGCGAGACGGGGGGCACCTGCTCACCGCACGCCCACAATCTCAGGGAGGACAATCGCGATCAAAATGTGGTTAATTAATTTTCCTCTCCGAGGAATAAAGGAATTCAAATGAACCAAAAGCTGAAATCTTCTTTTCAGTCGGCGGTCGCGTTGGCAAAGGATGCGGCCTCCGGAATCATGCATCGCCTGATGTGTACGGATGAGTTTCCTACTGGAAGGTTTGGACACTTTTGATTTTTACACCTCTGTTGCCCAGTGTTCTGGGCTTATTTTCTGAACAAATTCCATTTAATAATACGGCTCTGCGAATACGAATCCTTGCCCAGCAGGGCTGCAATCCTGGCGCTTTAACTACGCGTAGGGATTTCCTCCAGACATCCCCGTCGCGGAGCCCCCTTGGAGCGCAGGGCCGGAGGCGAGTGACCGGGTGAACGCTTTTCTCACAAGCCTCTAGCAGCCACCTCCAGCCACAGCCATCCTCTGCTCTGCTTCCTTGCAGCTTGCAGCGTAATTAAATGATAGCCACGTAATTCCTGGACCTTTCTCATTGCTTTTGAGGCGTGTGCCAATGGGATTGGTCCTATTAAGTTGGTCCTATTAAGTCAAGAGTGACCCACGTGTAGCTGGAAAGACTGAAATCTGGCATTACTAGGGAGGATATTTTCATGTTTTAGACACTAGCTAAAGAACATTAACTGCTTTTGGAATAGTTTTATCACCGGGAACATTTTTTTTTTTTTTAATCACTGTTGGGTGTCCTACATTCAAAGACCTTGGCATTATTCACTGCATGAGGAAATAACCATGTTTACCCCTCAGGACCCCACGGAAAGGCAAATCCCAGCTCAGGTAAGCACTGGGGCAAGTGCCTGCGTGGCCAAACTCCTCTCCCCACACAGAGTCCAGGACCCCTGTGCAGGACTTTGCTCCAGCACTTACTCAGTTGCAAACGCTGGCCCGAAGGAAGCTATATTTAAGCATGCACCAAAGTGCTTTTTTGGAATCAGTTATAAAAATATGCCAACAATAAGCTCATGCTGACCTGCTTCCTTGCAGTCCTTATTCAGAAAGGTTGGGCTCGGTCGGACAGGTGACTGAGGATGTTCACAGCGATGCTGTTCATAGGGGTCTTCACTTACCTGGCACCTCATTCTTCCCTGGGGATTGCTGGGGGGAGGTATTTCCCTCCGTTGCTCACTTTCTGGCCGCGTTTCTTCAAAACTTGTCTATTCTGGGACTTCTGGCAAGCCAGAAGCATCCTGACCCGATGAGAGGTAGGGATCAGTATCCCGACACCACCTGATGATACTCCTGGTGATAACGGCGGGGGGGTCTATGAAAGGGTACGAGTGGCTGCGGTGGATGTGGATGCATGGACCGACTCATGTGCTCCTGGCACAGGAAAAGGGACCAGAGCAGGGGACAGCAGAGCACGGCGAGTGCTCTGGTGTAAGGAAGAGCTCTCCAGCTTCGTTACATGAGGCGAGCTTTGAGGCAGCTCCACCTGCACCGGCATTTCGTGCTCACCTCAGTCTGAAAATGGGTTACAGATTTTCAAGGACAAAAAGATTATCTGCACATTTTAAAAAAAAATATTTTAAAATAAACTGTCAAGGAAATAAATCCTTCGCTTACTCACTAATGTCTTTCTTGTGGTTTTCAGTGAAGAGGTGATGAACTCCTAGACATTATCTAGGTGTGGGAAAGCTGGTTCTTATCACAGCGTTTCCACAAGCGCCTGTAACCCCATCCCCAGCTGATTTATCACTAATTGATTCTGGTTAACTACTTTAAAGTGTAATTCTTCAGTGAAAGAAACACGCAGCAATGTATTTGTGCTCTGCACCTCCCTACCAACAACATGGGACTACTGAATGTGTGAAATTGGGATGGTTCATGGTTGAAACAAACAAACAAACCAACCTTTCAGGAGGATTTGTTTAAAAAAAGGAAAAAGACAATTCTGTTTTGTGAGGCTGTAGACATGGATAAATATGAAAACGGAACATCTGGGGAAAGCAACACATTTCTGGCATCTAATTGGGAAATGTAAAACATTATTTCATTCTCATATAAAGGCAGGTATCTAAAAACAGATTGGCTTTAAGTAAAAAAAAAAAGGTGTTATAATTTCATAATTTATTAAGACAGCATTAAATAGAATTAAAAGGATTTAGAAAGAGGGAGATTCCATGGCAAGAGAGTGAGGGCATCATTGCAAAGAACAGGGGCAATGAGAACGAAGAGGTGGCAAGCGCGACTCCGCGTGGGGGCTGATGCTCTGTGTGTGCAGCACCTTACGGGCGCCTCCCCAGGGGCTGCCGCCAGCCCTAGAGGCAACTGCAACCCAACAAGTAAGAGCAAAAGAAGGAAGGAGGAGAAGAGAATGATCCAGAGTGCCAGGGACCGGGTCTGCCCTGAGCTTCCAGCTGCTCACCGCAGAGGACCGGACCTGCAGCACGGTGCAGCACCCTGGCTTTGCTCTCGTGCCTCTTCTCTTTCGCCTCTTTTTTCATGGGGAAAATGGAACTTGTCCAGGATGTAGCTCTATCTATCTGTTCACCTGGCCACCAACATCTCTAGTTAGGAGCTGAATATCTAAACTGTGCTTAAGCCACCAGGCTCGGGTAGGAAGCAAGTTTATTTACACAGGCAGCATGAGGTTGTAGCTGTGAAGGAGCAGAGGAGAGCGACGGAAGGGAAACTCCAGTTCTTGGTATATTTAAGTCAGTCCAAATCACTGCACGTCAGCCTGTTTTACAACCCAGTGTTTTGGTTGTTTAGGCTTTTAACTGGAAAGCCTTTCTCAGGGCTTATTTTATTTTTTTTGTCAGCAGCAATTTTCAAACTCAACAGAAGGTGTATTCACCAGTGCCATATGTTAAACCTGACATGTTAGTGAAAATGCGTTCTGGGAAAATAAATAAATAAATACATAAAGGGCAGGCGCAGTGTCCTAATCCACTCTCTTTAGTGGATCCACCTGCAAGGCTCCACGGGAGAGAACGGACCCCCACAGGCAGGGGCCCTTCTTGGGGAACTAGTGAAAACTCACCAAGCCAGCGGACTCCGGGCTGTTCACGGTCCCTCGGCTGCCCTGAATGCAAGAACCTGCTGTGGTGGGAAAGAGCCAGCCCCACTACCCCCTACTGCCCCGATTGCTGGGTTTGTGGCAAGCCAGTCATAATCCTCTGCGGAGGATTCCTGGGAGGGGGTATCAGAATCTGTTTGCCATTAAAAATGAAACAGAATGAAACCTCACTGGAGTGTTTTTGACCAAAACGGTAGCAGACTGTATGCTGTCCATCAGCACCCAAACACCAGGGCTTAAGCGCTGTGAGTATCCCTGACTGTGAGGGGGGCAAGGAGGAACCCAGCTGAGAGCACCGCGACGCCCGGCTGCGGCTCCGACGTGCGTCGGCTGAAGGGGCCCCGGAGGACGGGGACTGTAATTCCTCCTGGCATGAACTTCATGGGTGCCCTTGTTCCTGGCCTTTGCATAGGAGGGCATTTTCTGAATCCTTTATGGCTTTTTCTGTGTGTGTGCGTGAGGTCAGTAAGATAAAGCCTATTGGTAACTCTTTGTTATACCCAGGTGAATAAAGGGCAGATCCAAAGAGAAAAAGCAGGAACGGTTAGGTAGCCTCTGGACGCTGCAACGTGCTCATCCTCTGTTTGGATGAGCTGCACCCGGCTGCACGACACACGATAAGGCTGCTCATTTGTAGAGCTTTTCTGCCCAGACCGTGCAGCACCTGTGTGACTACCGCGTGGGGCCTGTGTGCAGCCCTGACACAGCACAAGGCCAGCGCGTTATCGGGGTCCCTCAGACACAGCACAAGGCCAGCGCGTTATCGGGTCCCTCATCAGCTCCGGGCCGGCAGGAGCAGCTCCTAGGGAATTGGAAACTATTCTCTGAAGTCCACGCGTTTCTTCTGGCACTTGTCTGGGGAGGGCCATCTCTGCAGCAGTTCAGTGAAGGTGAGGCATGCTCTTTTATTCTGTACAACTGAAATCCCATCCTATAAGCTCATAAAATGTGATTGCATACAAGATGTTGATGGCCTAAGGGAAGTTTGGAACAACTGGGAGTCATTATCAGGATTTTGCTGCAAGAATGATCCATGACTTGATGTCTTTTCCAACACTGTTTGCAGAGAGACCAAAGGAACTGCAGTCTTCAGAGGCGCTCCCCACGAAGTCCATGTGTACGCTTACGACTGTGAATGAACCAACAGCCAACACTTTTTCTCAAAATCTGCATAGAGATTTTCCTGGGGGGGCCTCATGTGGTTCTGATCTTAGGTAATTTCTGTTTTAAATAGCAACGTTTAATGGCAACGTAGCAATCTGTACATGGAACTGCTTTGCGATAACACCACTTGAGAACAAACTGAGGAGTTACTGCTACTCTTGATCTGTATATGGTCAAGCTACGGTTTAGAAATACATCATTAGGAACATAAAGAAGAGGTTTATCTAGAAATGTAGTTTATCTAGTAATGTAAATCTAGTAATTTAGGATGACAGCTGAGTCCTGGCACATGAGTTTAACACAGGATTTAGCAGCATTTTGCTACCATAAGTCTTCAGAATAACAAGAATCCCAGGGGGGCTGCAAACCTCTTGATGTTTTGCTTGAGAAATGGAGCCAATGGCGGAGGCGAATATAAACCAACCAACCTCCCGTCGCTTGTGCCTCGCTTGGGTATTTTGGCTGCTTGTGCTGTTTTAACCGGGCTTACACGGGATTAGCCTCTCGGCTGCTTGCTAGCAAGAACCTTAAATCTCTTTCCCCAGAACTGACCCTCCAATGGACAGACGAACGTGGCCGAGGCTGAGCTCTGTGAGCGCCTCCCTCCGCCGGCTTTGGGAGATCTCCGCCCCGAGTCGTGTTCCTGCTGCCTCAATGGTGAGGCGGCCAAGAGGACGCTGTGCTGCCCCACGCAGCCGCAATGCCGCTCTTCGGCGGGGCAGAACCGGTGAGTCGGCACGCGCGGCCCAGCCGCTCCGCACTGAGGAGGCTCCGTGAGAACGCTCATCTGTAAAACAGGCAACTACCTCCTCGAGCTTGCAGCGCTTAATTAAAAACATTACTAAGATATGACCTAATAAAAATGCTTATAAATGACAGTGAAAACTCTTCTGGTTTACTACAGTCTCCTTCTAGTCTTGACTCGCCTCTTCACCTGAGTGTCTCCCTGGGCTGCTCATGGGAACACACATACAGACTTGAACACCACTGCCGAGGGATGGAGGGACACGCTGCCTTTTCTGCCGATGCCTGCGACTGACAGCCCGTGCACAGAACCTTAAAAGCACTCAGGCACCTCTCTGTGCCCGCTTTTAAGGGGTTTAATGAAACATATAGAAACTGACATTCTCAAACCTGTAGCTTTGGGTGTTATTTTGTAGTGTCAGTCTGCTGCTTTTTCTTTTTTCCCCCCCCCAAATCACATAGCAATAGTTTTCAACCTTTCTGCCTCAAACTTCAGTCAACAAATAACGACGGCTATTTTCAGACAATGAAACGTTTCTGTTCTTTGCCCTATTACGGCAGGCGGGTAGCCGACCATGCGGGAACGCTCCTTACGGAGCAAAGTCGGAGCTCCTTCCAGGACGCAGGAGCACAGTTAGCAAGTGCCTCACATCCTCGCGCTGAAGCCGGCTCCAGACCGCAGGCTTCTGCCAAACTGCGCTGCAAGATTAAAACAAAAGCTCAGATCACTCTAGGGAGAGCGGATCTCTCTATATTCCTGACCCTGACTGGTTCTAGTGTCAGTAAATGATGGCTCCTATTCTGCAACGTGATGCAAAGTCAGGTAACGTTTCTAAAAGTTGTTGTAGATTCAGGGGAAATAGAAATCAGGCGTTCCTTCAGAGAGTAAATTGGCCAGTACATCTTATTTCACGAATCCGTGCAGCTTTGCTTTGCTTTTGAAAGAAGGGTAGGACTTTTCTGTGGCTTTTTATTCTCCTCCCTATGGAAAATAAGGCCCTGATCCTGCAAATCATAACGTATGCACTTAACTTGACGTACAGCATGTATTCCCATGGACTCCGGAGGACTAAACGCCACGGGTAAACACATCTGGAGCTGTTTACAAGATCGGAGCCGAAGAGCTTCAAAGCAAAAGGAGCAGCCGAGCGGAGACCGTGTCTGAACTGCGTAGCGGGGCACGAGGCGCGGGGAGGCTCCGCGAGGCTCCCGCGGCCGCGCTGCCCGGCGGGACGGGGCTCCGGCGGCGCGGCGGGCACGGCCGGGCGCGCGGCTCCTCCCGCACCGCGCCGCCTCCGGCCCCCTCCCCCTCCGCTCCTCTCCTGCCCTTTCCCCGGACTTCGCTCCGCGCCCCGTCGGGAGAGGCCCCCCCGCTCGGCCGGGGCGCCGGGGGGCGGCGGGGCTGCCCGCCCGCCTCGCCCCTTCCTCCCATCTCATCCCACCCCATCCCATCGCTTCCCTTCCCGCGCCGCTCCCCGGTCCTATATATAGCCGCCTCTGCCCGAGCCAGCCGGGAGAGCGCTCTGTACCTGCAGCGGAGAGGAGCGACGGAGCAAAAGCGGCGGCACCGCGAGCGGGCGGGCGGGCAGGCG
>PTEX01000012.1:3013466-3122644 GCA_003342815.1 Eudromia elegans
GCGGCAGCAGCAAGAGGAGGAGGAGGAGGAGGAGGAGTGGCAGCGGCGCCGGGAGCCGCCGCCCTGGGCCCGCGCGCGGCTGCCGCGGCACCTGCGCCCGCTGCACTACAACCTGATGCTGAGCGCCTTCATGGAGAACTTCACCTTCTGCGGCGAGGTGAACGTGCAGCTGGAGGTGCGCAACGCCAGCCGCTACATCGTGCTGCACGCGCACCGCATGCACATCGAGGCCGTGCGCGTGGCCGAGGACAAGCTGGCCGGCGCCGTGCGCGTCGCCAACTTCTTCCTGCACCCGCCCACGCAGGTCTTCGTGGTGGTGCTGAACCGCAGCCTGGAGGCGCAGCGCAGCTACAACCTCAAGATCATCTACAACGCGCTCATCGAGAACGAGCTGCTCGGCTTCTTCCGCAGCTCCTACGTGCTGCACGGCGAGCGCAGGTGCGCGCGGGCCGGCCGCGCCTCGAGGGGCGGGAGGGAGGGACGGAGGGAGGGCGGCCGCGGGGGCGGTGCCAGCGCCGGGCGGAGGAGCCGCGGAGCCGGCCCCGGCCCCGGCCCGGCGGGCGCTGCCGGCAGCGCGGAGCCCCGACGCTGCCCCCGTGGCCGCCCCTTCGCCGCGGTGCTCCCCGCGCTGCAGCGCGGCCGCGCCGGGGCCAGCGGCGTTCGGGCCGGCGGCGCTTCCGCGCTGCTCCCGGTTGCTTCAAACAAAGTTGTTCTGGGACGCGGCTTCGCAGCCAGCGAGTGGATAGAGCCCGCCGGCGGCAGCCGGGTCGCTGCGAACGTGCGCTCGGGGACAAAACCTGCCCCATTTCCCCCCTTCCCGTGCAGCGCAGGGTGCCGTGTTATTAGCTAATAATTTATTACTGTAGCTTCTGGGTCACTGTTAAGGCCCCCGCTTGTGGTAGGTGAGTTAGAGATAAGTTAAAAAGTTTTAAGCACATTCAGGCTCTGTGATGTGGGGGAGGTGGGAAGGGCTTCTCTGCGGTTGGGATCCCGTTCATTATTTTAGTTCAAGCTGTGATTTCCTGAAACATCCCGTGCAGTTCCAGCCTCTGCCTCTCTCAGCCTGCCTGTTTTGTGCTTCGCATGAAGCTGAGAGTCTGTAATTGGAAGATGGGGTCAAAAGAAGGAAGTCAGACAGCGAAGAAGCACTCCCCAATTCAACTAAACCAGCAGTCCCAACTCTAAAGGATGTTTTTTGTCACTATGGCTACTGAACACTTTAAACAGACAGTTATTAGAATCACAAACAGAATTGAAATTAAATTTGTATGATTTGTCATCATAGGGAAATTAAGGAGATTTTGAAGTGTGTGACTGTAGGAAGAGACGTGGCTAAAATGCCTTTTATTGCCGAGTGCTGAATGACTGGGGTGGTCAAGAGTTCTGATCCATTCCTTTTCATATAGGTCTCTAAGCAGATAAAGTATTGATAATAACAGCAGGTATAATTCTGTCTACAAAAACAAGAAAAAAAATCAAGTAGTCATTCTTGTATAATTGAACTTTATATAACTGTAAATAAACTGAGGGGCTGCAGTGACAGCTCTTCAAAGTCACTGTACTGCTCTTCAGGACTGCTAACCTGATAATTCTGAGGAAAACTTTCATCTGTTCACTTTCAGAAACATGAAGGTAGCTTAAGACACAGTTAGTGTTACCCAATATTTCTTGTGTAACTTTTCAGCCACAGGTCACTCTCTGTTTATAGTATGTCCCTTACATGTAGTTAGATTGGGTGAGCTCCTGGTCATGCCTAAGGGAGCATTGCTGTACTGACATCAGTGCTGTTTCCTCTTTACACCAGCAAAGGGGTTAGCTCCCTTATGTTCCTTCCAGGAAAACCCTGTTTGTAAAACCAGCCCCTGTGTGAATATGGTTTCAGCCATTTAATAGAAAGACTGCTTGTTCTCTTGAGCTGTCAGAGGTTTAGTGACTGGCTGTAATATAAAATAAATAATACACGTTCTAGGCAGTGGAACTGCTTTGTTCAGAGTGTGCTCCTGCAATGTAGCAATTTGCATTTTGATTAATAACTTCATTTTTAGTGTAATACGGATAACCATTTGTAGTTCTCAAACGTGGACGGTTTCTTTCAGGTAGAATGGCTTCTCTCGTGCTCTGAGGGACTTTGGTGTTTCTAAACTTGGGCTTTTTGACATCTTTATATTTGATTAACATAGCGCTACATCATTGGAGTAGTGCTTGCTATAAAAGGACCTTTAGCATCATTTTTCACTTTTGTGGTGCACGAGAAGTGCAGAACTGCTTAACTATGAGGCTTCACAAACATAATAGCACTTTCAGTTTATAATTTCTTCTCCATAAACTGAAAGGTTAGTCCATTTCCTGCTGTCTTCATAGGTGAAAGCCATGTATCAGTCTGATACGTCCACAGTGGCATGGAAGTATTTTCTTACCGAAATCTTTGTGCTTTAATTGAAAGGTAAAATGCAAGTGATACACTGCAGACTTATTTTGTGTTATCTCCTGTAATTTACTGGCAATTACGAGCAGCATTTATTATAGAGCTTTTGTAGAGTGCCACGATATCCATGCATAATTTAAATGAGCATCAAACTTTGGCATAAATGAAAAGAAAAAAAAAAATCTTACATCATTCAGGGAAAACAAACAGACAGATTTTTTCCATTTTAACAACTGAGATGTCAAAATAGACGAGTTGTTGAGGAAACACATGTCTGCCTCTAATAGATGAGATGGAATTAAAATACCTGCAAATTACTGCCGTGGGTATGCTGAAAGACAGGCTGCAAGGCTGTCATTCCCAGAAGTGCAACTTCTAATGGTGATATTTTTGGGAAATGGAGATAAAAGTGTCAGTGCCCAGAGAGAGATGTAGAGATATAGATGAAATACTAAACACGCTCTTCAGTTTTGTCATGGCATAGAAATTTTGCTTTTTTTTCCTCCCCATCCTAAAACAGAGTGAAATAGATAAGCATAAACTTCCTCTGCTTTGGTAACAGTTTGCTCTTTGGGGAGCAGATTTCAGCTTCCCTTTACGGTACAACAAGCCAACTCATGGTTGATAGTAAGGCGCGGGTTATAAATATCGCTGCTATTGGTAGTTTGAGGTATTTTTAGTGTGAGATATTGACTGCCGAGTGTTTGCTCAGTTGTTACGTGTATGTGGGTGTACACGTCTGGCCACGTGGATGCCGAAGATGCAGAGTGTGTCAGTTTTTATTAGCCGAGTGAAGAGACCGCTTCAATTGCCAAACACACGACAAATATTAAAGGCATCCAGATAGCATCCCTAAGAAGTGAAAGCCAATACTTCCCTATTTGGAGTGTCGGGATATACACACTATTCCCCTAAGCGTGCATTTACATGTGTGCTGGTGCTTGTTAAAACTGCTAATTGCGGAAGCAAGTTCATCGTCCTTGCTTCGTTAATAACAGGCCAGTTCTGTTTCCATGCTTGCTTGAAGCCCCTCTTGATGTCTGCAGCTATTTGGAGTGTGCCCAGAATGCAGAATCAGGCCCACCAGTAATACTTTGCATATAAATTAAAAGACGCCTGTTCCTGTTAATAGGCCAATGCAGCTTTGTTGCAGTAGAGCAAATCCACTGATAATAATGGAACTTTGTTGAGTTAATGCTGGAATACCTGAGAACAACGTTTTCCTCTATGGTTAGCAATGCTGTGATTTTTACTAATCCATGTTTTATGATGGGTCATGAAAAGCACAATATTCTGAATTCCTTAAATAGTTACTAGCCTATTAAAACTTTGCTTTTATTTTAAGTGGAAGACCAATGGTAAGAGCTTCAGTATGGTATAAACTTTCAATTTTTTAGAAGATTACCCTTTTGAAGTAGGTGATCATTTCAATAGGAAGCATACATCTAGTTCTATCAGGCATGGAAGCCTTCTAGTAAGCTAAAAGTATTGTAACACTTCCAAAAGTTAATTTCTACTTCATAGCAGTATTTTATAAAAGCAATGCATTCAAAATAATCCCCAAAAGCTGTTAGAAATAAGGTGTGTATTTTGTTTCCTTAAAGGTTAGGTTTTTTTTTTCCTGTCCATCCTCTTTGCTCAGCATTGCAGAACATCCTATTGCAGAATAACACTTATAGAGGGATTTGTAATGGTTGCCATCATTTTCATTATATCAAATATATCTAGCCCTCCTCTCCCAATAGAGGAAAATGAGATTGTTCGTCAACCTGCAAAATTCTGATAAATGTTTACCTGGTATCTGAAATTACTTGGGTATTACCACTGCTGGAACTAATGATACATGAACCAACACTGCTCCTCAAACTACCAAAACAGCCTACATATGTGCTACTTTTATAATTACATACATGGATCATAGTTACTTTCTCATCATAAGGATGTTTTCTCGTGCTGTGTGCCTCCAGAAAATGCCCCCATCGTTGCTGTTTTATTATTATTATTTTTTTACCTTTTAAGTGTAACTTCTTCCCATGAAGAGATTATCACTTTTTTTTTTTTCTCCAAATATATAAATGCAAGTGTCTACCTACAAAGGTCCATCTACTTTATCTGGATTAAAATCTGTTTAGTTGCACAGAAAACGGTTACACAATAAGACTTGCCAAAATAAGGCCTTCCCATTCTGTATACAGACATAATAAATGCGTTTTTCTCCCTCAGAGGTCTTTGTAATTTGACCCATTAACTGAGAGCATTGATTTGTCCTCCATAAAATTCATTAGAAAAGAAAAGCATGTGTAGAAAAAAGAAAAACGGCTCTGTAGATGTTTAATCAGCTGCTTATGTTTGTAATTTTGCAAAGCCCACAGAATGTTTTTCACTGGACTCCTCCAGTAACAATAGTGCTCTAGTGTAGTGTGACTCAGAGACCTACATTCAGCCAAGACACAAACAGTCAGCAGTGGAAAATAACGACCCTCTTGAGCACGCTCGGTGAGGATAAGTTTTCATGTGCAATGAAAGGCAGAGTCTGCTGGCAGTGAGATCCCTGCAGATCATTAAATCCTGTTTTGTTTTTAACTCAAGACTCTGCTTGTTTGTTTTAGTCTTTTCACGTGTTGATGAACAAAACTAATGGTAGAGCCTGAGTTTTGATAGTAAGAATGGGATTATTTATTTAATAGCGGTGCTGTTGAGAGTTTGTAGACTTTGTGTTGATTGCCTGGCAGCGCGAGCGGTAAGAATCCACACCAAGAGGGACCACGCTGATAAAGCAGTAGTATACTTTAACGCTGTTCTTTTTCCTAAGCAAAAGTAGTCAGAGATGATGATCTTGGTATGTCTGTGGACTCCCTGCTGCGTGCAATTAGTAATGCTTTTTGCTTTGCTTCTCTTTGTCTGCGTCTCTTCCAGGTTTCTAGGCGTTACACAATTTTCTCCAACTCATGCCAGAAAAGCCTTCCCGTGCTTCGACGAGCCCATCTACAAAGCCACCTTCAAAATCAGCATCAGGCATCAAGCAACCTACCTGTCTTTGTCCAACATGCCGGTTGAAACTTCTGTTTTTGAAGAGGATGGATGGGTTACAGATCACTTCTCACAGACCCCTCTCATGTCCACGTATTACCTAGCTTGGGCTGTGTGCAACTTTACATACAGGGAAACTATCACCAAGAGTGGAGTTATTGTAAGTATTTTTAATGTTGGATTAAAAGCATTATGTTATTTTGAAAACTTTTTTTTTATTAGTATTTCTAAAATTTGCAAGCTTAACCCCAAATAATGTTTATTATTTGATAGTTTTTAAGGATCAGTCTCCTTCCTTCATCTCCTCACTAGGCTTCCTGCCTTAGACCTCCTCCCAGCCTCCTGTAGACTTTGGTGTTCAAGGAAACAGTAACTTTCCGGAGCTGTTGTTTCTAAATGGGAAATGGTTCCAGGAATTATGCCATGAAGAAAGGGAAAATCCTCTATTTATGTCACTTTTGCTTTTGTTTACAAGACAAAATATGCATGGGAAACGCTGTCAGCTTAATAGGGTATTTCACAGTGCTGTCATCTTGATTTCTTTCAGGTGAATATACCGAGAAGCCTCCTCAGTTGCTCTGAACATCAAAGCAGAGCTAGTTTTGGAAATGGAGGACTGGGTTGGAGGTTTAGCCTTTTGCCCAGGCAGAGGCCTCTGCAAAGCCGCTGTGGCATTGAGCTGTGGGCTGGGGACACGAGGAGGGAGTGCAGGCCTCACTTCCATGGCTGGTCAAGACAGGAGATAAGTGTCCATGATCGCCTCAAGCTAGCCTGAGCACCGAGCTGTTCCGTAGGGAGCAGCCCTACGGAACCAAGTGTTTTCCTCCTTTGAGCCAGTGCTCAGCCCACATGATTGGGCTGAAGATTAACCTGATTTAAAAAAAAATAGCTAAAAAGGTGAAAGTTTCCAGCAAAATCAATTCCATGATCCGTCTCATCGTGTGACTGCCTGGACACTACCAACGGATTCAGGGCTGCATTAAAGGGTCCTGGAAGTGTCAGTGCAAATAAGTAGGGAGAGAGAATCATGGAGCTGGATGCCCAGTCTTTGTTTCACTATTTGCAGGCTGATTTTCTGGACAAGCAGGATTGCACTTGGGATAAGAACTGGCCACCTCTGGTTGTTTGACTTCAGCCCAGTTGAGTGGCTGCTGGAAACGGAGCCGTGTTCACTGGCCGAGGCAAAACAAGCCTTCGTGGTCAGGACGAAAGCAGCTTTTATCCAGGCAGCAGTCGAGGATGTTTGTCACAGTGAGTGGCAGCTGCCGAAGGATTAGTCTAAAGCTGAGAAATAAGCTGTATTTTTCTGCTCCAGAAAACACTGGTTACTCGAAGTTCTCCTGGAGCTCTAATAAGATGAAAGTTTTAGCGTGTGCTCTAGTAGGTCTCGTGTTCCTTGCGGTATAATGCAGTGCAATGCTTGCAAGTCAGTAATTCATAATGTTACAATATTATCTCGCTTTGAAACTTAGGTTCATAATAAAAAAAAAAAAACAAAAAAACCCAGCTGCAGGCGATTCAGCTTCCAGCATCAGTGTAATCAAATGTGTGCAACGCAGAGGACAGACCCCAGGACCATCACTTTGAAAAATACAGGCTATTAGCTCAAGGAGACTCTCATTTTCTTACAGTGGTATTTAGAGCTCATATCCTGAAGGCTTTTGCTGCTTGTGTGTTTGATACTCTGAAAGCAGGAGGCTGTTTTTGTCTTGGAGACAATACTTAATACTTTCTGTCCTTTCTCATATTAGGCAAAACTGTTCACGAGGCTTTAGGTTTAACAGAAATCTAAACAGAACACACATTAATTTGTAAGGAATTTGTGCCAACTGGGATCTTTAGTCCTAAAAGGAGATGCAGCTCGAGTCTGTTGGTTCAGCAAATACAGGACACGTACACACACACTTTACCAGCTTGACTGATAGAAGATTTACCTCCTAATTTGCACAATTGTTGGCAGTATATGCAAGAAACTGAAACCCAAAAGCCTGTATAGATTAAGATAGTCTCTTATTCCTAAAGATTATTCTCTCAGTTCAGAGTTTTCTCTGTTTTTTTGTTAGCAATTATGCCTCTATCACAGCCTAGGAAGATTAAAATGTAAGTTGATTAAATGTATTTTGCTGCTTTTTCAGTTCATTTGTAACCTGATCATCTTCAAAAGTTGTTCAGATTTGCAGAAAGTGTATCTTTTGTAGTGGGACTTATAGGAAACAGTCTAGGTTAGAGCTGTGTTCATTTAGACAAGTTGCTGAGATTAGGCCTCCATCTATTTTAATTTCTCTATCTTGGTTCCAGAATTTCTTGGACCTTACGTGGGTGAATTTCAACTTCATTTCCTCTGAACCCCAGCACATGCAATTCTATACGTTGTGTTTTCCTCTGAAGCTGTTTTGTCACTACAGCTTGGCTACTGCAGTGTCCGTGGCAAGTGAACACAAATGTGTAGTTAGAGTAAATTTATTTCTAAAAATGTATGAATGTTAAGGAGAATTTACCTAACCCTGGGGTTTAAATGTTTTGATGAGCAGTTTCATACATTGAGGAGTCTTCTTTCAATTAAGGTGGCGTATATTTCTTCTGTAAGCACTTAAAAGACTTCAGCTTGCTTGTACTGTTGCTTTTGGTGCTTTTGGGAATTTGGTTTTAATTTGCTTTCAGATTTTGACAGAATGTAATGACTAAAATCTCACTCTCTTCCAGCTTAGCTATGGTCAAGGGTAGTTAAACTCCATGAGGAATAAAAGAAAAGCAAGTTTAAAGCAGGCTTCTTCCTCAAAAGTGGTTATGTGTTAACTGTTCAGTTTGCTTTCAACGAGTGACATTGACCTCAAAATTAGCTTTAACCCTAGTGTGGGATTCGAATATAAGTTTTAAAAAGAAACTGACTACTGTAAAACTTAGGTAAACGATAAAACTAGTAATGTGTTATCCGTGCGCACATGAAGATGCTGTGTATTTTACAGATAAAGTTAATCTGGAAAGGGGAATTAAGCAGTGCTTTCTAGGAGCACGGCTGAGTGCATATGAATCGTTAGTGATATTCTGCAGTCCGTGTGGGGCTGAACAGAATCTCTTCCAGAGTAAGGAATTTAAAAGCAGTATTTACCTTTTTGTATGCATTACAGAGATATAATGGGTTGCATATATTCATCTGGGATTGCAGGGAGCAATTCAGAAACCCCTGGAAGTGCCTTCCAGCGAGGGCTTGGTAACTGTAAAGAAGGGGCCGTGGTGCAGATCATGTGCGCTGCTACGGGCCAGGAAGGAGTGCAATTCTTCCAGGGTGCTTCTTAGGGACGTACGTTACACCGAGGCAGCCAGAACGCCCTCACGACTAAGCAGGCTGATCTCTGGCTCCGTGCTGCACTGCGGACGTGCCAGCTGGAGTCAGTGGAAATCGCAGGATATGTGGACTGTCACCTCTGCACAGTACAGTGATCCAGAAACCCCACTTCACCTCCACAGGCTGCCTGCTTTTCCTCTTGCCTTGTGCTCTCTGATCATGCCTCATGTGAATGTTCCCTGTCAATTATGCTCAAAAGCAAAATATTGCTGACTATATTACAATGTCTGCCACATCGTCTCTTCCTTCATTATTATCTGTCCTGTCAGCCCTTTTCCTTGTGTTGTTACTGTGTTTTTTCCCTGTGTCCTGGCTTTATTTTTAGTCTGCTTGATGTTTAGCTATGCTCCTGCTCTCCAGGCCCACTGCTGCTTATTGTTCCTTAGTCAGATGGGTATGGGAAATCACAACCTCCTGCTTGTCGTCTCACTGGCTCTGGTTATTTTTCTTCCTTGCTTTTTATTCTGCTAGTTCTCCTTCAGTAAGTGGAAGCAGCAAGCAGTCAGTGACAAGGCAGAGGATATCAGGAGAGGTGGACATATCGTAGGAAAGAAACTTTTCTGGGAGCTTTTCCTTCTACTGCCTTTCCTTTTTGCTGTGGATAGGCTGCGGAGATAGGTATGGAAATGAGCTGAGAAGTTGCAGCTTTAAAGTGACAGGCTTTTCTCAGGGGGGAATGTCTGCTTTTTTAGAAGAAATTGTGAATAGAAAGGAACAGAGTCAGGAGGAATTCTGGCGGAAGGGTTAAAACAGCGAGTGCAGGCAGCACTGCAGCAAATCAGAATGAGCAGCAGTAAAAGGAAGTGACTCCCTGCCTGGGCAATGATGAATGGGAGGAAGAATATTGATGGGAGCGAGTGCTGAAGAATTGTGTGTGGCTTTGCTTTGCTTCTCCCATCGCTATTCCAAAGTTGTTGAACCCTACGTTGCACGGCTGGCAGCGTGTGAGCCTGGTCACAGAGCTGCACGAGGTGGCACCAGCCACAGGGCGTCTGAATCCGTGCTGTGACGTTTTGGGGAGACCCTTTCACTTTAGGATAGGCCTTCGTTTTAGTCTTGCGTTACTGTAGAGTCATCAGTGATGAGTAATTTGTCACAGTGCAGAGAAGGACCTTGAGGCTAAGACGACCTTATGAGATGAGGCATAACAAAATAAGGCCAAACTTTATTGCACTGCTGCAGTGCATTATTAGCGTTATCTGTAACGTAATTAGAGATCATGAACTCCTGGTTAGTAAAGATCTTATTTCAACACTTTTGTACAGTTAACTTCTATCCTGGCTAATGATGAGGGGCCATAGTAGTCTGGATAAAGGAAAAAAAAGGGAATTACTCTTTCCGTAGTGCTAACTGGCTTGCAGAATGCATCTGTAATTCTCCCTGTGCTGCATTCCCTTCAGCTGGTGTTTCAGGGGTGCTCTCTGAGGTTGGCCTCGCATCACTTGGTTCTGCACACGTGGAAAAACGTTCTGTGCATGTCCAGTTTGCCTTAAAGGATGAACAGAGTCATAAGAGCAGGCCTAGGTCAGAATCAACCCGTGCCAAACAGCCCTTGTGAGTTTAAGTTCAGCAGCGCCATGTGAATGTGATTTTGTACTTGTTCCTGAAGACAAGACGACTGGAAGTAGTGTAGCCATTCTTGGGATACTGAAGAGAGAAGGAGACAGCACGTGCCTTCGTGTGCAGCCTCGGGACACTAGAGAGGTCACTTTCATTAACAGTTTGTTTAAAAAAATAAAATCAAAGAACAACAGCAAGAAGAGGAAAGCCCAAGTTGCCCCTGCTCCTAAAATTTCCGGCTGAGCACTGTTCAAAATAACTTTCTTCCCTGGTAGGTTCTGTTAGCTGCTAAAAAGCATTGGTTCTTCTGAAGTGACTCCACATTCATTGTACGGTTTAGCTGGTAGCTTTTCAGAGCATAAAATAAGAATTCTGTATGTGAAAAAGGTATTAGTATCTTTATATAATGGCTGTAATGACCTCAAGATGAAGGCTTTTCTGTCTGCTAATGACTACCCGGGCTAAGGGCCGGAGGCTCTGCCTTCAGCCCTCACTGCAGCTGCTAGTTATTAACTGCCAGCAAATGCTTTCTCCCTCAGTTATTATTTATTAATTGGTATTGAAGCAATTATACTCAGATAATTCTTTGTGGGTGAAGAAATTGGTTATAGCAGAATGATTTAGCTATCAAAAGTAGGATTGGTCCTGAATTAAAATCCATTTTTCTTTCTCTGCAACGCGAATTTTGCGCAGCGGCACTTGAGCTCTCCTTTTTCAACCCGTCTGTGAAGGAGAAGTAACTTCTGTTAGCACATCCCTTACCACTGGGAGGCCACACGTGTATCTGATAAACAGCCAGCGAGCGCGGAAAGCACTGGCTGTAGTTCGGAAAGCCGGTGCTTTAATCGCTTTAACACTTAGTATTTCTATGGCACGGAATTCCGCTCTGGTCGTGTTATGATAATATCCATACATCTCTGGCCCTCACTACTACTGCTATTGCCTTCCCAAATAGCTCTCAGCGCACAGTTAAACCCAGCCACACTGCAAAGCGTTTGATTAGACTCCATGGGAGTTAGGCAGTAGTGCTGAACTAAAACGGCACAAATGTGCAAATGGACAAGTGTCAGTTTTCTTTTGCTTTCATGGATTTTTCTTTATAATAAGAAGAGTAAAGGCTGATTCTACAATTTCTTGCTAGGCAGTTTAGTATTGTGAATAGTTTAGTTAATTGGGAAGCCCTAATGTATTAGTAATGCAAAGAAACTATAATTTTCAATTTCAGGGAAATTTTCACCACATTAATATGTATTTACTTTTAGTTTATTAATTTTTACGTAATATAGATAAAAATATGCCACAAACAAAAGCCTATGTGATATCAGCATCCATGCTAAACTGAATATGCCAGGGCGTCTGTTAAAAAAAATACAAAACTGCAAACTTGCAACCCATTGTTATTGATTTCTGGTTGAGTTTGCAAGTCAAATGCACCAGGAAAACACTGTATGTCTATTGTGCTTACTCCTTTAAAAAAAGGTCTTGGTCAGCACTTGTGGTACATGCAGTATTTAAATGTGAAATTTATTAACATAAACTCTCAGCTGCACTCTGAAAAGAATGGCAGTGAGTTGAAAGACTTGAGATTGGGGATGCCTTGATTTGTTTTTGGCTCGGAAGATCAGCTGTAAGTATCTGGTGCTGTTCTCCTACTTTGTGTGCAGCAGCAAGGGGATTTTTGTCAAGAGGTGCAGATCAGTTCCTTAATCCATAGCAAAATGTTAAGTTTCTGTCTTGCTTGGAAAACTGGCAGTGGAGACAAAGGTTGCGCATGTTGTTGTTGCCACAAGCATCAGACCACAGTCTTGATGGAAATGTATCCATTTCAAGGGCATTACAGAGTCTGTTCTGGCTAGTGAAAAGCAAGAAAGATCCAGGGCTGTTAGGACTTCTCTACTCCTTCCTGCCAGTGTCTCACAGGAGTAAAGCCCCTGCAATTCCTCACATCTCCCCCATTGTAGGCAGGGGAAATGAGGTAGAGGTGGTGGAGGAAAGACCCTGCCGTTGCCTTCAGGTGCTAATGAGCTTATATCTGGTATCAAGTACTGTGACAATATAACTCAAAGCATGAGCACCCTAGTTGTGGTCTGCTTTCTAGACTACGTTCTTCTATGTTTCCGTAGGTCTCTTAGGTGCTACTGACAGATCTGACTTTGATAACTTGTTAAGGTTGCTTTCCCTTGCACCATCCTTAAACCTGCTTCTGAAGGCAGCAAGGCTCTATTAATATGTTTCCATAGGAGTCATGCTCTTTCTGTAGAAGCAAAAATGAAGTGCCAAGGAATCTCACCCCAGGACAACAGGAAAGGGAACCATTCCTGCACCAGCCTGAACGTCTGTCAGTCAAAGCGGGGTTACCCTGCACACCGACCAGAGCAACTGCACGCTGCGGAGGGAAGATGGGTTACGAGGCGGCTGTCTCGGCCGACATCTGTTTGAGTGACAGATACAGTAGTCGTGAGGCAGCAGAGTGATGTACTTTTATTTATTTCTAGACCAGTCTCTTCTCCAAGGTGGTTTTTTTTTTTTTCTTGCTCAGGTAAATTTTTAAATAATATTTTTCATACAGAATAATAATAAAAAAAAGCCTCTTTGTTCTCAGTTGTTATGGCTAGTGAGGGGAAAGAAACCCCTTGTATTAGGGTTTCATAACTATTGAGTCCAACCCCTCTTTTTGACAATCTCTGTAATGTTTATCTCATAAGTTTGGTTTCTACCTGATATGTATATAAATATAGTACATATTACATATATAAAAAGTATATTTATAGATTATATATTTATGTGTGTGTATATTTATTGGAAAGCTTAAGCAAAGGCTGTCCTATTTTTGTCTTTGCCCTAGTATTTTTTGCTGCCCTGAGGAAGAGCGGTGCTCTGGGGTTAGTGTCTCACCCCCATTAGCACTAGCAGCGGATCCGTCTGTTTACTTTTTATAGATGTGTCCACAGGGTTAAGGAGGCTCCTTCTTCCAGCTGGGCGCTTTCTCACTTCAGGTGCCTATTGTAAAACCCTTTCTGAGCCAGGGTGTTGACACGTTCTTCCCATCTCGACCTCCCTGCTCCCAGAGTGCTGTTTGCGCACCGTAAACTCCGCAGCTGTGGGAAGAGCTGTGGGAATAGCTGTGGTGCCTCTTAGCTGGCCGTGTTGCTGTTGAGTTTGCTCCCTGTAAACGCCCGTTGAGGCTGCTGTGCCTGCTGGAGCGCAGCACGCCGTGCCGGGGTGGGGAGAGGTGCGGGGAGCTGGCTGCACCGGCTTGGTTTCGCTAGCCGGTACCCTCAGGAAACCCTCAAGGGCTCCTCCCTGGCAGCCTCCTGGCTGCCGAGCGCTGTTGAGACGTAGCAAAAGCAGCCAGAGATGAGGACTGAGCCCATTATCTTCTTATTTGGAACAGAATAATTTGAAAGCAGATTATGTTTCTCTTTGAAGGGTAAATGACCTAAAGTGTAATATAAAAGTTACCCCGCAGTGGATTATTTTGGAAAATATTTAGCGACGTGTTTTGTTTAACAGCGTGCTGCAGTGCTGCGTGGCGGTTCAGGAAGGGACACGAAGACTAATGCTTTAGTTGAAATGACTAAGTGGGGGAAGGGATGCGAAGCCAAATGTGGCTGTTGGCATTCACTGGGGGGGTGTCTCTTGGGGGCCGCACATTTCCCCCCTGGAGCGCAGCGGATGCTTTGGTAGTCACAGCAGCTTGGAACCGCCATTGGGATTCATGTCCTCAGGACAGCAAGCAGCGCCTTGGTTAATAAAGATAAAAAGAAGGAAATAAAAGGTGGAGGAGGAAGAAGAGGTGCAAATTTCTATGGACTGGCTTCAAAGAAAGAATACCCACCGAGGCACTTCCCTGTTTCCTGTAGTTCTCCAGTCCTGTGGCTAATTAGATCACAGTCCTTGGTTGAACAACCGTGGACCATGCTGTGTTTCTTTTTGCTCTGATGTGTTCCTATATGTTTAAAATTTTATAGTGTTGTTTTGGAATACATTCATTATTTCCCTTTAAAAGATAGAGAACAAAGGGAGAGTGATGTGTAACTGTGAGAAAGTTTGATAGTTTTTTGTCTTACGTGAGTAATTCAGATGTAAGCTCAGATTTATATGTGGGAATATTAATGAGTGATAACATGCAGTGCTTCATCTGCAATAACATGTCTGAATGCATATGTATTCATAAAACAGGAACTTGTATTTTTCACTACATCTGTGTTAGAGAGGACATAAGATATCTAGAAATATATAAATAAACATGTTTCCCTCCCAGATTAAAGGACATAATTCTCCTCCTTTTAATGCAGTTTTGTTATGTGGATTCATGTGATGGAAATTGCTTGAGCGATGCCCAGACTTCCTTTTCCTGTCTTAATTAACCCCTGCCTTCTATTCCATAGTTTCGCTGCATGTTAAAAATGTGTTAAATATGAAGTTATGTAGCAAGAGAATGGACTGATCAAGGGACTATATATTTCAATCCATGATACTTTTAGTAAATCATCCTTTGAGGTAAGCATGAGCAGAGGTAATAGCAGCTTTCTTCTCTCCTTTGGAAGCTCTCCTATGATCAAGGTGTGTGAAAATTGAATTCATACAAACCTTTGTACATCTGCCTGCTCAGAGAATGTGCAGCTATGATGGATACAAATTCTGTGTCTGCCCTTGCACAAGTTCAGAAACCCCTGCCATGCTGGTTGCTAGTGGGAAGAGGAATGTATATTATTTTTCTATTCCCATTTCTCCTTTTGAAGCAGCAGAGAAGTCTCTTGCAACCTGAAACCGATTTTTTTTCCTCAAGCTGAGGTTTGCCATGGCACTGTGATTTTAAAACCGTGAAAAGTAAACTGGTAGTTGCTTTTTGTGTCTCTTTACACTGTGTCTCTATACATTGGTTTACATTTTTTGTGTCTTTATACATTGCTTTCCTGGGAACTGTTCAGAATTTTTTTTCAGCCGAGAGCTCAAGCATTGGGCTGAACTGGAAATTTAGGCAGTTAATATAAGCAGAAGATCTAAAATTACATAGCAATCACCCCTTGACCCTGATGATCACCTTTTAACAATTTTTAATAAATAAAAGATTGAGAAATAGAGTAGACTACATTAAGTTTCTGTTCAAAAGCATTACATTAATTGTAGGTGAGGATAACAATGAGTATATTGAAAAGCGTAGGCCCCAAGATAGCAGAAAGGTGACTTCCCTAGGAGCGTGGTGTCTTGGCGTAGAAAGAGAAATCTTGAAACATTCCTTGCATCATGTTGCAGAGTCCCAGAATGGCTGCAGTTGGAAGGGGACCTTTGGGGGCCACCAATCCAGCTCCTCCTGCTCAAGCAGCGTCACCCAGAACAGGTTCCCCAGGCCCATATCTAGGTGGCTTTTGCAGTCTGCAGGGATAGAGAGACCCCATAACCTCTCAGGGCAACTTGTTCTAGTGTTAAAGACTGGCTTATGATGGTGCACGCATTATGGGTCATTCAGAGTTGCCAAGCAAAGTGCTGTGTAATTTGTCTGCTAAGTGGAGTTAGGCCATCGTCCGGCCACAAGAAACACGTGAAGCACACGGAGGAGAGAGGGAGGTAGCTCAGAGCTAGGACAAGAGTGTGAACGTTCTGAAAATGTGCAGAAGCATCAACCAGATAGAGAAAGTGAAGGGCGATGAAGAGGTCCAGCTTTCAGAAAGCTTGGGGCTGCTTGCTGTTAACTTTGAAACGCTTAACTAGTTGTATGCATGAGCTGCTTGAGCAGCAGAAAAAGTCCAGAGAAGGCATAATTTACGTATGGAAATGAAGATTTGTAATTTGCATGGTTACAATAGGGTATATTATAGCATTTGTCTTTACTACAAAATACTGTGATGAGTCACATAGGACTAGGAATGATTATACTACCATAAAGTATTTCAAGGATAAAAAGGATCAGTGAATCATAGTGCAGCTGGTAATGTAGAGGAGTTGCCTGGTGTCACAGTTTTGTTATTCAGAAATTGATGGGTGAGAAGAAATATCCTCACACTGTTTTGTATGTACATATGTTCTTTAATGATGTTTGAAGTATTTAAATGATGTTTGAAGTATTTAAATATGCCTAATCATTCAGGCTATTCCCAAATCGAAGTTGCCAGTGATGCCTTTTAGTACCTGCATGAGGAAATCCAGAATAAAACTAACTTCCTACAGAATCCATCTGCTCGGAAAGATGCTTTCTGTCAAATACAGAGGAAATTTAATGGTGCTGGGCGGTCTTCCTGAAGTTGAATCACCATAGCTGTCAGGGTAACGTTCACAAGCTCTGCCACCTAAACTTAGAGCACCCCTCTTTGCCCTGAGACATCATTGTCTGTTGTCTTCCATGGTTGCCTTGTAGCATGTTACTAGTTCAGACTAGAGCAGATCTTTCAAGTTGAAGGATTTTCTGGTTTTTGTTCATCAGAACAAGTTCAGATATTTTTCTCTAAGCCTTAGGTTGCGTTTCCTGTTGTTATAACTGAGACCTGCTATGGAAAAAGAGTTGTCCTCACCCTTCCCTGCACACTTAGGCTGTATCATTTCTATCAGATCTAGTGATCTGTGGCTAACCAGTCAACCCACTCAGTGACACAAGCCAAAGGAGAACCAACCAAAAAAATGTGTTAATATTTTTGCTAAAGTGTCTTACTCGATGTGTGGGCAGTCTATGGGTCCTCTCAGGAAGAGGAGGAAATGCATGACTGCCCTGTTTAGTGGCATGCCAACATATCTTTGGATTAAGTACAATATAAAACTGCCTATGGAAGAATTTTGCAAAATGTGCCTTACGTTAGTGTTGCTCTATCATGTCCAAGCTGCTATTGCTATTACTCACATGAACAAGTTAATGCCAGGTGATTAATGTGTGTTCATTACAAGTGAGGCCTTTAAAGGAGTGTGGTGCTTCTGATTTTACCATTTTCTCTGTATCTCATCTGCTTGTTTAATAGGAATCCACTGTCAGTTGGATTCCAGCTACCTTGGTCACTATTTGCAGTGGGAAGACGGTATTCCCACAAAAGGCGGTGTGGGAGGTACCCACAGCCACAGCTGGCCTTCAGGTCTGTGCTAGATTATACTTAACTTTTGAAAAGGTTGAAAAGAAAACTTAATTACTGTATTGGCAGCCACACTGGGTAAGATTATTTGGCCCTGCAGAGTATGGAGACCAGGTTAGAGGAGGTGACCAAGGGCTGTTCCTAGGTGCCAGACGTGGGTGGCTCCGGGCTGTATGTGCAACTCTGGTCCTGTTGCCACTGAAGGGCTTCCTCTCCATGAATGTATATTATATATCTTGGAAGCTGTTGGACTTTGCTCTCTTTGCAGCAACAAGATGAATATTTTACTTAAATGCATTGTGAAAAAGCTTTTTTTCCCCCTTATGTTTTAATGTATTTACTCCACATTTTCCCCCATTTGTTTCCCTCACCTTTGGTGTGAGGAACAGCCACTGGTGGTTCTTTATTCACTTCCTGTGCACTAGCCCAAATTTTCTAGACCATTTAGTTATCTTTTTTCCCTTTTTTTCAGAGCTCAGAGTAGTTAATTTCCTCCTGTATGGGTTTCATTTCCTATCTCTTTATTCCTACCACCCCTCTCTGTGCATTTCAAGTTCTGCAGTATCTTTTTTTTTTTTTGAAATAGTGAATAGGAAGCCACCATGAATTATCTGCAGTGCTCGAGATCTATATACTATGGCGTAATGATGTCTTCATTTTTGTCCTTTATTCTTGCTTTCATCGGTTCTAACACTATGTTTGCCTATTAAATGTCTGCCGAGCACCAAGCTGATGTTTTCAGAGTGCTGTCCACCATGCTCAAAGGCTTCTTCCCTGTGTTATTGCAGCTAATTTAGGCTCCAGCACAGTGGGATTTTTTTTTGCATCACTTTGCACTTAACAGAATTAAATTTCATGTGCCATTTTATCAGCCAACCACTCCTTGCAGCATTTTTTTACATGTGACCGTCCTGAATAATTTTGTACAGTCTACACATTTTCCCAGCTCTATGTCCCTGTCAATTCCGGACACATTCCTTACTGCTTATCTCTGCCGCTATGGCAGAAGAGTTTGTGACTAGCAAGAAAATGGCAATTGGATGTTTTATTTTGTGACAGGAAACTTTCAAACAACTTCACTGCAAACTTTTGCTGAGAAAGGTTCAGACAAAGTGAACCTAACCAGCTGAATATAAATTATAAAGCTTTTTACTAAAAGACATAGGTAAGTGTGGTTGAGGTCACTGCTGTGTAAGAATTTGAGTAACATTAGTATTTGAAAGAAACTTTGTCACTGATGAAGTTCACCAACATTATAAATACTCTGTAAATATATTTTAGAGATTATGATTTAAGTAATATTTAAAGAGTTACTCTTGTAATCTTGGTGCAAGTGAAATTCCCATTGGGTATAAACTGAGAGAGAAAGAAGGAAGAACGAAAACAATATAAAGCATTAAAAAAAGGCAATGATTTGAATGTATAATTACTTTATTCTTTTACACCACTTTTAAAACAGGTTTAAAAGTGGAAATGACTTTTACCTTAAGGCCTCTGTAGCTGTGAGTACTTTTCAAGAGAGGATACAGAGAGAATGAACTAAGAAATCTCAGACTAGATAATGTATATTTTTCCTTGTCTCAAATCATCTAAAACATTTGAGTTTTTTTTTTTGGATGTTAACAAAATAAGTCTTTGTCTAAGATGTAGATAGTGATGACCACTTGCACTCAAACAATTTTTAATCCAGTAGCATGAATTATGTCTGTAAACTGTGGTCTTTAAATCAAAAGCTTTATAGCAATTTTGCATCACTCTGGCCAAATGGTCCAAACAGGTGTGCAAATTTTGTGCTTCTCAAATCATGCAGCTTTTTAGCAGAAAGGAGTACAGCACTGAAGCAGAAGTAGGAATAATCTTTTCAGTGAGTAGTGAATTTTGGTTGAAAATGTTGAATAGTTTTGCCTGAAACACAGTCAGGAGTGAGATCACGATTCACAAAGAACCAGTGGATAAAGTACACCCTTCTTTTTCAATCAAGTAATTCAGTAGGATAAAATGCTTGGCCAGGACACAGGAGATGTGAGTTGTATAATTCTCCTTATTTAGGGATGTTCAAGCCCGCTCATCCTGTTTTCTTGGAAGTGCTAGTGTGCTGGTAGTACCCAACAGAATGCTGTTCCTTTTTTTTTCTGGTACTTTTAAAAATTTATTTTTGACTTCTAATTAAATGTTTAACAAGTAGTGCTAGGGACAAATTCATGTTTGGGAAGAGAGATGGGATACCTTTGTCCCAGTCCTGGTTCTCTTTTTCGTTTCTCTTTACCAGGAGCGATTTCAGCAGGAGGAGTCCACAGTATCATTTTTAAAGGTTTGATGCAGGAGAGAAGTGAATTCTCAGTTTTCTTCCCCTTATCCCCAGTTAATGAGCCTGAATGAAGTTCTAAGCACGTGAATGATGTCCAGACTTCCCTCGTAGCACAGGGTAAGCTTGCCCATGCAGTTAGTGGTTCAAGTGATTTGTTTCAGGTACCTGTTTTAGAGAATATCTGATTTCATTGACCAGACCTTCACTGACCTATAATGAGAGCCTAGCCATCATCTCATATGCAGATGAAACATTCTTTAGGAAAAAAAAAAAAAAAGGCACTACAGCAAATTTGATTCAATGCTCAATAGTTTAGAAGGGTAAGTTTGGCTGGTGAGCTGCAAAAGCCAATTGTTTGCACATCCCTGTGAGAAGCAAACATACCTATAGTAGTAGAATACTGGGAAGGTTTTTTATTTACTATTTTCATGATTCTTTTTTTCTGAAATGTTTCTACAAATGCAACAAGTTTAATAAAAAGAAGGTATTATAAAAAGCTTGTGATTCTGATACGTGCAAAATCATTTTTTGCATTGGTCTGTGTGCATGGTGTGGTTTGGTTTATAACTAATGCTGCAGTGACAGAAAGATTACTGCCTGTCCTTAACAGAAGGCAAATAAGAGCCGTAAAAGAAACATAATGCCGTTGTTTGACATTTCTGCCTAGGCTCGAGAAGGGCAGGTAGCAAGGTCTTTAACTGATCTCTATGTGCCTGGACAATGCCAAATATACAGCTTTTGTGGGAACTCCAAATGGAAAAATCTTGGATATTCCATACCTGAACTTTTCACCTGAAAGAGGCTGTGTGTGATTTTGTACCATTTTCTGCTCATCAGCATTCAGCAACACTGCAGGACAGAGGAAAAATACAGAAATATAAGAAAAGAGATAAAAGGAGACGGAGAGCTGAAAAAAGATAAATGACTTTGCTGTCAGTGCAGTATAATGAAAATGAAATCAGTGCTTGGCAATGCACAATTGCCCAGTACAGTTAGTCCCAGACTGTGTTTTAAGTGAAATATATGTATTTTGTATTTTATTTCTGTATTCGTATAGAGATAAGTGACTTTGTTATTAGCTGATTGCAATGGAAATAGAGGTCTTGATTTTATAAAGGAGTAAGAATGTGACTTTTGTGTTCAGTGCCTGCTCAGTTATTGGCTTTGTCAGTGAAAAGATTTTGTTGTTGTGAAGGTAAGGCCCCTCTTTGGCTTGTTCAGGGTTGGGTATAAAAAGATTGCACAAGCAGGATATATACTTAAAAATATAAAACCATCTATTTAGTGGCTCACACACACACAGAAGATAGCTGAGACTTAATGAATCGTTAGGCTCAGCATTGGTGTGATCCCATCACTGATGGGACACCCATAGTCTTTGCTGGCCTCGCAGGCCTTTGTCAGGAGAAGGATTGTCCTGCATCATTGTCCTGAACAGACGCTCTGTATTGCTGAGCTGCTGTTTTCCATCAGCTCTTATACTCATGATTCTGGAGTTGGTGATTCCTAACAGGGCTGACTAACCTCTCTTTATTTATTTTTTCCCTCTTTTTCCTCCTCTTCTCTTATTTATGGTTTTACACCGTGCCATCTTGGTGATTCCACAGAATCCCAGAATAGTTGAGGTTGGAAGGGACCTCTAGAGATCATCTAGTCCAACCCCCTGCTCCAGCAGGGACCCCCAGAGCACGGGGCACAGGGTGGCATCCAGGTGGGTTTGGAAGATCTCCAGAGCAGGAGACTCCACAGCCTCTCTGGGCAGCCTGTGCCAGGGCTCTGTCACCCACACAGGACCTCACATGGACATGGAACTGCCTGTGTTTCAACTTGTACCCGTTACCCCTTGTCTTGTCACTCGTCACCACAGAGAACAGTTTGGCCTCATCCTCCCTACATTCACCCCTCAGGTACTTCTAGTTCAAGGTTTCCTCTTGAACCCCTTAGCTACTGATGATCTTGTCCTGACAATCCCACCCCTCTGTAACTTTTACTTGTAACTTTTACTTTACAGTTAAATTGTCTGATAGAGCTCCCTATCACCCTTACGAGCAGTTATGCAGGGTTAGACCCTGGTATGCAGGCAGCTAAGCCTGCTGGGGGGGAAAGCTTACAGCAAAAAGAGGATGATAGCTCATAATGGAAGTATTTGCATGACTGAATTATGTTTCTAATTAAAAGGAGTATTAAAAATTTTTTAAAAGATTACAATTTCATTTTATTAAAAGAAATAATAAAATACAACTTTTTCCTGTGATTTTCAAATAATTTTCACAGTACTGTTTGTGAAATACAGTGGACGCATAATTCATTTGAGAATGTGCTTGTACTGGAATGCAAACACAAAAAGGAATCAACAACAACTTTGAAAGACTTCTGCAAATGTGCATTTCCTTCCAGATTGGATCTGACAATGTACCTTTAATGAACTTGGTCCTGAACATCTGCAAACTGCTTGCAAGCCGGAATTTTCTTTTTTAATAGCTGACTGTGGAATCACAGTCTTTGTAATCACTGATGCTGTGTCTCTGCAGTACCTATTTGCAATATAATAATATAATTGTAATAGTACCAATAATAAAATCCCTTCCTTCACAGTTAAAACTCAGCATTCTGGACAGTGTGTTATAGCGGTGCCATGTGCTGTTAGCTGTTCATCGTGGCTCATAGATGAGTGCATAAATGGCCATAAATGGCCTCTAAGCCCCATGTACTGCTGAAAATACACTCCTTTTTTGGGCAGTTCCCTTCTAGTTTCTTCATTTTAATAAATGAGTCCCAGAATCCACAAATGTACAGGAAAATTGTGTCCCAGAGCTCTTTTAAGATGTATATTAAAATATATGGGACTGTCAGAAGCAGTGTTTTGTGCTCACAGAAGCAGCTTGGGATACTTCTAATTCACTCATCACAGGAGATAAATGGGGCATCATTGCTCACAGGATCCTCCTTTTCTGTCCATGCCTGTGTTTCTAAATATTCACAGTGATAGGGCTTAATCCTTAAATGCATCTCTCTGAATGCAGTGCAATGTACACGCAGGAAAGCGAATAGTACGTGAGCTAGCAGGCATAGCTAACTTGCCCACTAAAAGGGTAAGCAAGTAGCAAACGCCTGATCTAAATGGAGAGGCTGTATAGTTGTGACCATGCTATGTGACATGGGAGCAACACATCTCAATGGTGTAGGAGTTTCTTCCAAAATGCTTGCTCTTTCTAACATATGAGATTTCAGTTTTAATGAGCTCAAAGCCTGGCTGTTAAACTTTGCTACTTTTGCATTTGATATTGTCCAAGGGCTTTCAGAAAGCCCATTGCTTTAGGCTCAGGAGTCTGAAAAACCCATTAACAATCTCAGCAGTAATGGCAGAGTAGAGATCGGCATTCAAAGGCGAGTCACTTCTCAGGGTCCCGACCGAAGGTGCTTTGCAGAGCGTGCTGGTGGAGCTCGCTTCCAGCAAGACCAGCAGAGCAGCCTGCGCTGCTGCTCGAGGGCCTGATGATGGCAAGGAGTGACAAGGACGATGGCCATTGAGCTTATGCTTATAGTATTTGATCCCTTCCCTGTTGTGGCATGAAATGAATGACACACGTCTGTTTTTGTGGGAGTGAGGAGTAATCCTCCATAGAGTACAGTGCAGTGCTCCCTTAACTGGCACCGCTTTGGCCATCTCTGGAAGGGCGAGGAGGAGAGCAGCGTCGGCAGCGCGTCACGTCCCAGGTCGTTCACTGCGCTGAGAGCCAGGGATTACTAGTTGAACCACGGCCCTGCCTCTGCTGTAGGTGTCCCCGTGCAGTGCTGGACCGTGGCAGGCCGTGATGCCAGCGTGTCTGCGAGCACCTCTGCACCGCGCGGTGCTGCACGGGAGAGGGGCTGGGTGCTAGCGAGGCTGCCTAGCTCCTCACGTGTCCTCTCCTCAAAATGCAGACTGTTTTATGAGACTGTGCTTAACACCATCTGTGGAGATATATGTGTATATATATATTTATTTATTTCAGTGGTGAGGCATTTTCATTTTGCTAGAAATTAAAACAGAGGTGAAATACACTAGTAATTAATATAATGCTCTATGTGCTAACCTTTTTATTTTTCCATAAGTAAAGTGAATGGGCAAAGATCAAATGCAGCTATGAAAGCTGAAAGGTTGGCGTGTATGGAGGCACTTGGGAACAGCAGCTAGTTGTGCAGTGTTGGGAGATCCCTGAGTGCATCAGCTGGATGCCGACTGTAGAGCAGCTTCCTCACAGGGTCAATCCCCTGGGAGACTAATGAAGAGATTGACTGGTCCTTGAACCAGGAAACACTTTCAACTTTAGCCTTTAGTTTAACAGGGAATCAATCAGTAGTGGCAGCAGTAGAATCCAGCAGCGATGTTCCCTGGGATTTCTTTCTTGTTCCCTCATGTTTTTTGTCCTTGTTCTCTATCTGATAGGAAACTGTAGCTTTGAAGGCCCTCACGGGAAAAACACAGTAGATACTTTAGAGCAGTTGCACCAAGCTACTTGGGAGCTTTAGGGAAACTGTCAGTAGAATATTAGTCAGTAATATTTATACAAATGTTTCCTTAGAAGCTTCCAGTAACAGTTTCTGTCAGTTCACAGGCTGATCTGAAGCCCTTCAATTGAGTATTAGTTTAGACTTTTCTCTGTCTAGTTCTTTAAAATTCCTTTTTAATAACCTTCCCACATCCCCATAGTATTACTTGCAGTTTTCTTATTACAGAAGACCAATATTCAGAAACAGGGACTGTGGCTCCTCACTGATACTCTGTTGCAAATAATCAGTTTAAAGAAATTGTGTGGATGTGACCCTGTGTGCCACATGCTTGTAGGTATCCCTGCTTGAGCAGGGGGTTGGACTAGATGATCCCTGGAGGTCCCTTCCAACCTCAACCATCCTGTGATTCTGTGGGGTGGAGGATCAGAGCACTCACTGGTCCTTCTCTTCCAATGTCCTGTCAATGACAGTCCAGTACTAGAATCTTGAGCAGAAAAGGGTGCTGGAGGGCCTGTTTTTGAATATACTGCACCTAGAGACAGGGTCTTTATGAAGTCCCACTTCAGCCTTTTACAATGTTTATATCCCGTGAAAGCTTTGGAAAGCGTTTGCATTTGCTCGTGTCAATTCTTGCTGAACAAATACACTTGTTTTCTCTCCATATGCTGCTGATACTTCCCCTAATAATTGGATTTGCGGTTGTTAATCTGGGTGCCTGGAGGTGTGAATCCGCAGGCACAGTTCATTCTGTGGGCACAGATACGATGAAAGCAAATGAAGTCTGCCCTTTTAAAGGTTTCTCTCACATGATGTAGTCAGTGTACGTCTCCTGAGAGGGAATGTTACCCAAGACTTAAACTGTTAGGAAGGAAGGGACTAATGAAGCTGTTCTATTGACATGAGTGTCATCTGGGAAGCTGAGGAAGGGAAGAGCTTTCTTCATCAGCTGAGAGGAGGGAAGGAAGGACTGTTCAAACGAGGATGTTCTGCCCGAGTATCAGTGAAAAGATGTATTTGTGCAGTCTATGTTTTGTTGTACTAGGAATGGAAGAAAAGATTGTGGCAAAAATGCTGCAAAACTTTCAGCTTCCTATTTGGTTGCTTGGCTGTTTAAAGCCTAAGGTTTTAGTGCAAATGGAGTTTTGCGAGTGGTTGTTGGTATTTTGTATTATTGAGCTTCCTGGGAAAGGAATTGCTTCAACTTCTCTTTCTTTTTTTTTGTAGGAACGCATTCTAATCTTGTTTCTTCCCTTGAGATATTATCCTGTTATGAACAAACTATTAATCTAATGCTAACCAGGAAGTCAATAGGAATAAGCAGATTGGCTCTCATTAATTTTTTTCTCAGCATCTTGGGGAAATGAGTGTGATGATGATCAAGACCAAGTTTAGTCTCACCTGGTCATTTGACTGACTGGGTAGTTGTCCAGTCAGAAAGCAGATGTGGCACCTGAAGCGTGCTGATCAGAAAGTGTTAGCAAATCAGCACTCAGCCTTGCCATTAGATATGCAGGGGACATCACTGAATAATTCATGTCTCTCTAATAAGAAATGTATCCCAGGTAGTCGAGGTTTAAAGATGGGGGATGTAATTTAAATGATAAAATGTGCAAAAATTAATTTTCACAGTCAAGCATCTGAGCATTTCATATATTGGAAGCGATTTGATTAATAACCCTGCAGTTAAACATTTTATAGTATTTTCATTTTAATTTAAACAATTCACATGTTCTTATATTAATTTATATTCTGTAGATTAAAACTAGCATTTCCCAGCATCTTATTTATTGTCTTTGTCAAAGTCTGTGTATGTCACAATACTTGGACTTTGCAGTTTTCCCTCTTGCAGGCAGCAAAAAGCCTCTATTTGCCAGTTTAGATTCTTTGTGTTTATGTGATCTGCCACCTCTCATCTGTGTCTCTGCTGGCTGCTGGTTAGGCAGTTAATCACTTTGATCCCTGGTTGTGGCCTTGATCTTTCTCAAATGGGAGTCCTCAGATAGGAGTAATGCGCTAATTGATTTACTCCTTCTATTTTTCTTTCCCTGTTTAGAATTGTCGTTTGCCTTTATAATATTTTTCCTAATTCTCTTCAGTGTTCTACGCTCAGGTCGGTGTGCCAATGGCAGGCGTGGAATGCTTCCAGCGGTGATTGGAATGCATTATTGATAGATAACTGTCTCCTCACTGATTTACTTTCTCTAGCTGAAATGCTCCTTCTGGCCATGGATTTGTCAGAGGGTAGCTGTGCAAAAGAGTTTGGATAGTATCACCTTTGGCTTTTTATTTTGTTCTGTGGATTTGGAGGGTTCTTTATAGTATTTAAAACATACCTTTTAAAATATTTGGTCAGAGTCAGAAAAGGAGCTGGCAGAGAAGGTTTCTAAGTGGATTTTAGTGGATGTCCATATGAAAAATTTGATTTCTTGTTTCCCTATTTCATGGTTTATGGATTTTGCTTTTACTGGCCAAATTGTGTGGTTTTTTTTTTTTTTTTTTGTTCTGACAAGTTTTTAGCCTGAAGGAACTTGCACTCTGGAATGCTAATATGGTTGCTGGTCTTATTGATGTAGTCCCATTTTATTTTTACTATGTGAAAGTCAAAGCACAGAATTTCCAACAAAAATTGCATATTTTTCTTCCTCCTAAGGACTCAGTACAGTTTTCCAAAAAGTATTAAGCATGCAGCACAGTTCAAAGACTTGTCTACAAATGATGATTTGCCTTAATGCCCACGATTTAAAAGGATGTTGAGTGCTTTAAGGCATTTATCGGTTTATCCTGCAAATAATTTTTCTATCAAATTTTCTTCTAACTCATAAGACACTTGTCTTTCCTGTTTATCTCTGCAATTATAAGATATGCATTGCGTAGATTCACTTGAGCTCATGAATGTGTTACGCTCCGGTTTTCCTAGGACTGTATTTTGTCTTTTATTTATTACAGTTCTGTTGTTTTTTTCATATGGATCAAGATTTTCAGCTGCCAACATATGATGAATATGGATCTCCACCAGCCTTTCCACTCTAGTTGTGTTATATTTATGGCAAACATTATTGATACACCCCTGCAATCATAGTCTTTGAATTGTCCAGTGCAATCTGCCTCTGTCTCCTCACCTCCCTTTTCTATTTTGGTCTATACAAACACATTGCTTTACTTGTTAGATATTCTGTAGGATAAGTCTTTGTTGTATTCTATTAAAATAACTTATTTTGAGTGAATAATAAAATGCAAAATAAAACAAAGCTGAATTGCCTTAGAAGAATAGTTGGTTGGACAAAAAATTGATATGTTGATATGGGACGGTTATGGTGAAATACGACTAAAATGGTAAATCTCAATTTTCAGAACGTTTTCTGAAGAAGAACAATTTCGGGGTCCAGGTGTGCTGTTTGGGATATAGACATGTTTCAGGAATAATAATTTGATGATTTACACTGAAAAGTTCTATTTCCAGCTCTTCTTCAGACTTTCCTATTGATAGCAACGCCATCTTTCTTCATTCTTCATTTTTAAACTGGAGGAAACAACAGTCAATTTTCATGTGTTTTTCTCTGTTTCTTTTAGACCGCAAAGCTCTGAGCGGAGTGGTCAACTGTTACAACTATTTATGTTCTCTACTTAGTGCAGTGGAACCTTCTTATCACATTGACAGCCATGAGACACTGACAAAATGTAAATGGGCAGCTATAATAGTTACAGCTTATCATTTCAAAAGGCATCACTCTAAGGTTACTTCAGTATATTGCAACAGGGCCAGGTGAAATCAATTGCACTCTATAGCTGCTGAATGTTGTTCTTAGTGCTGCCCTTAAACATATGTTCGTCTGTTTTTATCCCAGAGCAGGTGGAATATTATTTCTGGTGTGTGGTGTGAATGCTTCGACCATAAAATAGCTGGTGGAAAATACTCTGCTCAAAACAATTCTTGTGAATTGTAATCCAATCCCAGTCAAACCAAAAGGAATGGAAATGAGCCTAGTCCTGTAGCATAGTTGTGGTTTTTTCCCCCAGAAAAGTTCTTATATCATGTCATCACCGATGCTGTGATACAGATTTTTTATATGTAAAATAGAAATAATTTAAATATTTGTGTTTAGTTTCTTAAAGGGGTATTGATTTCCACCTTCTTCAGGTAGCTGGGAGAGCATTTGCTTTGAGAACCCGAACAACTTAAGCACTGAATTCCCAGCTCAGTTTTTCCTCTGACTGAAATTCTGCAGCGACTTGGATGTACCCATATGCAGTCTGTGAAGGTCCTTTCTCCTCTCTGATGTTTTGTCATCTGTTGGCTCTAACACTCTCCTGACAACGTGAGTGGTTGGGCCAGGAGGCCGGGCAGCCTGGACATTGTCCTTTGGTTGGTAGAGCTGGCCGACTCATCTTGTTGAAGACTGACTGCCCATGTGAGGAGACTCAATGCCCACTAGTGCTGAAGTAAAGAAATAACCACGATGACTTGGCTTGAGTGTTTGGTGACAGGACCATGGCAATCCCAGTTGCCTTAAGTGGCCCTGAAATGGCATTCTTAGTTACATCTGCTACACCTTTGTTGTTACGTGTTCATTTCTGTGCCTGAGCCACTTCATCAAGATGATACAGAGATCCATAGTACTCTAAATTAATATGACACTGTGGTTAGTGGCATTGCCAGTATTTTATTTTATGCCAGTTGAGTATTGGCTGGATTTATATGTGAGTGCAGCTCATTAACTTTCTAGAGTAATTTAGGATCTCTTCTCGTATTAGAAAATGTAGCATGTCTGCGTGACGGTTTGCCTCCTGGTGAAATATATAGTTGCAGCTTTTGCTCAAGCAGTTAGCCAACATTTGCAGTTCTTTTTGCTCGGATAAGAAACTGATGAGACAACTAGATCTTTCTTGTGTAGAGTCGTGTTTATTTAGGAAGAAGGTGCTCAAAACTCTCCCTTTTTGACATTGCTGAAAATACAGTGCAATTTCATTGCTTAATGTTCCTCATTTTTGCTCCGTCAGCTGGAAATCCAGGAGTTTCTTCCACTGTGTTCCTTCAGGGTCATGCTACAAGCTTTTATCCTGGAACATCTGCTACATTTGCTCAAAGCCAACTTCCCCTTACCCTGCAACAATATTCAGGCACCCCTGTGTTTGCATTTAATCTCCAGTGAAACCTCTCTACCAATATAACTCTAATCATGGTTATTTCTTTCATATAAACTGTACTATTTAGTGATGATCTCTGTTATTTTAAGTGGATTATTAAACCAACTCTGAATAAGGATGCAATTATATTTGTTTACTTAAAAAAAACCTCTCCTACATCATCACTAGTAAGATAGTGTTTTTCATTAGCTATTATTAGGCCACTGACTTCCTTGGCTTGCAGCATTTTTTTTTAAATCCTAGCTCTAATAAAATATTTGTGGCTATAATTATATCCAAATAGACTCCAGTGCACTGGTATGTGAGAGTGCTGAGAATGTGGGGGGAAGGAGGCTCCATAGGAGCTGTCCCTTTGGTATTCAGTGAACACCTTTAATTACCATGCAATCTCTTTTGGGCATTGTCCCTGATTAATAATGAATAGGAGATTGAAACTAGGCAGTTTTTATCATTTCTTCCCGTTATCAGGTTTAATGATGTTCACTGGAGCAGACTTGGTGTTTCACTGTAGCTACTTCTTTCTCTCCTTCACTCATCAGAATATCCTCCTATTCTTCCCCCAGCCCTTTTCTGAAATGCCCTTAGTTGTAAAATTTATTGCATTTGATCACCATAAAACTAGTGGAGTTACGGATCCATGTGAAACAACTCATACTCTGCCCTAGTGGAACTAGGCTGCTTGCTTGAATAGAGAAGACCATGTCAAAGTGTTACGTCCTTTAAATCTATCAGATTTTAAAACTCATTTAAGATGCAGTGTCTTGCTTGCAAAAGTGACCTGGGTAAATGGCAGGCAGGGGCATTGCATACAGACATTTATTACTACATTAAGTGTGTAAACTTGAATGTTTATGTCAATAGTAAAAGCAGAACTTAAATCTAAAATACAGCCAGTGAACAAAATCAAGGTAAAATAGATCTCAAATTAACGAGTAAATTAAAGCTTTAAAATATAGAGGCATTGCATGAATTTTTCAGCTGAGAGTATCACTGTCTGCAAATTATCACAGATTTTGAAATAAAAAAGTGTAAGATTATTTCCTCACCTGTTGTAAAACTTGTAGTCTGCTCCTCCATGGAAATGTTAGAGTCTGTTGAAACACTTAAGTGCATATATAAGGTTAAAGATGTATTTAAAGTAAAACATATGCCCAAGTGCTTTTCTGAACTGAGATCTTAGTTGTAGATTTTACATGTTAGATTTAAGAACTGATCAGTCTGAGAATTGGAGCCTCAAACAGTTTTGGATGGGTCTCCCCAGAACAATGCTTCATATGCTGTCTGCTGGCTTTGAAGAATGGATTAGAGAATTAATGTATTTCCCAGGGTGGTAATGTTGACACCAGCTGATGAGCAGAAACATCTGTTTTGTAAGGGGAAAGCCCTTTGAGCTGCACTAGAACACCTGACAAAGTTGTACTTACTTAATTCCGTTTGAAGTAGGTGGGAGGGGAAGCTGTATTTAGTTGTAAAGTGGATTGCTATGTTGATACCAAGTTATCTAACTCAAGTTTGGCTGAAAAAAGAAAGTTTTAAGATCATCATCAATCCTTTGCCCAATTTCCACTTGCTGCAGTCTTTCCAAATTTAAGTACAACACAGAGCAAAATAGAACAAGACAAAAAAATGTGAAGGGAAATCCATGTGAAACCTGTCAGTATGGAGGTGTGTGAGGGAGTGATTTGTGTAGTCGTGTGTAGGGGTATATTTGTGAGATCAGATGGTGTTAATTTTGGGGCTGCAGTTATAGACACATCTTTTTCTGTCAGCAGCGAAGCTGGCCTTCTTGGAACTGATGCTGCAGCAGACAGATAGTGAATGGCTGTTGCTGTGTAAATTCCGTGTTAGGATGCGTGCAAGAAGCTGAGAGCTTTCTCATAGCATGTGGGCTGTAAATTCTGGATTCAGGCAATGATCCTGCTTCTCTAATCTTAAATCATCAGTGGTCCTGGCCAGAGTACTGCCTTTTAAGGGAATAGTTTTGTTCTTTTTGTCTGCACTGCCTAACAAGGGCTACTCAAGTGGGCAGTCTAAAATGTGTTGTAGACATTGCATCAGCATTGCTTGGTGAAGGTTGCTTTGCCCCAAGAATCTGGAACCAAAGGGCTGAATCTGCCTCCTTCAAGAGGATCATGGAATGGTTGAGGTTGGAAGGGACCACTAGACATCATTCAGTCCAATCCCCCTGCTCCAGCAGGGATCCCTAAAGCACGGGGCACAGGGTGGCATCCAGGCGGGTTTGATGACCTCCAGAGAAGGAGACTCCACAACCTCTCTGGGCAGCCTGTGCCAGGGCTCTGTCACCCTCATAGGACAAGAGTTCTTCCTTACATGGAGATGGAACTTCCTGTGTTTCAACGTATTCCCGTTACCCCTTTTCCTATCACTGACCACCACTGAGAAGAGCCTGATTTAAAGCCCTTGGAGTTAACAGGAATCATCAGTAGGTCTTGCAGGGCCCAATGAGCCATCTGTTTGCAGGAGCCCTTTTGCAAGCGGAGTGCGGTGCTGCACTTCATTCCCCTGGTGCAGGATCCTCAGCCAGTGAGCTGTAGTCCCCCAGGGCATCAGTGAAGGCAGCGCCTGCAGCTAGAGAGGTAGGTCTTAAACCTGGAGAACAGTGTTAAAATTTTAAAGAAAAGAATCCTGCAGAATTAATTTATGTAGATCTTCAAAGCTTATGAAGATGAATCTAGTCACTGTTGGAGTAATTATTTTATGAGATTGCCATGATCAGTAAATCTTACTATTGTAATAACTGAAAGAATAAAAATATGTCATGTTATCAAACATGGTGAAATGGCTTTATAAAGATAACACTAGTGTAAAGGTGAAAGTTTTTCAAATGAGATACACTAATAAAGAAGGTCAAATAGCAAACCATGTCCTTAAGAACAGGCTTGAGATTTAGCGGTGGATATTTATTCTTGAGCGGTGAGCTGTTGTGCATAGCACGCTTCAGACTTGTAGAGATCACCTCCTGCAAGCGTCTTACTGCCACATCCTGACTTCTGCCAAGTCTCGAAATTCCTTAATTTTCCTGGGAAGCAGACTGCCAGGCTTGAGGCACCTCTAGCAAAGAGTATTAGTGTTCTTCTATAGTGCCTGGGGGAAAAAACTTTGCTTCATTCTGCTTTCCCTTCATCTGTGGTGAATTCCTGCAGAGGGAAGAGACTGGACTACAGTCCCTTTGCAATTAGACAGGTGTAAATAATATATCTTGACTTCTATTATTTCTATGGCCAAAACGGTGAACTTATTCCATATTCCTTCTACCGGCAAAGCAAATCAAAACTGAACAAAGCCTTCAGTTTGATCTGAACTGTTTTAGAGGATGAGAGAAAAATGACTACAGTTTTTTTTTCCTTACAATCCTTCATTGCTTTCACCCTTTTCCTTTTTCATGGGCTTCACTTTTGATACAAAAAATAGAGAGGAAGCTTGGTTTTGAAATGTCAAAATAAACTTACTTCATTTTTTGTGAACCTCCTCCTCTGTTTATGTGCTGGAATTATTTTTAGGCTGCTGGAGAGATTTTTAGTGAACTTAATATTCATCTGAAATGAAAATATTGAGTGCTATTTTCAATTAACACTTGAGCGTGCATTACTGAAGTCAAGGTAGATAACACCCACTCCCATCATCTACCCAGCCACTCATTTCATCATTGAAGTCCGTCATATTGGTTAAACATGATCTCCCCTTTGTAAATCCATCCTGACTACTCCATTGTACCTTGCATATACCACTAATTCACAGTTTTTTATTTTATAAAAAACCTCTGAAATAATAAGACAAGCCTTTTCTTTAAGTGTTAACTTTATTTTTGATGAATAATTTTTACCTACTGTAGACAGGAATATTTTTCTCATACACAGTAGTTAATAATGTGGCTTCGGTTAGATGTGATTTGTTCTATATTTCTTACCCATTTCTTAGCATATATCACAACTACCCCTCATTATGGGAGACGGCTCTCATTTTACAATGACTTTGATCTGTTCTGATGATCTGATATTACAGATATTTTTGAATTACTTTGACTTATTTTATGTAATGGCTGCTGAAATACTAAAACAGACTACAGAATGTGTTGCAATATATAAAAAATTATTTGTGAAGGTTACTTTTTGTTCACCAAATACTTTGGACTAGCTATAGAGAAGTAGACTGTTGATCATTAATAATGATTACATGGTATTTGCCATACAATTTTAAGGATTATTTCAGGAGGAGCTGATAATAGTGTTAAATCTTTTCCATTCTGAGAATCTCACAATTGGAACATCTCTCCTGTAAGGAGAAGCTGATAGAGATGGGACTCTTCAGCCTGGGGAAGACGGAGGGGGGATGTGATCAGTGCATTTAAATGTCTGCCGGAAGGAAGTTGGGAGGATGGAGACAGACTCTTTTCAGGGGTGCCCAGCAGTAGGAAGAGAGGTTACAGGCACAAGCTGAAACACAGGCAGGCAGGCAAGAGATGGCTGTGAGGCTGGTAACCGCCTTGAAATCTCTCCCTGCCACCGTCAGCAGAGTTTCTATGTGATGCTGAGCAAATCACGCAAACTGGCACAGTCTCATTTAGTCACTAATTGCGTGTTACTAGTTTTCTTAATATCTGAACTAAGAAACCTGTGACCAGACGCAAAACTGTAGAGCTTTCATCACGGCAAAAAGAATTAATGGGAACTGTGCTTTAATGATGCACCATAAAAATGTTAGGTATACTTGACAGTCAAGAATCTCCAGGTAGGCACCATCATTAGTCTTGGTCTCTCTTTTTTTTCCTCAGTATTCTTACTTGAAAATAATAATGTTACCTATTCTTGCCAAGATCATGAAAAAAGAATTTCATTAATGTTTGCAAGGCACTAGCATACTGTAAAATCACCATATGAATAACTGAGAAGATTTTTTCCTTAGTTTGGTGAGTGGTAAATAAAACGTGGAGCTAAACACCAAGCAAGGTTCTCCTAATAATGGTAAGAATAAATTAAATTAGTGCCCATTTTGAAAGAGGCAGAAGATATACAGAAAAAGATAGCTTATGGTTAGGTGTATCATACGTAATCAAGAGCTGTGTCCCAGGTATGCAAGAGGAAATTATGTGGGTTGCCTTAATACAAATATCTTTTCTTAGCTCTGTCACAGTAGCTTTAAAAAATGTTTTTGTAGTTATTAAAGGCTTACATTTGTTTTTTTAGTTCTTAAAGGCTTAAATTCCTAATATTGCCCGTAGAGCTCCCTGCTGTAGCAGTGCTAAAGCATTGATCTCTCAGTTCAGTGCAGATATTCATAAGAATACAAGCACAGATCTGAGCAAGTAATTCTCATTGATTTCTATAGAAAGCAGGATCCTGAAATGGAATCCTGGTACCGAACTTTCATTAAGCTTTAGGTGCCTACTGAAGTGGTCTTCCTGAAGGTCATATCTTACATTCTTAGTATATGTTGGGAAGATACACAGATACCTCTGAAGCTTTCGGGGAGAGATTCTGTTGGTTTAATTTTGGTGCCCAAATCTTCCTCTACGGGCCTTCCAAGGCATCTTTCTCTTTGCACTAATTGTGGAGGGAACATAAGCACTTTGCTAGGAAGGACGGACTATGCATGTGAAACACAAGCTTAAGCTGGTACCTGTTTAAAACAGACTGGACTTTCCTTTTTTATCAAGTCTTAAAAGGTATTCTGGTTTGTTGGTGTAAGCATGTTTACGAGATCTCATTAAGGGAGCAGAAATAACTGAAAAAATTAGAAAATAATGCTATTTCAAAGTGATCTTTAATGCTGCCTTTTCTTTGTAGCAGCTCTTCAGTCAGTGATGAATTATGCACCTAAGCTAGAATCCTATTTATCTTTCATAGCAGAATGCATATTACTTTTATTTCTGCAGGTCTGATGCTACAGAAAATCTTCTGTTCTTTCTCTTATTTAAATTAATGTAAAATCAAGTTCTAAGTGTAGTCATCAAACAGCCTGTGGGCAAAGAGTATAATAATTATGCGTTATTGTTCAGTCCAACCATGGTGATAAAGTTACACAACCTATCTGCATTTTGAAGTGAAACCAGTAAACAAAAAATAATTTTATGCTAAACACACAAATCTCATGTCTTAATCTGCATTCTATTTGGTTTGCTTAAGCTGCTCATTTAGAGCAGCATCTAAAAACTTCATAGCTGTTGCTGTTTACCTCAGAATATTCCTATAAACTAAGGAAATAATATAATCTTCATTTTATGTACTTGGATATAAAGCATGAGCTAGATAAGCTTCTTTAAAGGACATCAAAGAAGGAAAGTCGGGGCCTTCAGTTTCAACCCTTTAGTTGTTAGGCCTCAGATTGAACTCTCAACCAAATTCTGTGTATAGTAAATGACGGAGACAGCTCAGAATGTGTCATCCAAAATAGCCAGGAAGGTGATCAGAGTGTCACAGAGGTCCCATGCCATACACCTCTGAAAACCAAGAGAGCTTTTCCTGGAGCCAGGATGGTCCTGACACGGCACCGTTAAAAATCCGTCATGGGTTTTGTACTAAAAGGTTGCTGGGTGAAAGGCAGTAGCACCCTCGGCTCCCAGGGGTCTGCCCTCCTTAATGAGTGCCTCCCTGCCTGCCTACCTTTCACGCTGCCCTTCCCTTCCATACTCTTTCCACACAGGATTGTAAGCTCTCTGATGAAAAGTGGCACCTGCTCAAGGGGAAGGGCACTGCATCTTTTGTTCAGGGCAGCTTGTAGCAAAGTGTTCAGGGTATTCTCTTGGGACATGTAAGCTTGAATTTCTTCAGAGAGTGGAGGAAACTAAGCTCCGTGTTTTGGCCACTGAACTAATAGCAGGATATTCTGAGAAAGAACAAAAGAAGATACGTGGTAAAAGAAAATAGTGCATTTTGAAGCTGCCCAGCATTTCTGGATGGCTGGCATGCCTTGGGCTTGGTTAATTTTTTAACTGTGTTCAAGTTTAGGGGTGATCTTAGTGTTGGGCTATGCAGTCCTGTTGAGTCAGAGGCGGACCCAGGGAAATGTTACAGTGAAATTTAAACATCTTCAACTTCAGGCAGGTGGCAAGTGAAAGCTTGCAATATTGAGGTTTCTGGAGTTCGAGACCTGTGCTCAATCCGGGGTGCGCCTTAAATGCCGTCTCTGCCTTTTGCTGAAAGGTACACGTTGTAGTATTGTAAGTTGAACCCAGATTTTTCTTATATATATCTATATATCTATTAAATCACCATTTTATCTTCCTATTTGTTGTCCTGTCCCTTAGTAGGGACATATATGACCACTGCTACGTAGAGTGACCTTTTTTTTTTTTTTTGGCATACCTGGCTGACCCTCTTATTTTCCTCACTGCTTTGTGGCTATAGTCTATTGTGACTAGAAAACAATTATACAAAGTTGTGTGTGAAGGTTAAATGATACAAAACGGTGTTGATCGCAATAGAAATTGTGATTTTTACCCTTGTTCCAAAAATGAAAGATTTCAACGTGTTTGACTTGGGATCTCCATGCTTAATATTTATTTTATTAAAATATGTCTTTAGTTTAGGAGTTGGGGTGTAGTTCATGCATGTCACTGTTTGGAAGGAAGCAATGACTAGAAATAGTGACTTGGAGGAGTTCAGGTAATGGTTTATCTGTTTTCATGTGGTGATTGAGCACTCTGCTTTATTACATCTCACTAGGTTACACTTATCTATTTTACATTAGAAATGATAACTGTATGACTGTGCACTGAGTCTGTAGTAAGATATAACAATAAAAATATAAAGGTGGACCTGTATCAGTTAACAACAAGGGAAAATAATGTGTCTGAATGCCCTAATTAAAGAGATACTGGATTAAAGCAGAGTTGATGGGTAAAATGTATTGAAGTTTAATATCTGTTTTCCACTTGGGTAACTGAACTGGTTCAGAAAATGAGCAATAAAGCAACCTTTGGTAATGACTTCACTGTAAACAAAATATTCCATTGGCCTTTTTAGTCCGTTTAAAAACATTTCAAAATTGATATTTGTGCTTCATATTTGCCTTGACATTTTCAGGTTTCTGTCCTACTGCTTTTCTCAGACTCCTGGGTAGGATTTAATCCTACTGCACAAAGTATTAGAGACTCAGATATTATTATTAGGACTGGCATTTTGTGGAGTATTGTTTGTATCAGATGGGTCATTTTGTGTTTCAGGAAGCAGGAACAGACCTTGCACCACTTGTGTTACAGATCCCGCAGGGACTTTTCACCCCCTTGTTAGCTGTAGCTGTCAGACTGTGTAAGGAGGAAGTACGAAAAAATACCCATCTTTTTAGCCTTTTCTTGGTTAAAAAATGTCACTAGCTATATGTCATCTTTGCAGTAAGGAGACATTAAGGGATATAAGGATGGGGAATAATGAGGAAATGATTATGTGATGCTTCCCACTCCCTTATTCATCTGAACAGGAGCTGCTTCTGTTTGCCTTGGCGCTCCATGCGGTCAGATGTGTGAGTTGTTTTGTACTGAACACATCAGTATGTGACTTGTATAAGCAGCTTTAACTTACTGCTTTGTGAAAACATAGGCCTGGAGCAATCATGGAGGGTTTCAGAAATGTTAATTGTTTGTGTGTAGGAATGAGCTTATAAATGGTTGTTTTTGCAGTCTTATGTTGCTCATCGAGGCTAACTGTGTCACTGCCAGAAAAAGAGAAGGCAGAATGATTATTTTTTCTTCTTCACAGTCTACTAATACTTTCAGGGCTTGATATAATGGGGCTTTAACAAACCGTGAACTTCTCTCCTACTGAGCCACTGCACCCTGCCTACATTCAGAATAGGCAGAGAACCATTATACTAATCCACTCTACCATCATATCTCTAGCAAACACATGTAAGTGATTGCTTTGAATATTTATTTTGATGCAAGGAGTGTTAAGTCTTTTATTTGGCAGCGTAAACAAATAGGAGATTTTAACTTTCTCAACTTTGTAACCTCAATTGAGTGAGTTCTGTTTTTATTTTTCAGCTACAGTGTGCTTTGACAAATGTCCAAAAGCCATGTTTGGCTTTCAGAATAACCCTTCCACCTCACAGCAACCTTAGAGTATTCAGCTGTGCAGTTGGGGTAGGTTTAAGGTGTAGGAGCTGAAATGACCTATCTTTCGCTTTGTTTTTTTAACAGGTACGGTTATACGCAAGGCCTGATGCAATCCGAAGAGGATCGGGGGACTATGCTCTAAATATCACAAGGAGACTCATTGAATTTTATGAAGATTATTTTAAAGTGCCCTATTCCCTGCCAAAATTAGGTAAGGTTTCCTTTAGAACATGAAGCTTGCTCAGAAAATGGGAAAATAAGTCACCTTTCTTAAGGAAACTAAAGGTTTTTTTTCAAAGGAAGGGACGTTTTGGTTGTTTTAGAAGGCTTTGTAAGCAAGGATATTTTCAGCTTTCCAGCAGAAGGCAAACCAAATTGTTCCTTCTTCAACCTTTCATGGAAAGAAGCGGCAAGCAGACAGTACTTAAATTTATTAGGCAGTGGGACTCTGGGAAAAGAACTTGCTTTCATTAACTACCTGGTAGAACAGGCTTGTTTTGCAATATTTATGGCACAGCTTTAGACAGAGAGCAGAATTTGAAATATGTGTGGAAACTGGAAACCTCTAATGTTGCAAGGTGATGTTATGCAGGCTTGTGTGCTTTATTAATTATGATTAATATGTGGTTAATTATGTTGTTGCTATGGAGGAGAATGGCCACAAACTTGTCTTGCTACTGAAGTGACCTAAACATAACATAAACATTCAATTCTGTTATTTTTTAATTTTTAAAAAATTGTTTCCTCTACTCTTCCCTTTCATAGCAGTCATTTGCTGTCCAACACACTGGATTATTTCCTACCATACTATTATGCCCTACCTCTTTAAGAGCATGTTTGATCAGGATCCATAAACCCTGTTGCTCAACAGCAGGAAGAAAGTTTGTATTTGGTCAGAAGTGTTAGAGTTGGAACCCCAGGTGATTCTCCTGGGAACTCAGGACCTATTTCATTAAATTCCTTGCCTGCTGGGTAGCTGTATTAGCCTTACAGCTAGTGAGGTAGGAGACAGATAAAGTAATTGATGTTGCTAGATGAGGGTGTTGCATGAATTTTTTATAGGAATGTTGTGGCATTTGTTTCTTGTTCTTTTTAAATGATGAGTTACAGGCAGTATTCTCCTGGAGACATGGCAGAAGGATTTAAGGTGTACATCAGACTTAGGTGTACATCAGACTTGCTATATCCTTTCATACCTGCTTCAGGTCGTGATGATTTCATACTGCAAGTTATAGACTCATCAATGCCAAAAATTTAAAAAGGAAAAAAAAAAAAAAATCACATTTTTTCCTCTGGAAAAGGTTGAGCAATGGGACTATGATCATTACTTCAAGTAATATACTTGGCATATAGGTGCCAGGTAACAGCAAACAGACTTGAGCGTGCTGTTTCAGAGCACCTTTTACAATGGCAACATACAGCCTTTTAACTCCATGTGCTTTTTGCATTATCAACAAATTGTGACATATCTGCTAAAAATATCTCTCCAGTAAAAAAAATACTGGAAGAGTATCTTCCAGTTTGGTTCTACTGGGAACAGAACAGAAGGAATAGCCACAATTGAAACTGTCCTTTTTCATAAACTACTTGTAATTAAATTGTTATGTTAGAATGAAATACAATTTCATTTATAAAATTTGAAAACTATTCGTTATCCTGTAGTGATACTATAAGAAATATTGCAAAGTTTCTTATCCCATGATAAAGTTAACTTTACAAAACTGAGCAGTTTTCAAATTACTAAATGCATTAGGTAGGATTTACAAGAACATTATATTTGATACAAATATTATAAGAAGAATTCAAAACTGTTTCATAACTGTCTCAGTAACATAAATATTTTTAAAAATTTCACTTCCATAGAATATTGGGATCTTTGGCCATCATTCACGAGACAACTAACAACACCAACTTTAAGCCATGACTGTAAACAGAAGGATATGGAAAGAAAATCCTTTAGCCAGGGGAATGGAAGGTTAGAGATCATACTACAGGAGGTGAATAGAAATAATGGAAATAAATACACTGTAGTCTTTCTGCTGTCGTGGTTTTGCAAGAGTGTTAAATGATTTTACCAAACATGCATCTGAGGGGAAGAAAAAGAGTTAGAACAGCATTAACTAGAGCTGTGGGAGAAATGTGCATTAGGAAAATGCGTTAGTATAGAACCGTTTATCTTTGAACTGTTACCTAATATATTGTTGTTGTCACCACTGCAGAGGATTGTATACTTCACTAAGGTTTTAAGAAAAAAAAAAGATTTTTTTTGTGTTATAGTTTAGATTTTTTTCTCTTTATTTATAAAGGAAATATCAGTTATCTTCTAATGGAAGTGAAAATTAAAGGATATCCTGTAAACAAGATTTTTAATGACAAAAGCCAGTTTTATAGGAAACCCTCTATTTTAAGCACAGAGGTTTTAAAATATGAGAAGCGTTACATATATGTTGCATATCCTCCTTTGTGGAGAAGAGTGAACCTTCGCAGTTGTAATTATTTTGCTTGAAAGAACACACTTGTTTTTTCAAAACAATCTTGTTGCAGAAATGCTGACCAGCTCGCTGTGCGGGTGCTGTTTAAATGAGTGGCTGATACGTTGCTGGTGTGAGAGCTGCGTGCTGCTGCCCGCCCTGAGGTAGTCACATTGCTCGGGGTCCTAGGCCCTCTGCTTCGGTGAGGACAGGACAGTCAGCTGAGCCCTTTCTGCTCGGTGGCCTTCTGCGAGCACTGCTGCTGGGCTGAGGGTTTTACTTCCCTTGGAAAGGGACCTGTAGCTCTCTGGGAAGCGTTTCCCTCTGTCTACCTGGTCGTCCATTTTAACTCAGTTTGATGCCTACCTAAGGACATTTAGGCTACCAATGTCTTGCTAAATGAGAGGCACTTGCGTTTGTTTGCTTACTCATGTCATTAAGGTCCACTGCAATATATAGTTGACAACTGAAGGGATTGTCATAAATTGGCTAAGAGTTCTTCATAGGAGCTGCTTTGCCTGACACTCCTACCTGTTAGACTGTTTTTGACCAAGGTTTTTGTTTTACTCGTGCAAATTCAGGGATTTGAAGTTGCTGTTGTTGGTTGTGGGCTCCTCCAGCTTCTTGGCATCCTCTGTTACTATTAGGGAGAGTGGAGAATCTCAGGGAAATGTTTGGCCATACAGTGAGTACTCTCTGGGACTTATATGGCCCTAGGTCACTTCTGAAAGGCACTGCTTCTGAAGCAATAGATCTGTCCACCAGTTGATGTGAGCTGGGAATTTCCTCACGGGAATAACCAATTTCCACACTTGAAAGGTCTACTTAGCTTGTAGACATGTAAGTTTTTCTGCTTTACACTCTGAACTGGAAGGTGCTTGTGTGGGGTTTTAAACTGACAGTTCTTGTGTGAATTTGATTTCCAAAAAGAACAAGTCAGGTCTTTAAAAAAGAAGATGATTTCTCCAACTCTGTAACATCACTATAAACACTAGCTAGAAATCAGGGGAGAGAGCAAGGCACTGGGGTTTATTTAATTCTGAAAAGACATGCAGCAGGTTTTTTTAAATTGTGTTTCTATGGCTGGTGAATGCAAAATACAGTTTTGTACTTCTAGAATGTATTTAGTTTTTATCCAGTTTGCAATACACAGAGCATTTTCTTCATATCTACAGACTTTTTTTCTTACAAGGATCATCAAGACCAAGAGTAGTTTTCTTCTGGGGAATGATTAAGTACCCTAGAACTCTTAAAATTTGGAAATTTGTGACTCTAGGTTGTGAATGTTTTGGCATGCGGGGTTGACTGCTATACTGTCTCTTGCAGCCACGAATAAAGGGCCATCCAGTGAGGTTAGCAGGAGGCAGGTTCAGTGAAAACGAAAACATATCAGGCTTCCTACAACAGATAGCAGATCTGTGAAACTCCTTGTCAAAAGATTTTTTAGGTATCAAGGCTTACATGGATTTGAGTGGAAAAATGGACAGGTAGTCAGAAAAGAGCTTCACTGGAAGAAATTCCCTGATTGAGAGAATACCTTACATATTTACTAGTTCTTACTCTTTCTGTTTATGGTCACTGCTGGAGACCAGGATACTGAGCTAGAGGGCTCTGAACTGATAGGACTGTTCTTACTTTGATCATCTAGTTTCTACAATGTTTCTGTTAAAGGGCCGTGGAATATCTCTACAAGAATACTGTATGTGCAGTATGTACAGAAACTGGACAATTTTGTAAGGTTCCAGCTATGACACTATCTTTTTTTTGTGTGTATGTGTCTGTGGTATGTAAATGAGTTACCTGTGTGAATTTTTTTATTTTATGGGTCTTGATTTTCTTGAACAAACTTGGATGTTCCAAGGTTTAGACATGCAGTTCCTAACACAAAGGCAATTTGCTCGGATTGATCCAATCCTATGCTGTCAACTAGAGTGTCTAAGTTAACAAGCTGGTTGCCATAAGTCCCTTGTATCATCATTGTAGAGAAGCTCTTCTTGGGGATGATTTTAGTCTTATGTGGGCAGAGTCTGCATTTAGAGCTGCCTAGGTCAATGAAAGAATGCCTTACTAACTCATGAGCTTAATTTAAGTGTCAGTTACAGGGTTATACTTCCATTCCATGGTTGACCTGGGACGGGTTCTTAGCCCTGTCTTCCGCTGTGATGGAGAGCTGGGGATAGAGTTGGGGAGAACCTAGGTGTAGGTGGTTGTGCTACCAATTTAGGCTCAGAATAGGCTGCTCTTATTTTCCTTTTCAGCGTCCTTAAAGGTGGTAGTAAAGCTGGTGAATCCACCTCAGGACATAGCTGCACATGTTACAGAAGGGTGAAAATAAATTCCCTTGCTGTTCTGTTTTGAGACCATTGGAGATAGATAAATATTTCATTTATAAAAATTAAAGTGTGTGAGAGCACTATGGTGTTAAAAATCTTAAAAAATATTTTTTCCAGACTTTGAGAAGTGTCTGTTATGTAGAATTGCTATATAGAAAACTTTGGATTTATTTCTGATACGTTTTATATCTTTTTCTTACAGGCATGTTCAAGGTACTAATTACTGCACATATTTATTTGTGCCAAAATGATACATTCTTGTCTTCATTATGCAGCACAGAATGCTATTTAAAGTTGTGAATATAAACTCAGAAAGTGATTTTTCAGGGGATTCAATGATACACGCACAATGGAAGACAAAATTGGACCATTAACATTTGCTCTTTGTGTATTTCTGGAGAGCAGGATTCAGTTTTTAGAGTGTATCACTGAAAAATTAAAGGTGTTTGTTTCCTGTGATGTAAGAAAGTGCTCAACCATAGAGAAAATTAAAATTCAAAGGGAAAATGTTTTGACTTTTGGAGGAGACTCCCGGACATCTGCCGTTCCCTTCTTGTTGGCAGTGAATATTTTGATGAGAGATAGTGCTGTTGCTGTGGGAGGTGTTGGAAGCATGGAATAAAGTTGTTGGGATGCTTCAATAGGATGGTCAAAAGGCAGCGAGCACGAGTGATTAACCATTCATTTAGATTTAATTGCTTTGCTCTTAGCTTCATTCTTTGATTTATTCCTACCCTGTTCACCACAATATTGTCTTCTTTCACTGCTTGGTCGCCCATGCTCTCTCTTCTCACACTCCTTTCTTACTTTTCCTTCATTGGTCCTTCCTCCTGTCTGTTTCCCTCTTTCTGGAAGTGGGACACATGGCTTCTGGAATGAGGAAGAGTGAGAGGAGAGGCATAAGGATTTGGTTCATGTGCCTAAACTGGTGCCGTTCAAAATGTCATAGTGTCTCCTGAAGAGCCCTAGCGGCTGCTTCTATTGGCCTCCACATAAGGTCCCGTTAGTCTGTGTCACTGCTGTCAGCTCCACAGGGATACCTGGGAAAATACTGAGTATCTCAAGTTACCTGTGGCATCTACCTGTGTTAGGCAGCAGAATTGAAATTTGCTATCTTCTGTCATCCTCTGATCAAAACAAATGTAACGGCTTTGCACATGTGACTGTCTTGGCTGATACTGAGCATCCTTATACAGAACTATATTACTTGTACTATGAAAGCTTTGTTTGGAGGGTGGGGGTTTTTTTGGGTATTGAGAGGTTTGTTGTTTTTTTTTTTTTAACCATTGCTAATCTGTGAACACTTCAAAACAGCAACTGGTCAGGGCTCCAGAGGGAAAATTTCCATCTCCATCCATAGGAAAAAAGCTTTTTTTTTTTTTGCTGGGCAGTACATCGAAGTATGTAAAGGAATAGTCAGTTACTGAACTGAAACAAACAACATATAGGAAATTCAGTCTATAGTATGATATTAAGAAAGGAAAAATAATATTTACTTAAGACTATTGTGTAATGTATTGTTCTAAACTACATTAAATGATAAGTTGATTCATCCCAGTAATTCCTGTAATATAATTTGGATTGGGCACTGTAGCTGATTTGGGAAATTATGGGGAAGCTGATCTCTGGTGAGTGGGTGTGCAGCAAGCTTGAGTCTGATATTGTTTGTAGGAGGCAAGAAGAATATGTATAGAAATAAAGCAGCTTTATATAGAATAAGATAAATCAGCTCTGGTAGAACTAATCCTCTTTCGAGTGAAGTGTTTTCATTATGCAGCTATTGTCCTCACATCTTAATTATGACCTGAATAATGTCCCAAACTCTCGAACAAGAAAAATGTGTCTAGTCCAAGGTAGTTCTCTGAGTTTCTTACCTGGTCTGAAACATAAATCCCTCTAGAAAACTACTCATTTCATCATGTTAGGTGGTTCCAGTGGAAGGACCTTTGTTGACTGTAGATACAGGAAACAGAACTGACTAGTTTAGATTTAATGACTGATTTTTAATGGCTAAAGGGAGTGTCTGTGCGGGACTTCTCAAATGAGACACATATTTGACAGACACAAAAACTCTACGGAAATTTTAGGAATTATGAGGAAAATACATGAACTTTTACTGATAAGAGAGGGTTAAATGCTTAAAAGCACATGGAACCATGGTAAAGAAGTTTTCATTATAGCTCTTTTCACTCTGCTCCAGTAGAGCTCTCATGCCTGATTGGTATCTACTTAGAGGCTTGTCATGATTGTCTTTTTGTTAGCTTAATCACACCGTTCTTGACCAGAAATGTTCACTTATGAATGTCAGATTTTGAAAGGTAGTAATGATTTCTGCTATAAAGTAGTATTGCTGGAGCAGCAACCCTCTTGACCAGGACTTACTTCTGAACTCAGGGATATTTCAAAAAGAGAAACCGAAAGATTGTGAATAACCTGTTGGAGCTGAGGGAGTTCGTCAGAGACTTTCACCAGCAGCTAAAACCTTTTTCACCATTAGTTTTACCTTTGTCTTAAAGATGTGTTACTAGAAAGAAAGCTTTGGCATGGCCTGCAATGAACTCCATTTGTAGGCACAGGGAACTGTGGCTTTGTATAGTTTTGAGCCATGATAAAATCCCTGGGTATGGTAAATCTTAGATAAGGACAATTTCATGTTCAAATCAGGAAACTTCCAGTTTGTGTCTAACCCAGCCATTCCTGATAGAGCAGAAAGCAGGGATGCTGTGCTATATTATGGCAGAGTGGTGCCCTGAAAAGTTTTGCTGCCCTGTCCCTGCTTTATGTGTCCCAGCAATATCATAGTCTTGTGCTGATAATAATAATAATAAAAAACCCCCATAAAAATATAGGGCAGAGTTCCATGCTGTTCGACATCAAACAGCAATATAGATCAGACTTTTTTTTTTTTTTTTTTTTTTTTTTGCATCTGCCGCTTGAGTGCAAGACCCTTAAGAATGTTTGTTGTGAATAGATTGAAACAAGTAGTTTTATACTTTGGAACACTGATACATTTTTGTGGTACTGTCTTTTTGTTTGGTGTTGTGCTGTTGCTCACTTGAAAAGTGAACAAAACTGAATTTCAGGCCACATTCAGAAGCAGATTCAAATGAATTTAACAGGAGCTGTAAATGACTGTGATGGACCCTTTCTTGCAGTCTTGCTGCCCTGCCTTCTGTACCAATTCTAGCTCTGCCTCACTTAATGCCTGCTGAGCTCTGCAGGTTGTTGCCTTCAGAACTTTATTTTAGGAGCAGGATTTTATTTAGCATTAAACTTGGGGACAGTTCTGGGCAGCAGCAGCAAAGGCTGTTCAAGGAAGCTAGAGTCTTAGAAGACTTTTCCCTTGCGTCTTCTTCCCCACTGCAGGCATATAGGGTTTGCTCAGCTCCCTGCCTTCCTCTGCTGAGGTAAGTCTGATGCTTGAGGGACTGTGAGGTGTGTGTCCCACAGTGCTTGTCTATAGCCTTAAATATACCAGTTCGTATTCGGAATCTCGGAATGGCTGGAATGGCTTTTGTGCAGAAGGATTGAAAGACAAGAGCAAAAGGTGATTTCAACAGTATGGGTATTTTATCGTTCCTTTTTTCAGAGTCAACAATTCATTTCTCGGCATTTTTTAAAACTTTGCTATCATGTGTAAGCTGATTAGGACACTGAAGAATATGCGTTTTTCACGTTTTTTCATATCAAAGCATCATTAACCTTAACCACATTTTCAGTTTTAGAAGAACTGTACTTGGGGTTAGTCTGTTAGGCCGTGCAGATGGTGTTATGACAAAGTTTGTTTTCACTGGATCCTGGTTTTAAGCAATCAAATTAATTACTTTGAGAAACAGAAGTTTTACTAGGCCAAAGTGTTGAGAAAGCACTTTGCCTACTGGCTCATTTAAATCGACTTGGGTTTGCTTTGGTTTATTTCATGTTTAACTTTAAATGTGTTCGAAATTTAAAGATTTCGACCTCATTCATGCCTACTGTAACTTCAAAGTCACTCCTTATTAGATCCAACAAAAAATGTCACTTTTCCTTCAATTAGGATCTTCTGTGTCAGAGGGAAAATAGACAAGGAAATATGGATACTCCCCCAATTAATATTTTTATTTTATTTCCTTATTTTTCTAAACCAGATCTCTCTATTAGTGATGTGTTGAGAGCTACAAAAAAGCAACACAATAATGTCCTGAATATTAGAATATTAGAAACAGAGTCTGTGTGCAGATATATAAAATGAGCTTCCACATTTTGCTTCTGTACTGTAAAAAATACAGATACAGACATAAAGCAGATACATTTTCATATATCATCAAAGAGCTGAGGAGTTCCTTTCAAGAGATTATGACAGAGTCTTGAAAAAGATTATAGCGCATTAAAGTGGGACTTAAATAGGCCAGAGATTTCTGTCCATACAAAAGATGTGAAGAAATGTATAACTACAGTACTGAATAAAAATTGCGCTGGTGTGTAGATTCTGTTGGCTTAGTTATAAACCTTCCACCTGTACTAGTTACTTTCTGTAAGCTACTGAAATTCAAAGGGAGGCATGTACTCACCTTTTATTGCTTTTGCTAAGGATATTGTAACTGAAGAGATATCCTAACACATTGAATTATGCTACATTTGCAGCACCTTGCCTGAAGCAACTTAATTTTTGCATTAAAGAAATCAAAATGAAAATATTAAGACAGGTGAACAGCTTTCATTTTAAAAAAAATGAACTGTGACACTAAATATATATATATATATATATATCTGTTTTCCTGCATGCAGGTAAACCATATATGTTATATAGACGTTAAAACAATCATTTTATAAAACACTATGAAGATCCTCTAGATTCTGCTAAACTTGCTTTCCCTGTTCTCCTTTTTTGTGTATAAATTTTCTTTTCCTAATTTGCTTAAATACTGTCTGCTTTTGTATCTAAAATATTTCTAGATTCAAGATAAACTCAATAATTTCTTCTCACTACCTCTGATTTCATTTTGGTAATGCTTTCTAACTAAACTTTGCTCAAGAAGGTATATATCTGTCATACGGATAGTTTGCGTCAGAAAATGTATGAAGCTCAACCAACTCCCACTGTTCAGTTCAAAAATATGTTTCTCGTGGTATGCTACTCCTCACTGAAATTAGGCTCAGAAAATATTGTAGATTAGAGAAATCAAGTTACTTTTTGTGCTAACATGTTCAGCTTTGGAATATGTTTTTCTCCTGTTATACATGCCATGGTAGAGAAATCCTGAGCAGCTGGGAGGAAGACAAAAACAAGGTCAAGGCAAAGGGAAAAATGCAGAAAGATATGTGAAAGAAAATAATGTAAAATCTCTTCTGGAAGTCCTGGCTATGGATTTCTGCAACTATTACCGTCCCTGGACAGCTTAGATGAACCCTTTGAAGCCTTCACAGAATAGCCCCTCAGTGGGTGACTTTGTTCTTCCTTCCTCAGCGCTGTAACGATAAGGGACCTGTTAGCTGGAGCCCTCATAGGAAGAGGACTCCTACAGGCACCTTATGCAGCAGATGGTTTAGTCTGTCACTAACATGGTGACATCAACTGCAGACAGATTTCCTTTGAAAATCATGATATTAATGCACAGGTGTTGTGGCAGCACATTAATTATACGTGGCAGCATTTATGAGATGATGCCTAAACCAATAACCTCACTAGAACTTTTCATATGAAATTGTATGAGATATTTCTATAGTCATCATAGTACTTAAGCATTTCATAATCATTACTGACAGTTTCAACATAATGCATCTTGCAAATGGAGAAATACTAGCGTCTTGTAGTACTATTTAGAAGCATAGCTGGAATACTGCTTAGAGGTAAAGGCACCCAGATTTTTAGCTCCTCACACCTGTATAAAATTCAGTTGTCAGGTGAGATTTGGGTATCTATTAAAACAAAAAAACAAACAGAAAAACCCAGAACAGAGTTGCAACTTACACTCCTTCTTAATTAAATATTGATAATTCAGTTTCATGTGAGGACTATCCACATGGCTCCAATATTTCCTACTTAAAAATTAGTCTGAGAGTTTCTCTTCCTACGCAAAGCTCTACCAGACTGTTGGAACTCTAATTTAGATACACAGAAAAACTACATGTTATTTGTTTTCACTGTTAATGGAAAGTAATTTTGTAGAAGTTTCTTCTCCCTACTCTTGAGATATTTTTAGTTTTTTCTGTCTTGTGGCAGTCATAGACAGTTAAATTTAATGAAGGAACATGACTGTTAATCAGTAAAAAACAGATACACTAGAAATCATATTTTATGCTGCATTTCACCTTTCCAGATATTTTTGTAGATCAATATGTACAAGTGATCAATATGTACAAATACCTGAGGGGAGAATGTAAAGGAGATTGGACCAAATTCTTCTTGGTGGTGGCCAGTGACAGGACGAGGGGTAATGGGTACAAATTGAACCACAGGCAGTTTCATCTCCATGTAAGGAAGAGCTTCTTTCCTGTGAGGGTGATGGAGCCCTGGCACAGGCTGCCCAGAGAGGTTGTGGAGTCTCCTGCTCTGGAGATCTTCCAAACCCGCCTGGATGCCACCCTGTGCCCCGTGCTCTAGGGGTCCCTGCTGGAGCAGGGGGTTGGACTGGATGATCTCTAGAGGTGACTTCCAACCTCAACCATTCTGGGATTCTGTGATTCTGAGAAGTACACATCAGCATCCAAGTGATTAAAAACAATGTGAATTGTATAAGCTATGACGTATAACAGAATGATATGATGTGGGTCTTAATAAAACCTTCCAAAGATGAGAATGGTGTCAGATGAATCCAAAGGATATTCAGAAATTTTTGAAAGTCATTCAGAGTAACCGTGACCCAGACAGTTTTCTCCAATGCTTATACTGCATTTGGAGACAACCTGATGAAAGTACAGCCCCAACAGAATTCACTGTGTTACCTTTATCAGTCTAATTCTTAGAAAAGCTGTGTGGCAACCCTGGTATTTCTGGTATGGGCATGTAAAATGGTCATATCCAAATACATAGCTCAACGCTAAATTAATGTTGCAATAGTAAATACTGGAGAAATAAAATAATGGAAGTAAAATGAATAGCGTTTTAAACAATAAAACCAAATCTTGTTACAAGAGGTTCTAACTCCTCAAAATAGTATGCGTATTTACACACACTCCTTTAACATTAATCTTTCCAGCCAACCATACATACATACCATAATAAACAATTACAAATATATGCATTTGTTATATTGGCTGTGTTTATATGTATGTACCACTGTAATTCTATTAAGAATATTAAAATGTGTATTTATAAAGATAAAATGCTAAGCAGCAGGTGGCATGGACTTTTATTGATGCTTTCCCAAGTCATAGTTCCCAACTTTATGTTAAAAGTAGGACCAATTCTGACCATACAATCAGACAGTGGTTGTGCTGTGTGATGGGACACCTCCGTTTGGTGATGGGTACACTTCCAGTCATGGAAGGGGTTTGGGTCTGTAGATGATTAAAGAGGTGGGGCTGTAGGAGGTGCACAGGCTTTCGGGCTGTTGTGTGAGGGTCCTATGAGGACACTCTGTCCTTGGACTATGGCTTAGGTTAATGACTTAAAAAGGCTTCTGGCTTTTTCCTAGCTGCCCCCTGCACTTAGAGATTCTCCTTGCAAATACTGTCTCATCAGATCCAAGAAAGATGAGACAAGCAGACTGGAATGCTAGGTGATGTTTCATAAGACATCGACTTCAGTACTAAATTATCTCCTTTTATTTTTGAGAGATCATTTTATTTATTTCCAGAGATTTTATCTTTGGGATGGTCCCACAGGTACCTCTGCCAGATTTTCAGTGTGCAGCTGAGGAGCTGTGAATCATAATATGGAGGTGGGGACTGATGACTGATGGGTGACAAAATAACTCTTAGATTCCTGTATATAATAGTATCTAGTATGTTTGGTTTCTATGCTCATCATTAGAAATTTTTTCGTCTTTGCCTCTTAGCAGGCCATAGGTGGAAGAGTCAGCTTACCTAGAGAGAAAGAACTGTCTCATGTGCTACCACCAGTTACCTATTTCTGATTTTTCAGTAGCCGTTAAGTGGAAGTCTGGAGAACCTGAAATTGTAAAATTGTTTCACTTCAATAATCATGTTTAGGAATACTGCTCCTACAGGGAGGTAATAGGTCCAGAGATAAAATGAATGTCTCTCTCCATATCAAAACTTAGGTATTATTATGCATACTGGGTCTATTCTAGTAGTAAATGCATCTCTAAACTTCAATGTGAGGGTCTCTTCCATTGCAGCAGTCGTTACTTGACATCTTTCTTACATGTTTGTCTGGACTGTGATGAGCAGCAGTTTGGGAATCCCAGGTGCTGTTAGACCAGAAATGTAGCCCGGGGCTGGAGGGCTGCCAGAGGCTGTGATGAGTTGCAGATTTGAGCATCATTTGTGAACCACCTGACTTGCTTGTGGACTCCTGGTGGTTGTCCTTGGTCTTCAGTAGGCGTATCTTGTGTAGGTTTTATATGGGAAAGCAGAAAAACATACACTTTAAAAAGATAATTTCTGACAGAAAGTCGGTGTTTTGATTGATCTTTAAAGGTGATAAGTCCTGTTTAAGCCTTAGAATTATCATAAGCCTGATTTAGAATGTTTTCAATTAAGAGATTTTATAGAATTTGATCCAGCTTTATTCACTTCCTTTATGTTTCTTTTAAATCTCAATGTAATTAACAGAATTCTTATTATACTCTTTTATTTGTTATCTGAAGCCAAAATATTGAGCAATTTTAGCAGATGAGATTGGGTAATATTCATATATGCAGGCAGAGCTTTCTGAAAAAGAATTCTGAAAAATGGCCAGGCTAAATGTTCTCTTACAGGGTAGTGTATGATAAGCGTACACAGCTCTGTTCTTCAATTTCCCAATTCTGTGTAATAAAATTAAGCAAAAACATAGCATATTGAGATCAGATTTTTTTTTACACTCATCAACACTGGTTAATGTATCGTTGCAAGTAGTAGCACATCTTTTTGTATTATGATATGCCTCAGCTAGGCTATTGTGTTCTCAGATACCAAACATGGCTAGACCTGATCAGTGTGATCAGTGAAGGCCGCCCTGTACGTAAAATGATCTTTTAATTCAGTAGGTGTTGCTTTTGCTTCAGATCTACTCAAATTCCTTTATTGTTATTGTGTGAATTACAAAGCAAGGAAGTCCTTCACCGCATCATTCACTACGAGTTGTGTATTTTGAGAGGAATAAATATGACTGATTACATTTTGGTCAAATTTCAACATAATGTAAATTGAGATTGTATGTAAATGAATCTTCAGTATCTAAAATGCCACTGATCCAAAGTGGATACAAAATAATAAATGAAGCGAGTAAGTCAGCACTGATTTGCCATCAAATCATTTTTCACTCACTTTTACCACCCTAAAGTGTGTATTCATGATGGAACTTGATTTTCACCCTTGTTTTCTCTTCAGTAAAGTTATATTGTTGGATGCTCATAATTTATTCCTTATATTGTCTGTATTGAATATATAGTACAGGCTGTGAAAGGAAAATCAAATCACTGAGTCTTATGTTCTAAAAGTATCAGAATAATTTACATCCCGTAAATATTTTCATAGGGTGATAGGTAAAGCTGGCATACTACCTTTGTGAGCAGAAGTATTTGCCATTATCAATTATGATTACTGCAAAATTATAGATTTTATGAGTTTGTACAGCTTGCAAATTAAACTTATGACAAGATGACCTGAGTTATTAAGGTGGTATTCTGCAATGAGTAACACTGAAGTATATAACAATCTTTGAATACACGAAAAGCATTCTTGTTCAATAATAATTGAAGAAGTAATCTTGAATTTTATAGTTAAAAGGAATGCTACTTTTTTTTTTTTTTTTTATGTGAGAAAGACAGCTTTAAAATGTATCTAGTATCAGCTAAGCCTGCTATCTGGCATATCTTTAGTGGACATCGAAAATAGCTACTTATGTCAATAAGGACATAACAGAGGAAAATTGCCCTGTGCAGCCCCATACAATCCAATGGATAATTTGCAAATGCAAGTCTCAATTAAAGATCTATTTCAACAGATCATGTAAAATCTTGACTGAATCTAAGTGCATGGTAATTCTGACAAACTGAAATCTAGCAAATACTTTGTTGACCTCCCTGAACTTTTAAACATGTAATAGGAGATACCAACAGATGATTTGTATGCACAGTTCCATTAAGTACGTGAAGTGGGAAAGGTAACATATGCTAAGATCAAAATACTTACAGAAGAAATGTTTAAAATTCATATAGTGGAATAGGAATGAAGATGAAATAGACTTAACATTTATTTAGTTGTGACGGATTTGATTTTTGAAGACATGTATGTGCTTACCATTTTTGGTCTTGTCTGTGGCCAAAGTTTGCGGCTCATCAGAGTAGAAAAATGCAGGTCATAATTAAGGCTTTGCAATTGCATGTAGTAGGTTTTCATGATAAAAATATAGCAGCTATTTGTGACAAATTTATGACAAATTTTCAAAAAGCTATTGCACATTACCTCTGATCCCTGAAGAACCCATTCTTCAAATTTCCCCAATAATCTTTGAAAAGGAAGGATACAGGATACAGGATAGTTCACAGGATAGTTACAGGATAGTTCACTTAATGGAAAGTGCTACAGCTAGAATATACTTTCACCAATGTTTGACAACATTTTTGATACAGGCTATCTCGATTTTTAGTTTTCAATAATCTTTTATTCTCTAAACCTTAACCGAATCCTTATTTATGTGTTCTTGCCCATGTTACTAGTAAACTAGTAAACTAGTAAAGAGATACTGTGAAGTGTCATTTGCAGTGCACAAAAAGGTGCTGTGCTAAGTGATGTGTCACCCAGTTAAAGATCCCTGGGGAAGAATGTTCCTGTTGGTGCAAGGCACACCTGCTTCCTCACTCTCTGGAGTCATCTGCTAAGCTGATGTCTAGCCAAGGAAGCTCCGTCTCTTTCTGACGGTGTTTCTGCCGCATATCACAGCTCTGTACGGCTCTTTCTCCATGGTGCTATTCCTACCCTAGAGATACAGGTATAAGCAGTACAAGTAACTGACTGGTAAGTCTTTACATCACCACTTGTATTTCCTTGGAATTGCGTGCTTAAGGACGAAGTCTTTGGTACCTCAAATGTAGATTTGATTTAATAAAAGATCAGTTAAGTTTCCAGGCTGAGCAGGATTTCAGTTGGAGTTTTGAATCCACAATCTTTTTTTGACTGCTAGTTCAGAAAGTCTTCCCTGTTGGCTCCTTTCAGGCTCTGTTTTGGGGTGTGATTGCACTATACGGACTTCAGAAGGGTATCCGTCTTATGAAGCTCTCCTGCTCCTACCTACCTCTTCCTGCTTCCTGCAAGCAGAGGTCATTAAAAACATTTGTTGGTTATTGCTGTAAATCAGCTTGGTGAAATAACACAGATAAAAATAAAGATTCCTGGGGGCATTTAGATTTTTTTTTAAGATGAATTGACAATCACTTTTTAAAAGATACATGAAGAAAAATGCCTCACAGCAAATAATTAAACACCCCAATAAGCGTCTTATTGACATTGGGCATTCCTTATAAAGGAATGTCTGGAATCACAGATTTATAATCTGAAAGCAATGGACTGGTGTCAGCCTCTCTGTAAAACAAATTTATCAGTGTTGTGTGGTTCTTTGACCGTTTCATCTCTAAAATTTGCTTATGATTGGAGCTAGTTGGATTTCTCCTGTTAATTTTTTTTTTGCTTTCTTCCCCCAAGTTCTTGTAGCTTTATGTTTTTTTCCATGCACACTTATCATTTTTTTATACAAAAACAGTAGTAATTGAAAATGCCATTTCCTTTTGTCCCTAAAGTCTTAAAGAAGTTGTTACTGATCAGCTTTACTCTCACTCTGAGGAGACTTCCCCATCACCCTATTCTAGTGTGTCGGGATTAAGGGAGTTGGAAAGGGAAGAGGCAGATGGTTATTGCTGCTGCAAAGCTGAGAAATGTTGCTGATCAGCTGAGAAATGTCCTTTCTCTGCAAATCTCTTCTCAAATGTCTGCAAGGTCTTTCTTCAAGCTTGTGTTGACAAGTTAGCAGTGAGAGAGGTTGCTGTGAAGGGTATGTTCTCCTTTGGAGAACTGCTCTATTCCCGCTTACACTTGTATCGAAGTTATTATACACCAGGTAGACTATAAAAAGAAAAACAAGAGAGAAATTATTTTCCATTTACTTCTTACTGGTTGAGAAAGCAAATTGTCTTTTCTAGGGTGTTGTGGCTAACTTGCATTATTTTTTTAAGTAATTTCTAGAGTATAATAAAAGCATCTGGAGTAAAAAATTGCAGAGAAGAGCCCAAGGGATAATCTGAAGGTACAGCAAGATGATTAGAGCTTTAGTTATACAGGTCGTATATATCCTGGAGTCAGTGGGAAAAAAATGAAATGATGTCCACGGTCATTAATAAAAAGCTTTGAGCTGACACAGAAAACAAACCAATTTCTTACAAGAGTTATGTGTGAAAAAGGTATACTCCTTTCTTTTCAAAATCCAGGATTTCTTCACTAGCTCTAATTCATCTCTTAGTACTGGGCTCAGTACCGAAGCATGCAATCTGACCTTTGCAGGTGTCTTCAGTGACCAGAAGTCCATTCTTCGTAGGAGGAAACTGTCATTGCAGGGAAACACTATAAAATCCTTAGAAAGAAGTTGTCTCTCTATATATTATTGGTTGTTTCTACTTATGTCAGACCAAGACATAAGTAGACATATGACATCTTTTTAAAACAAAGAGCCTCTATGCAACAGCTGAAAATAGAGCCTGTTGTGTGAGCAGGTACATCCTCTAGACTTCTCTTAGCCAGGCCTCCTAGACTGGTCGGTTAAGTACAGCTGATGAAAATGATGAATTTTAGTGAAAATGAGAGCGATGTCTGTGGGCCTGATGAAAGAGAGGCTAATACTGTGCTTTTAGATAGTGACGGAGACAGAATTTTAGCCCACAGAGAGAGAAGTGACATATGGCAAAAAGCTTCTTTAAGGTCGCTGAATCCTAGTTTACTGCAAACTTGACTCCGGCTTTCTGTTTTTTAAGCACTGAATTTTAATTCCCTTCTGTCTGGAGAAACAACTTGCAAATTTTTGCCCGGAATTGAGAAGGTAAATCTTTCTGCAGGACAGAGCTTTCACTGCTTGGGTGCCAGTGTCAAGTTGTTATCTGCCAAATTGGTAAGAACATCTTCTCTGCTACAAGGGAAGGGAGCTGAATTTTACACCTGGGCTTCTGCAGGAGTCTCCCAGCAGGATCTCCCATGGTTTCAGTTGGATCAGCACTATTTCCTTCTATTCTCTGCCATCAGCCATGTGTTTTGGCCACAGGTTACTCTGAGGAAACAAGGACAAGGAGCACGTTACTCTGCCACAGCTGCTCTCTGGGTAACTTTGTGTCCCTGGAACGGTGGGACACAAAGCCAATGTCATGAGTGCATTGCTGCTGTTAAATTATCATTCCACTCACTAGTGAATCAGCATTTCTGGAAGTGGATTCTTCTGTCAAAGGTTATGTGGTTATGCTATTTGGGGAAATGCTGAGTGAGGGCTTCCTCACATTTATCTCTCTATTTTGACCACAGAGGAGTGTGTTGCTTTCAGGGTTGTGTCCTTTTAGAAGGCATTAAAGAAAGAAAGGAATTGAAAAAGACAAAAGTAGAGTTTACTTCTGCAGTGCCTGCATAAGCATCCCAGATGACATCTGTCGAAGGTGGGGGACAATGTTCCACATTTTTATAGTGGGAAATGTCAAATGTTGGAACAATTGTATTAGCAATGTTTCTGCCTGCTTTCCATATATGCCTCCATAAAATACAGATAGCTTAAGTGTGCTTGTTGATGGGTAGATCAGAATCTTGAGAATCAAAGCTCTTGCCTTTTGCACTATATGTTACACAATGCCTAACTGTTCTTTGGGTGTCAGTTTCTGCAAAGGGCTTTAGTTAATTCATCTTGTCATGTGTGTGGTATTGGCATCCATCAGAGCAGTGCTTGAGAAGCGAGCCCTGGCAAACAAAAGTAGATGTGTGTCTAGCTTTTTCTTTTCCTGCAATTGAGATTTTTTCTGTAATGCTGCTGGGTGACAACCCCAGAAATATAACTTATATGCCTGATATAAATAAATAGGCTTATTTCTAAGCAGTATAAGTAGTCTCACTTGCTGCAGGACAATCTTGAATAGGAAAAACTACAGGGACTGTTAAGGCCAGGTTGGTAGAATGAATAATATATGTAGGAACACAGCCTTAGTTATGGAAGTCAGGCCTGTTTTTATATTTGACTACAAGATATATTTCAGCAACTCACCAAGCTCAAATTTAAATACAGCTAGACTTTTCTGCTTTTGATAACTCCCAAAAAAATTGTTTTCCTTGACTGAAATGAATCTTATGGTATCTGGCTTGTGTTCGCACTCTGTCCACACTAATAGAATTCTTTACATCTAGTTTCTCAAAATCCACAGAGTTCTTGAATTTTTAATATAGCATTATTTTTGAAGAAAATTAAAACATCTATTTTAAAACGTGTAAACACTGTTTATATATACTATATATATGTATTTTTTTTCACCACATGTATTGTGGCTTAGTAAAGGAATAGGTGAACTGTCTCTGAGCAAAGTAGAGTTAAGTATTCAGAACTGATGACTTGTTATTGGTCTGTGAAGGATAAGAAGGAAGGAAAGTGTGAGAATAGGAAAGGCAGGATGTGGAGTTTGTGCACTGAGTTATCAGTTTGAAGTGAACACTTGTGCCTTAGACTTGGAGCAGAAATAAGAAACAAGGGAAAGAAAAAGGGCTCTTGGTAATCAAGAGAAAATCTGGCAATTAGGTCTTGCCCTGCAACCTATTTCCTCCTAGAATCTCTAGACGCTCAAAATACCCTGAAGACAAAATCCAGATGCTCTACTTTTGGCAATTAAATTATATTTTGCAGTTCAGGTCCAGAAGCACTAGTGACTCTGTCTATGATGTTTTTCCATTGTGGGATAACTACAGCATTGATTTTAAATATATATTCCCTAGGTACCGTATCCCTCCTTTTCACACTGTGTCAGTTCCACGTCTTTTCCAAATCCACTCAGTTTCTTTCTTCTTTATGTGCAGATAAGGGCCGTGGCCAGTTTTACTACAGGCAGTTCTTTCTCAGAGCTGGGTCTTAGAAAATCGACATTGTGGCTGGAAGGCAGATTCCCTTGTAAAACCCTGTGCTTCCAATTCTCATCAAGACCAGAATCTTGCAGGCATTGTGAAAAGGTAGAGTCAGATGAAGGAAAGCATTCATTTACAGTAGATTACCTGAAACTTTATAACAGACATAAACGCTCCTGCCTCAGCACTTAATCCAGGTACTGATTGACAGGGATCGAAGGGCAGAGGGAAGAGAGCTAGCAAATGAAAAAAAAATGAGAGAAACTTTTGCTGTTTGTCTTTTATGACTCTTCATTCCGAAGTGCCACTTGCTGAAGTGTCTGGGTAAAGCAAAATACGAGCATTATATGGACACCTGAGTTGATAAGGGATTGCAGTGTCTAGTTCAGGGTGTTAAATGAGCCTCTATCTTAGGGTATCTTTGTACCCTTACAGACAAGATTAAGAACAGTTCATTGCAAACTTCTTGTCATCCCCAAGAGACTTGTTACCATCAGAATTTGCTCCATCAAAAGGCAGAGAAGCTTTTTCTGTGAGCCACACACACATCCCATCTCTATATGCAGTGTGATGGATTAACACGTTTCTTTGTTTCACAGTGTCAGATTATGAATCTAGAATGGTTCTTCAGCTAGGGGCGGTAGTCTTAACCCCACAAATTTAATAGCTTATTGAGGGCTCATTCATAGTATTCATTGGAAGACGAGGCAAGTGACATGTCACCTCACACATTAGCACCTTCAAAGTGGTAGAGGGCAAGAAGATGGAAAGAGATAATAGATTTCTTCCTACCTGGCTTGAGGTTGGCTGGGAGAATGGAGGAAAGCAAGAGAAGAGACTTCAAATGTGAATGCCTGCAGAGATAAATCTGGGTTATAAAACCAGAATGGATTCTGTTACTTGGGCTTTTTTATATGATGATGACCATAGGAGGTTAGGCACATATGGGTGCATATGAAAACCACAGTCCTCAAACAGGAAAGTTATTGGCTTGCTTACTGAGCTGTATAGAGAAACTTTAGAAGAGAAACTTTAGAAGCTGGCCGAAGTGCAAGGAAGATGTGAGTCTGTGTATTTCTTTTTCTTCCCTCTCCTCTTTTTTTTTTCCTAATATTTACACATTTTTTTTTCACTGTGCAAACCTGTTTGAATTTGGAAAATGAATATGTTTGTTTTCACTTTAACTAGATTTAAGAGTGCTATGGAAATAACTATCAAACATCAGGATACTCTGTATTTCCTATAACTGTTCTTAATAATGGAGATCTGGGCCACTCTATAAATAAAGCATCCAACTCCCAATTTCAAAGGCATCCTAATGGCATTTCTCCTCTTAAAATGCTTTGAGTAGGTCTTGATTCATTGACCTGGGAGAAGTGTTGAGCAGTGACCTGTGATAACCAGGAATACTCTTTGCTGTATGTTAAAGGGTATGTTAAGGGATTGTCAGCACAGCAGGCGTTAGAGTCACTCACTCTGATTTTGTGTGATACCTGCCAAGCATAAGTAATGTTATAGTAAAATGTTTATCTCTAGAAGAGCAAGACAGAGCAAGATAAAGAAAGAGCTTTAGTGCTGGCAGAGAACTAGAACTCTTGAGTTCTTATAGGTCTTGGAGATCTGATTGTATCAGTTTATATTTTCTAGACCCGTTTCACAAAGAATTTGTGTGAAAGAATACATTTTTAAAACTACAAGCAAAAATCCCTCGTCTTGGGCTTACATGTGTTGACAAAGTACTTACGAGTTGCCTCCAGATTACTGCCATAATTTGAAAGCCACTGGCCATTTTGTTAGGGGATCAAATTGTTTGAGAAGAAGAAAAAAGAAAGAAAAAAGAAAAGGAGGAGGGAGGAGGGAAAATGGAGGGTTTCCCAGAGGGTTGTTCTAAAATTCTACTTCCACTTGCTGAGATGGTAGGACTTAACCTATCCTCTGTTCCTTGTGGCATTGCCTGTTTCAGCAACCTCTGAGCAAACTGCATGGAACAGCTTTGATTGTCTTTCGTCTCCCCTCCTTCCCATCTGTTGCTTCACTGTAGATTGCAAGATGTACCAGCCTCCTGCTATTGGGAGTGAGGTCAAGCAAGGGCTTTTCAGCAAATATTACAGGAGTCTGAGACCTCTGTAATTGGTATTATCTACAATACCTCAAATCAGGTACCAGCACAATGCGAGCAAAACCTTACAAGCAAAGCAGGGAATGTCACTCAAAGCCCTATATAATTATTTTCAGCACACTGAGGCTAATATCAGGCTGAAGATGAAACTATATGGAAAAGGGTTTCATGCACTTCTGAACACAGAGAGAATATTTAATCTTTCCTTTTTAATTATTGAACTGGTTTTTTACTGAAGCTCAGAGCAGAGCAGCAGGCAGGTGTGAGCCAATTCAAGGATTCCGCCTTTCCCAGGAACAGTGCCAGGAATATGTGACCAGAGAGCAGGAGAGATGGGACACTTCCATCATTAGCTATATGCTCATGAGTTTGAAGTCTGATTATGAACGTAGGGTCTAGGGGCTTGATTTCATTCTGACGAACTTTTTGCTGAAAAACTACTTTGAAGAATAAAAGTTCTCATCCTGTTTCTAAGAGCTTAGAAAGCTAGTCGATATGCTAACTATTAGAGTTTATAATGCTATGTTACATAAACAGAGCTCTCCAAGCATAGTTGTACCTTTCAGCAGTAAATACTGATTGTTTTCTTTCTGTTCAGATATTTCATGTTAATCATATCTGTGTACTGGACAAAAATAATAATATTCTTTCAGACTCCCTTGTCTTCAGAAGAAAAGGTGGCTCGCAAAGAAGAAAAGTAGATATTGAAGCATTGAAGTGATTCAAGACAAAACTTAAATCACGATTCCTATTTGTTTTTCTGTCTTCTTTTAAGACTGTCCTAAATTTATCGAGAAACTGTTTTGACTTTGAGAGTATATACTGTTTTATCAACATGGCTTTTCACAGGGAGTTTATTAAGGGGAAAAATAAAGTGATAAATGAACTTATTTAGAACTACTATTCTTGAAATCTTAAAAGGCTAGAACATGGGGCACTCACTGAAAGTATTAGGAAATTGGTTTAAAACAGAGTGGCTACTGAACATCTGGATTTATTGCTGCTGAAGGTTAATGGCAGTGGGCCCATAAACAGATACTAAAGCACCTAGACAGAGGTGTTTCTTCTTGTAGCATCCCCGATCATCTCTTTGTAGATGCCGAGGTGGGAAATGCACACAGGCAGTGATGAGGCTGTCATGCTGTCCTTGAAAAGTGTCCCTCATTGCTACTATTAGAGGCAGCATACTGGGCTGGAAATGTCTAGGAGGGCATTCCATATAGTTTTATGCTGTCTTTTTCCTTTGCTGTGTTCTTATAGAGAACTCTTCAGACACTGTCAATCATAGATCTCTTCTTCTTTCTTCTTTGACATACATATCAAAGGAAGTCAGTATTAGTGTTTTCCTTGTTCCTTTCAAGACATCTCTGTTGGCTTTGAGTACTAAGACTGAAAGAGCACTCTAAGTAAGTGGGAATATGAGCAGCAATATTGTGAGCTATTTGGGAACAGGCCTCAGGTCATCAGCATTATTAGATCCTTAACTCAATAAATAGAAGCATAATAATAAATATGACATGTTAAAGAGGTCCATGCTGTGCCATTTTTATTATGTAGCCCAAGTCAAACTTGTACATATTATACTTCAAACAAAATATGTACTTGTAGTGTTTGCGACTGACCTTGAATGGTGGAGAATGAAAGATTTATTTGATGCTGAGGTTTACAATTATTTGATGGCAATTTGCACAGTTCTGTATATGTTTTCTTGTAGAAACTGCCTGAAACTGTGATTTTTGGCAACCATACCATCTACTGTCTAGATTGGTTGATTATTTTTCTGGAAACAGAACAAAATCAATATTATTATGCTGTAATAAGTAGCTCATAGAAAATCAGCTTTGTGATATTGATTTTTTTTTAAATGGAAACTTCATTTCTTGTAAATTTGCAGCAGAAAACCTTGAATACTGGAGTATTTAGGACAAGGAATTATTAAAATGTCTCAATTGCTATATTCAAGTATGCAGTAAAATTTTACATTTGAGACTGAATGATTTTTCTAATGAGAAGCATCTTGTTGTGGTTGGGACGTTATAGAGGGCAAAGGTCAACTATGGAAGAGAATTTTTCATTGATTTCTCCAATATGAGATCAGAAGGATGTTGCACCCTCTCTATTAGTTTCATAAGCCGAGAATGTAGTTGCTAAAAATTCATTTTTAACATCGTGATATGCTAGTGTCTTCTGACACTAACTTTTCTAGTTGTTGTAGGTAAAATGACACATTTCATGTGTTTGTTTATATCTAGATAAACTTCTTGATACACCTGTGAAGTAAAAAGGAAATGAACAGCTCTTGTCGTTTCCAAAAGAGTCATGCTAAAATAAATCATAAGCATAATTTGGGAAACTTGTCAAAACATAATTAGGATTAGTTTTTATTGAAGACTGTGTTGTGGTAGTGATAGGATGTAATTAATGACAATCACTTCGAGTCTCATCGTATTACATGCATTTTAACTATTGATTTATTGATGCAAAACTGCAATGAGATGTCACTGCCTGCCAGTTCAGCATATTTGGGTGAGCCACTCAGTCACCTCCAGCTTATTTCCTGTGTGGACCAGCAGATGCAGCTCTCCTTCAGGCAGCTTCACTGCCAAGGGAAGATTGATATAGCATGGAACCGAGTAGGCAAATGCTGCTTCAAATATTGATAAGTTGCTGTCATTCCTGAGCTCCCGAGCTTAATCCCTTTTACTTTACCCTCTCTAGCTTCATGCATGTACTGATACAAAATCTTGATATCAAAGAGTCAGGACAAGCACATCACAACTAGACCACTCTTTTAGACATACTATGCCCGGTGTCACAAGGAAGAAGAAAAATCAGTTTATCCTGCTTCAACTTGTTCACCGACATGCTGACTCCTGCAAATTCAAAAGCATGCTGAAAAAAAAAAGCAGATCTCCAGAGAATACGAAGTCAGGGAAGTGGCAGGTCATTACAGTTTGATGTTAACATCGGCGTGTAACCTTCACCCTCAAATGTTACCACATGGATCTCTGTGGTTTTCTGATATCCTGTGCTGTAAAAAGAAAAAGGCAGATAAAATTTTGACCTATAAGAAATGAACTGAATTATTGATTCTAGTCTTTTTTTAGTCACAAATGACTATTTAGTAGTTCATTAATCTGAAAGAAAACACAAAATGTTTCCCATCTACTTACAGTATACTATTTTGCTAAGTAGAAAAAAAAAAAGAAAGCTTCAGAAGCATAGTGCTCTATGGGAAGAAAGCAGGAAAGACCAAGATGTCTAAGTCTTCATTGTATTTGGAAATTAATTGGCCAGAATTTCCTAAGTGAACCTGGTAGACTGATCATAGCTCTTCCTATAAGGTAAATCATGAAAATATTTGTGATCTATGCCAATGTGACCTAGGGGAGAGCTCTTGGCATGTCAACATGGTATATTAACAAGGCATCAAAAGAGTGCAGGTGCTGATGCCATGTAAGAAAGGGTGATTCTCTGCATATATGGCTAGGCTGGATTTAAAGACATGAGAACCTCCTATACTGTCCCTGACTGCATCTCAGTTGAACCTTGCTCCAAGAAACCAAGTGCACTCAAACAGTAGCATACTATTTTGTTACAAAATAATCCTCCATATTTGGGAAAACTTCAGGAGCAGACCTCTGTTGAAACAGACCTTCTCCTCATCAACGAAAGCTGCCATCTAAGAGATGGCAGGGATTCAGGGGAACACAGAGAAGTGGTATGAGTCCTACCTGACTGAGGAAGTGCTAGGAAACAGGAGGACTTAGTAAGATGAACTAGAAGAGTTAATCCAGAATGTGCTGGAACGTACAGTGCCACGTCTTAGATGACAGCTTTGGCAAGTGAGGGGAAAAATCAGTCTTAGCAGCTATCTTCTAGTGAGATCAGAATGTCTGGAGAAGCTTGGGGTTTTTTTGTGTGGGCCAAGTGGAAAAGTCATTGCAATGATCAAGATTCCTGAAGATGTACTTCCTTAGCTGTGATCTCCACTGTGTTATTATGGTCAAATTGCTTCCTGACACAAGTCAAGACATTTCTTTGCAAAAAAAAAAAAAAAAATTGAGGAGTGAAATTTCTAGAAATTACAGCCTTTGCCACTGTGAGTGGGCATGGCAACCCAAGAAGAACATCCTGATAACTGGGTATCAAGAAGGTTCCCTGTCTTTCTTCAATAATTGCTAGCATATATTTTTATAATCCGTATATTTCTGTGGATTGTAAAATGTGTACAATTAATTCATTGTGTTTGGATATTCATTTTCAAATGAAGCTAGCCTGTACATTTATTAGACAAAATTTATTAAGATGGGATGCTTCTACAAGTTTTTTTATTGGTTACTTCAAGTGCTGGAAGGTTGCAAACGGCAAGTTACAGTCTTGTTCTTCAACACTGTCCGGCAAATTGCTCTGTTCGCTTAAATTTGCCTTGTCACTGCAACCCTGAGTATTCACTTGTGAATGAAACAGCAGTTCATTATATGGCAGATAGCTGTGGCAAGACATAAAACCGCCTTTTGATGACTTTGTCTTTCATTCCATCATGCTGGCAGGCCAGCTGGTTTTCTTGAAATCCCTAGTAATATGTGTCTATGGAGGATTGTCTGTGGTCACCACTGTTAATACCTGCCAGCTGACATCAAACTGAACTCCCAGGCAGAGTAGACAGCCAAGAAAGTGCTGAGATTGTGTATGATAATGCAAAATGCAGTACCTTATCTATCATCTTTGAAGAAGGATGCATTGTATGTTTTTTAAAGATCATTTGAAGTCATGAAGAAGAAGAAAATTGGTATTGGAATATCCATAAAGAACTAGTCATAGGTGTGTATTTCTATGCCAGATAGCCAGAAAGAGGTTCAATACCTTTGAAGGTGTTAAACAAAAATGACTGTTTGTTTTAGTTCTGTTTGAAATGCGAATAACTATTTGCTAAATTGGAGAGAAGTAAGTGGGTTTTAAAAGTATCTTATGGAGTAAGATAATGAGGTAACAGAGTGCACCCTAAGCCAATTTGTGTGAAGTGACCAACACTCCAGAGGGCTGTGCTGCTATTCAGAAGGGCCTAGTCGAGTTGGAGGGTTGGGCAGAGAGGAACATCATGAGGTTCAACGAGGACAAGTCCTTGAGATATGTGAAGGAAGTTAATGAATTCAAAAACAGAAGTTAGAAGGGTCCTGCACCTGGGCAGGAATGAGTCCGGACACAGATTAAGGGCTGTCCTGCTGGAAAGCAGCTCCATGGAGAAAGATTTGGGAGTTCTGGTTGACAACAAGTTACCCATGACCCTCTACTCAGCTCTGATGAGGCTGCATCTGGAGTGTTGGGTGCAGTTCTGGACTCCCCAGTACAAGAGGGACGTAGAACTGCTAGGGAGAGTCCAGCATAGAGCAACAAAATGATTAAGGGACTTGAACATGTCTCTTATGAGGAAAGACTAAGCAAGCTAGGCCTGTTTAGCTTGGAGAAGACTGAGAGGGAATCTTAGCAACATGTACCTGAGGGGAAAATGTAAAGAGGATGGGGCCAAACTCTTCTTGGTGGTGGCCAGTGACAGGATAAGAGGTAATGGGTGTAAATTAAAAAACAGGAAGTTAAGTTCCATCTTCATATCAGGAAGAACTTCTTTCCTATGAGGGTGACAGAACACTGGAACAGGCTGCCCAGAGAGGTTATGGTGTCTCCTATGGAGATCTTCAAAATCAGCCTGGATGCCACTCTGTGCCCCGTGCTCTAGAGCTCCCTGCTTGAGCAGGGGGCTGGACTAGATGATCTCTAGAGGTCTCTTCCAACCTCAACCATTCTGTGATTCTGTAATAGTATGGAAACCAAACCAAACTAAGCCATCTTTCTAGATAAATACTCTAGTATGCTCTTCATCAAGTAAAGCAATGCAGTAATGGGGTTGCTCCTCCAGTGGAACCGTTATAATTATTTCATTTAAACCAGTAGATTTCTAAAGCTATGAAAGAAATCCCAATTCTTTGTTTTATTTCATCCTCTTCTGTATATGTCATCTGCATTCACACATGCCGGTGAGGTGTTAGGCCTTGCTCTTCCAAGTGCTTAATCATTTGCTTTATGCAAGTCATTAGTCCTATTAGACCTGATTCACATTGGAACCAATGATGTTATATGTTCTTCCAGGGACTGGGAAACAAACACAAATTAAACCACTGTTTCATTAAGGCTGACTTCCAGGATTTTTTTTTCTCAAGGAGGAGAAGATGACGTTTTTAGTGGAACGGAGAACTTGGTTTGTGGATCCCAGCATTACTCTCATGTACTTTCAGTGCAGATGATTTGAGTACTTAGGGTTGTCTAAACGTACAACAGGAGTGTGAGAGTTGCTCTACCTGTTATTATTAAAATCTTTAGAAACATTTCCATGGCATGTGTTGAACTGGGCAATCTGAACTGTGTTTGTGAAAGCCAAAACAAGAAGACTTTTTATATTCAAGGAATACTAAATCCTGATCTATGATGGTTGTTATTTTGTACCTCTTTCTCTTCTTAATTCAAAATTAATTATTAACATTAATATTATAAAATTAATTAATTAAGCCATCATTTTCCTGAATATATGATATTTTACTCTTTTCCTTATTCATTAGTCATGAATTTACATCCTCGTCAAATTTGGAATTTATGTATAAATTTACACAATTTCTTGGATTAATCTCTAACATTTTTCTGATAAATCGATTTGGCCTAAATCCTGTGTGTTCAGACATTTGTGAAACAGTAGTAATAAAATAGAGAGATATGATTAGGGAATCATATGATAGCAACCATGTGATTCGGGGTCTTTTTCTTACATCTGTCATCTCAATTCTCCTTCCTATCTTTTCTTCATGTCTTTGAGATTGTCAGTTTTTGAACTAGTTAGCTGAGTGAGGAATAACATTGAATCTTTCTGTCAGGCTTGTTCCTTACTAGTGTCCTTGAATGGTAGTGCCAAGATGCTGGTAGCTTCAGGTAAGGTGGGAAGAAAATGTATCTTCTTCTGTTTGTGAATTCGTGAACTTCCTTCACATATCTCTAGTGGCTCCAATTAATTTAGGAGTTTTTAAACTCCTCCATTGTATATGTTGTGTCAGAATGGACTTCTATTGTGCTGGTAGACAAACTTGTAATTTTAGAAGAGCCTTTATAGGCTCATTACAAGCTTTTCAGAAGCGCAGTATTCTTCGTACCATGGCCAGCACATTATTTGGATAAAGTATCTCTGCGTGTGCTCTGTAAGGAGTTATAGCTAGTTACAGATACCCTGTTCAGGTGCTTGTCTGTATGACTGTTGTGTGAAAATGTAGCAGTCTGAGCAAGGAACGACCTGCTTAATGTGATTTTAACAGAGATCTAGCATGTTGTTCTCTGTTTTCTGATTGACTTTGTAGTAGTTATTTTGTGCAACTTTTTCTTACATTTTCTAAAAGAAATACAGCTGTAATCTATCAAACTCTTTTTTCAAACATGATTGATGCAGAAAAACCTTTTATTAGATTTTTACTTTTTTATGAAAGATAGGAAACTAAATAACAATGAAGAAAGATGGTAATGGAGAAAATATGATTCTAAATGAAATCTTCTGAAACACTTGAAAAATGAAAACTATATTATTTTAATGTAAATTATTCATAGGTTTTCAAGTTTAGATGAAGTTTGTGAACCTAATTTTATGATTCTTTAATATAAGTTTAATGTTTAAATCTATGATGCGGGGAATGAATTTCTACTCAGGAAAACCATTCTGAGTTATGTATAATTAGAAAAGTTTATGTTTGTATTCAGTAGGCTACTCTGACAGCATTTATCTCCTTGTCTTTTTAATGCCACAGTATAACATGGAGCACTCACAAGATTGTGTGGGGACAAGTAGTTGTTGTTTAGGAGAAGAAAATGCCATATCTGACCTCATGTGTTGTTGCTGCTGGTCAGGGACGTTCTCAGCTTCTGTTATATTGTTTGTGCGATTGGTTGTACTGAATTCCTGTCTGTTCCCCTGGGAGGAGGAAGATAGGGCCAGAGAGCACTTAGGGAAACATGATACCCACAGATCCATGAACCCTGATGAGATGCCCCCCAAGAGTGCTGTGTGAGTTGGTGGATGTTATTGCTAAGCCACTCTCCACCATCTTTGAATGGTCCTGGAGAACAGGGGAGGTGCCGAAGGACTGGAGGAAAGCCAGTGTCACCCCAGTCTTCAAAAATGGCAAGAAGGAGGACCCACACCACTACAGGCCAGTCAGCCTTACCTCCGTTCCTGGAAAAGTGATGGACAGCTCATGTCCTGCAAACGTGCGGAGGACAAGAAGGTGCTCAGGAGTAGCCAGCATGGATTCACCAAGGGAATATTACGCTTATCCAACCTGATAGCCTTCTGTGATTGAATCACAGAAGTAGATGAGTAGATGAGGGGAGAGGCCTGAGTAGATGAGGGGAGAGCCGTGGGTGTCATCTGCCTGGACTTCAGCAAGGCTTTCAACATGGTCCCTCACAACATCCTCCTGGGCAGGCTCCAGAAGTGTGGAGTAGATGAGTGGACAGTGAGGTGGATTAGCAATTGGCTTGATGGCAGATCCCAGAGAGTTGTAATCAGCAGTGCAGAGTCCAACTGGAGGCCTGTGGTTAGCAGCGTCTCTCAGGGGTCAGTCCTTGGTCCAGTCTTGTTCAATTTACTCATCAATGACCTGGATGAAGGAATGGATTGCTCTCTCAGCAAGTTTGCTGATGATACAAAACTAGGAGGAATAGCTGACAGCCCTGAGGGCTGCGCTGCCATCCAGAGGGACCTGGACAGACTGGACAGCTGGGTGGTGAGAAACCTCATGAAGTTCAACAAGGGCAAGTGCAGGGTCCTGCACCTGGGGAGGAATAACCCTAGACATGCCTACAGGCTGGGGACCGACCTCCTGGAGAGCAGCCCCGCAGAGAGGGACCTGGGCGTCATGGTGGACGACAAGTTGACCATGAGGCAGCAGTGTGCCCTCGTGGCCAAGAAGGCCAATGGGATCCTGGGGTGCATTAAGCAGAGCGTCTCCAGCAGGTCGAGGGAGGTGATTCTGCCCCTCTACTCAGCCCTGGTGAGGCTGCATCTCGAGTACTGTGTGCAGTTCTGGGCTCCCCAGTGCAGGAGGGACGTGGAGCTGCTGGAGAGAGTCCAGTGCAGGGCTACAAAGATGATTAGGGGTCTGGAACATCTGCCCTGTGAGCAAAGGCTGAGAGAGCTGGGCCTATTCAGCCTGGAGAAGACTGAGAGGGGACCTAATTAATGTATATAAATGCATCAAGGGAGGAAGTGAGGAGGTTGGAGCTTTCCTCTTTTCAGTGATAGGATTAGAGGAAATGGCCACAAACTAAAGCATCAAAAGTTCCACAGGAACTTAAGGAAAACATTCTTAACAGTGAGGGTGACAGAGCTCTGGAACAGGTTGCCCTGCGGAGAGTTTGAGGCATCTCCTTCTCTGGAGATATTCCAAACCTGCTTGGACATTATCCTGTGCCATGTGCCCTAGGTGACTCTGCATGTGTAGCGGGATTCGACTAGATGATCTCTAGAGGTCACTTCCAACCTTAAGGTTTTTACCTTCACTTTACTATTATTCAATCATTTTCTTTTCATGGTGTCTGTTGCTAGTCCAGCTTATTTCACTGCTATTTTTTTTTCTTTTTGCATCTTTGATGTTCATGTAGTCAGTGAATTTTCTTTGTCACTCCCTTTTGTATATAATTGGCTCTCAAATACTGCTTACCCTGTAAAGCTTTTCCTTCAGTAATCCTCAAGCTACTGTTCTCCCAAGGTTATATTGATTTCTAGAGTCCCTGAGAATAACACTGCAGCCCTTTTGGCTATGAAAGCTCTTCAAAGGGATAGAATACAAGAACGTCTCTAGTGTTGGCATCTCTAGTTAATAACCAAAAGTTGTTGAAGTAAGTTACTTCAGCTCTACATGCATCTTCAGTTTGTTACTTCAACTTTTTTACTTGAGCAGTGAAAATAGTGGGATTTTTCAAGCGATTTATGTTCCTACTTGTCGTATACATTGAAGATACTCAGTCCCTTGCTGAAATGTATCTCAGGAGCTGCAAGTGTGCCCTAACAAAGTGTCTTCAAGTACATGTAATTCGATCATGTACTCAAAATTAATTCCATATTCTCTTTCTGCATTTACTTGCTCTCCTTTTTCTTATCCAAACAAAATATTTCCCTTGTTTGTGTTCAGTTTCTTAGACAACATTTCCTCAGCTTCTAGGGTCTTACTCATCAACAGTACTGACCAAGCTTTTCATTTCCTTGCCTTGTTGACTGTCTGTGTACCTCATCCGCTTCAACCGCTTCTCTCAGACCTTCTGGCTCTACCTTTCCGCTATTCCTGCCAATTTCTTGGTACTCTGCGACAGCATCTTTTAGTTCTTTCAGGAGTGAATCTTTGCTTCTTCATCAGGAATCAGGTCTTTTTTTTAGCTCATTGTTGTGTTTTTCTGGTGTTTGAGACTACTTTCCAGCTCTTTGTTTATTGCTTTGAAATTTGTGAAACACAAAATATCTGGAGAGTCAATAGAAGTACCCTATTTGCCTCAAGTTGTTATGCTTGCAGAGTACAGAAAAAAAATAATTTGGACATTAAAGATGTTCCTTGTTTAACTTTTTTTTTTAATTTATTTTTAAAAATAAATGTAAAATATAATTTTTTTTAAAATTTGAATTCCAAGTAATAGTGGATTTTTTGAGGCTAACTATTCTGTGTTTTTCTAATGGTGATTTAAATTAAGACCAATTAATTACTCCTGGAGTTTCAATGAATTTTGGATTATTAAACCTGGAGATGTAGTTTACTAAGTCATAGAATACAGATAGTGTTGAAATGCTTTATCAGTTTTGGCTAGGTATGGCTTCTTGTGCTGCTGGAAGATTGAAATGTTTAAAGTAATGTTGATTTGTTCTGTTTAGTTCCATGACTTTGTCAACAAGGAGTTGAAAAAACAAGAAAGCTGACTCTTCTTTTTAAATTTAGATCAGGAACTAAATGTGAGGGATTGAGATTTAATAGTTCAAAACCCATAAAGGACATACTGACTGAAGCAATTTGTTTAATTCATACCCAATAGATAACAGCAATGGGCAATAGATATATCAACAGAATGGCTTTATTGCAACTCCAAATGTAGGTAATTCTGCATTACAGATTATTAGATTTTGAAGTTATTGCTTTGTTTCTTGTAATAGTCTTTTGCTTATGTCTTCATTATCCTGCCTGGCTTGATTTCTCTCGAAGCGTGTTTCTCTGGCCAGAGCTGACCGGTGCCTTCTTCAGGCGTCCACAGTCACTTCCCAAAATGGGAATGCTAATTGTGCTGGGAGGGGTCTGAGAGGTCCTGGGAGACTGCACATCTGCAGTCACATCCAGCATGGGATGGAGTTCCTCTGAGGGTCAGGCCTAGGAAAATGTGCTTGCTGAGAAAAAACATTTAGAGAACAGAGTGGGAACTTCAGCCGTAGTCTGCTTAAAACTCGTGTGCTTCCCCGGAAGATTAAACAGCGATGTGATCCTTTTCTAAGTCTCAGTAGGGAGCAAGTTTGAGGTGTCATTGCATATGGCTAATTGTTAATGATTAACTAATCAATTGGTTCATTTTAAACGAACTAGAGATATTTTTTCTCATCTCTATACCATATTCAACATTATTCTATTAAACTCATTTAAAAATGCTGTTGTCCTGCACTTTTAATTTAATTCTGATTCCATTCAAAGGCAGTTTTACACAAAATACAAATAAAAGAATCATTTGGTAAATAAGGAATATCATTCTTAGGGAATTAAGTGTTAAAAAAATGAATGCTCTGTGTAGATGTCAAGCAGTGGAACTATTAAGTGAAGGGTAGATACCTCTCCAATTGGAACAGAATTGCTGTGTAGCCTCTGCTGCATGACCACTTCATGAAACATAGGGTCTTTACCATGTGATGATACTGGAGACAAGAGTTAATCTTTTATTCCCTCTCATGTTAAATATATTCCTAACATATTCTCTTGGTTAACTAAATGAACTGTCACTCTGAGGCTTAGAGAAGCCTGAGATAGCAGTTAGAAAGATTCCTTGGACACTTGCATAACCTCTGCCTTCAGTTTCACCTTCATCGGACAGATAAATCTCCTGATCTCAGTCACTGCTCTGTCCACTGTCCCCTTTTAAAGATCAAAAGAATTAGAATTCAGAAAACACTGTTTTACTCACAGGGATGCGGAGGTGGAAACAGGTGGCCATTCAAAACTTGAATCTGCTGGCCGGCTAGTATGTGGTTTCTCACCTGATCAGCCTTAAGCTGGAAGGCACATAACCTCCAGATGAGCATTATACCATGCCACTCGGTACTGATGGGCCAAAAATGCCTTGCAAGCTGCAATTAGATCTAAATGTGGAAGTACATACTGTGTGCATCAGCAGAAGTGTTTTCTCTTTACTGATGTTCCTACAGCTTCTTCAGAGCAGATCATGGACTTTGACAGAGCCCTGCCTGGAAAACAAAAAAGCCTTACAATTAAAATTCCCACTGTCCGGTCTTTCTTCTTTAGCCTGAACCATAATAACGTAACAAGGATATTGAGATGACAGAAATTCACAAGACATTTAGCCAGTTTACTAATCAAACTCACTCCCTAACCGAACTAGAGGGAAATCATAGAAGGATTAGTGTTGGAAGGGACCTCTAGAGATCATCTGGTCCAAACACCCTGATCAAGCACAGACACCTACAGGATGTGGCACAGGGTGGCATCCAGGCGGTTTTGGAAGATCTCCAGAGAAGGAGACTCCACAACCTTTCTGGGCAGCCTCTTCCAGGGCTCCATCGTCCTCACAGCAAAGAAGTTCTTCCTCATATGGAGATGGAACTGCCTGGGGTTCAGCTTGTACCCTTTACCCCTTGTGCTATCACTGGCAACCACCGAGAAGAGTTTGGAACCCCTCCTCCCTACATTCATTCCTCACATACTTACATTTAATCTCTGATTTGCTCAGATTTTTGAACCTACTATAAATTTGTACCTGAGGGGTGATGATTAATTCATTTTGTTGACTCAGGAGTGATTGCTTAAGACTGTTACGATCGTTGCCTAGTTATTTTCCTCATTTCCTAATTCTCTTTGGGAAATAGAATTCTCTTTATCCTCAGTAAATATTTCTGTAAAGTGACAGCAGTATATTTCCTTGGCCATCTTATCCTAATAGCATTGGTTACTTTCTGAAAGACTTCTGTTCTCAGGCACTCACAGGCCATGGTTTCTCTGATAACCTTTTTCTTTTTTTTATTGGTATAGACAGTGTCTAACTCTGGATTTTGTTCCCTTCCTATTTGTCAAATAGTCCAGAGTACTTATTTGCTGAGACTACACAGGTTTTAATTGAGGTTCATACACTTATAACAGGAAAAAAAACCTCACTGTATTCTTTGGAGAAAAAGGAGGACTGATGATCTTTCTTTTCTTTCTTTCTTTCTTTTTTTTTTTTTTTTTTTTTTTTAAAAAAAAAACCCAAAAAGATGGTCTCTCTGGAACAGGTTATGTGTGGTTTTTTATGGACTAAGTTTAAAGTCCCTTCTCCACTTGAATATTGACTTCAAAGTTTTTGTTAGCACCATAATAGTGTTCTCTGGTTTTAACCATGTGCTGGTTAGGACTTTCACTGATCCTGCCTTAAAGTTACATGAGCAATTTAGTGTTGTATTTCCTATCATACTGGTTTTGACATGGTGTGGCATATTTAATTCATACAATCTCTTGCTGCTTTTTCAAGAAGTTTTGCTTATATTCTTAAATGGGATCTTTTAGTAGCACTTACAGTATTTACTGATACAAAAAAATATATTTGGCACAATTTGGTTGCATAATACGTCATTTCAAGGAATTTCAGTGTCTTTTTTTATTTGTGGGCTAGACAGGATAGAGTCTTTGTGCACTAACGGTTCCCTGTATGGATAACCTGTACTGAGCTTCCATTGCGTGTGCTTTAAATCTTTTTGTTTAGCTTTAGCTAGGCCTATTTTCATTGTTCCAAAGCTGATCAAACTCTTTAGTCAGCTTCTCTATTCCTGCTTTTTTCTTGGTTGAAGTGCTCCTTATGTAAAACTTGGTATCCTACCTGTGCCATTACAAGATAAATGTATAACTGTTCCACATAGCATCTATCAGAATTTTGCTTTTTTCATCTAACAGAGATATTTAACATTAATGATCTTTCAAACACCTCCTCTGGGAGACAATAAAAAATGTTCGAATTTTACATTGGTTCTTGTTTATGCAACAATGCCTTTTTTAACTTTGCTGCTCAGAATTGTTAGACACTTCTGGTTTCTAAACCAAGGGGCCTATTACAGTGTGTTTAGGAAAAAGAGTTTTGAGTGAGGTCAGTTACTGAAAGCCCAGTGCCATCCCCAAATGGTTAATTACTGTTGTGTATAGTCTCGATTAGAAGGCAGTAATGGGCCTTCATTTGTATTGTGTTTAGATTTGGTGGATACAGATGGATAACAGAATGCAAGCTCCAGTAGAAGTCAGATTATAGAGTGAAAAATGCAAATGAATTACCAAAGAGAGAGGGATATTTTTTATCCTTGCACTGAAGTCATTGAAGTGAGAAACTGTTTATCAGCTAATTTAATACGGATGATAATTCCTAGTCTAACAAACAGATATCTACATATCTAAGGAAGTGAACAAGCACTGTCAAGAAGAATAGGATAAAGACACAGTAGAATGAGTCTGGATGAAAGACGAAGTCTGTTTAGATCCCAGGAACACTTAAAAGATGAGATTGGCTAAAACCTGTTGTACTTTAACCAAAGGACATCCAGGAATGGGAATATCGAAGAGTGGCTGGAGGAGCACAGCTGAAAGTGCTCTGTGAGAAGTTCTCTCCTTTGGGTTTATTCTGTGGCAAGAACTTCTGAATAGGTTTTCAGTGACAGCAAAAACCTGAAATAAAAGGTCTGCACAAGGACCTTGATTGCCCCCTTGTGAGTGCCAACTAAACAGGGATATAATATCACTGTAAGTACATTAAGCATAACTTTTTTTTCTCCCTTTTTACTTGATGGAAACATTCACAAGCATTTGTTATAGTATTGTCTGTTTTGAAAGTTATTGATTAATCTTTTTATCTGCTTTTGACCCAAATTTGCCCTAAATATAATTTAAGGGAACTGTAAAGCATATTTCTGTGCAAAAGCATGCTGACTATACCGTAGGGCATTTGTATTTTATAACAGTATCCAGGAACAGCTAATCTGAGTTGGTATTGCTGTCAACAGCATATATACACTCCATCAATGAAATAAGGAGGCTTAATCCATCATCATTCCAGTATTTCTTCTCACACACTGAACAACATTCTTGCTTGTCTGGACTGTCACTGCATGTACGGCTCCATGGGTTCCCTGAGCTCTGCAAGTTTCTTTTCAGGTTTCTTTTGTGCTGAAATATTGGATTTTCAGGTTTATTCTTTGTGTGAGAGAACTGTCTAATCTCTATAAACATTATTCTGGACTGGGTGACTCCTATTTCTTGACAGAATTTACTTTTCCTTAATTCTGAGTCTCCCAGTAGTTTGTTTGGAAATATTTTCCCAAGTTCTTTCACAGTCTGTTCTATTCTCAGCTTGTATTAGTTCTCTGCCAAAGAAATGTCGTTTAGTTTTTATCAGTCACCAACTTCTCTATAGAGTGTCACTTCTTTTGTACTGTCAGATGAAAACCATTTCTTTCTAGAGTTTCCTTTTGTATGTGCATTGCAGTATTCTTCCGCTTCTGTAAAACATTTTGGTATTTGGGTTCTAATCTCTGGGTTAATTGAAACTATTCAACACATCAAGTGCAGCTGAAACCACAACTGTCAGAAATAAGGCTACTCTCTAATTAGTGTCTTTCTCTTCACTAATACCTATTGCTTTGAGATGCAGAGTGAAGTACTGTCTAAATCTCCTCCTGTAGTTTTCTGTACTTCTAGAGAATTTCAGCTCCTGTGGCGATTTCAGCTACTCTACTTTTCCATTAAGCTTATTTCCTTTAATACTTTTTTCTTTTACTGCTGATAACCATGTGGAGTTCAGTAATAACTGGGTCCAAGATACGTATTAAAAAAAAAATCTTTAATCTTTCATCAGTGACATAGCTCTATCTGCCTCTGCATGACAGAACGGGAGCTTCTGTATTGCCCTTAGATCAAGCTGACCCCCTGTACCCGGGGAGCTAAACTTCTTAAAGGTTCAAACCCTGATACTGCAAGAAGGGTAGGAAATGCAGAATCCAGAGAAGGGTGATTCTCTCCCGCTTTTTATTGAATTTTTTCCTCTGTGACAGGTAACAGGTACGTTGCTGACCACCTTTATCTGTGATGATTTGGAACAGAGTGAAGGAGTAAATTCACTTAGTTACATCCCTCCAGGATATCTAAATATCCCAAGAACCCCAAGAATGTGGGTTCTGTAATTTAAATAGTTACATCCTTAGGCCACAAGTGAGGAGGGAGCCTATGGACCTGGATGAGAGCTTAAAGGTTGAACCATCTGTTATTTCTGTGTCTTTAGAACAGAGTATAGAGGGTTTTTATTTATTATTTATTTTTTGTGTTATGTTGTAAGAAGTTGCTGATTCTTTTTGTATGGAACAAGCTTGTGAAAGAAAATATGTGCTGCCTTTTTTTGATTTTTTGGCTTTTTTCCTGGCAGAGTATTTTAGTAATTTATTTAGCTTGTGCTAATATAATAATCAAGAGGAGAGCAGATATTTTTACCATCGTAGTGTTTATCCTGATGTAACATTACCAAAGAATTTGCCTAAGAATATGACAGAAATGTTACTTTAGGAGTTTGATTAAGCAGCAAGACCTAACAGTGGTGTCTCAAAAGCTATTCTTGATACGAAGTGTGTTTTTGTTTTGAGATAAGCTATTTCCATTTCTTCCTCTTACCAGAGGAAAAGAGAGGAGAGAGAAATGCTGCTAGAAGCTAGATACAGTTTCCACTATAACAGTGCCTTCAAATGTAGTGCATGTGCCTGCCTAGCTATATTATAATTTAATAATCCAAATGGAATATTCTGATGTGTTTTTTTGAGACACTGGTACTTTGTAGGGCACCTGTCCATCTTTCCCAAATTCCTGTTTCTACTTTCTCTCCTTAAATGTGCCCATTGCCTTTGCCTTGCAATTTCACTTCAAAGCAAACGAAGGAGGTAAATCTTGGCATACCGGGTGCTGCTTTACTAATGAAAACATTTATGCTTTCATTACTGTAAAACAAAGTGGTTTTGTGTCATGTATAGCATCTGAATAAATTTATTTTATCTCATTTTTACAATAAATAATGTGATTTTTTTTGAGTTTTCTGTGCACCTGCTCCATGGTTTTGCAGTGCAGAGGAGGACTGAGGCAGCAGCACTTGCTTGTTTTCTTTCAGCAATACTCATCCTGGAAGTGTTCAGTGATGAGTTGCATGTTGTTTCAGCAATAGACCTCATGCTCTATTAACTATGGTGTTAGGAAAATGGCTGCTGGCAATTTTCCATCACGTCGGTGCTTTTAGTATTTACGCTAGAAACAGTACTTATGAAGGCTACAAAAATCTTTCTCCCCAAATATTTCCTGGCTGAGGGATGGAATGTGTTTGCCCTGTCAATATGTGGTGCAGGGTCTAAAAGGGAAGCCTGTAGTACACATACTGGCACTGTAACCTGCTGTAGCAGAAGCCCAAGTTATGATCAACTTTGCTGAGAATATTTTAGGACATAACATTAGACAGAGGAGTGGGAAAAACCTTTTTTGTAGGACCAGTATTACGTTTTTACTTACTAGAAAATTCACGAAAGGTTTTTTTTTTTTCCCTTGCTTGTTATCAGGCAGTGAGTCGCACTGACCTGCCCCGATATTATGTAAAAGAAAGGCATTTTTCATGGGGAGATCGATATAACCAAGATGATACGTCATTCAGCCTCTGTGGGGCATTACGTTCATTCTTCAGTTCAAGACTGAACACTTGATATGCACATTTGATACACTTTGAAATAACAAAGCAATGATCTGTAGGTTAGGGTGATGAAAATTGGAAGCAATTTAATAATATACATGCCAAAATCAACAGCTTTTTCCATTTCCTAACTGTAAACTGGCTACCACACAAGGCTCAGCTACTTGAAAAAAAAAGTTTTTCCTTTTATATTGCTGCTTATTCTCCCCTCTTTCCCCCTTCCTAACAGCTTTCTCTCCCACATCTTTTCCCTTTTGGAACCTTTAATATTCACATTGCATTAAACATCTGCTATTCATATCAAAAGTGCTGGAAATCTAGCCATTGTTTATGTCAGTTAATGTTAAGTAATACTTTTTACTGAAATAAGAAGCAATAAAAAAAGCAGCAGTAAGCTGCTGTGTGTCAGTGATTTCTCCTCAGGGTCTGCAACAAGCCATTTGATTTGACTGAAATAATGGCAAACAGTTTGAGACCTTTGCATTAACTCTGCAGCATAACGTCCATGCAGGCCGGTGAGTAAGTGTAAGGCTTATAGCAGATATTGGCACTGTAGTCCCACAGATCATAAATGATAAGTGGCAGAATAAGCGTTTGAGTAAACAGCAGTGCTAATCAGAGAGGTCCTCGCTGGTGTGACCGTCCTCCTGGTTGTTTGTGACTGTCAGTGTGTTTGGATAATTCCTCTATGTCAAGAGATGGCATGAGAATGCTACTAAGCTAGTATAAATAATAATTAAAAAAACTCAATTAAAAAGACAGGTAGTTAGGGGACCTAGTTCCTAAATAATAATAAAATAATAATAAAATAATAATAATAATAAATAATAATAATAAAATAATAATAATAATAATAATAATAATAATAATAATAATAATAATAGCAATTAAAAAGACAGGTAATTAGGGGACCTAGTTCCTAAATGCCAAGACTGAGATATCTAAAAGCAGCATAGTTTTTGGGAGACATGCACTGAAAATCAGGCTTCTCAAAGTGTCTGAAAGTACCTGCTCATATTTGGTAGCTGCCTTTCCTTTTAATATTAAAGTCAGTTTGAAACCATCCGTTCAGTGAGCTTTCACCTGGGCCTGTAATATTTAGAAGAACTTTTTAAGAGATTAAACTATATGCAAGGAAAGCTTGATGTTTCCAGCACAATCTTCTCTGTCAGAACATAAAATAAATCTTTTCAGTAGCTAGTTTAAATTTTCCTTATCTACTACTTTCAGTAGTTTTTTATCATCAGGCAGTTTAGATAGTTCTTATAACTACTACTTGTGGCATATTGTTTTTTAATTGGAACAGTCACTTTTTGTCATTGACTTGTTCCTTAAAGTCTGCATGAATCACTAAATAGTCTTGTATTACTGAAATGCATCTTCTGCTAATTATCAATAAAAGAAATTACTTTGATTAAAGAGTTGGAGTGGCAGAAATGTAAAGCCCTTTGATAAATAGTTCCTATTTTTGTATAACAACATTCATTTAGGCTGTTACACAAGGCTTTTAGAGAGCCTGAGCTCTTGCAGTCGAGTTATTGATTGCATTATGCAGCATTGAGAAGGGGAGAAACAATACTTTGGATTTTCATCTGTCAAAATAAAAATAGACTGTTATTAGACGTCTGTTAGTCTAGATAATTAGTCAAAATCACTGACGAAATAGTGAAATACCTGATGTTAGGAAGTCTGCACCTGAAGTCTTGAAGAAAGACTTGCTGCAGAAAAGAGAGAGAATAGTGCCATGAAAGGCATGTAAATAAGTTCAAGGTATTTGTGTGATGTCATTTTTGTAATAAAAATATAGATTATAAGGGAACAAACTGTAGAATAAAGACATGTGATTAGTACTAAAAACAACTGTATGATTTAGAGCATTCATAGAACATATCAACTATTCATGGAGTGAACAATTTCCCTCCGAGTACCTTCTGATTTTATTAAGGAAAACGTATGTATAAAGAAAGAAAATTCTTGTTTCTCATTTTATCTCATTGTTTCTCCTTCACAAGTTGCCATTTATTTCATTTTTCCCAGATTTATTTGATGCATCAGAAAAAAATTGCAGAAAGTTTCCACAATTTAGTTGTGATTTCTTTATTTTTCCAGTAAGTGCTTTTTACTCTTTTGGGGTATTAGAAGTTATATACGTTCTGCAGGATCTCTCCCTTGCTCGCATTTTAACTCGCAGCTCAAACAAAATTGCATTATATATATATCCTGGTAAATGTGTGCATGTGTGGGCATCTCTGCCTGTGTTTATACACCCACTCACATTCATATGTACAGTATGGACGTGTTTGTCATACCAGTATCCTCATCAGACTCTAAACTGAGTTAAAGTCAAGGTGGTGAAACATGGTGCAGTGATCGTCGCTGCAAAGGTTCTTTTGCTACTTGTAAAGAGGATGAGGAGGGGAAAGGAGCCCCAGATTCAGGGTACTCTAGATTAAGGGGTTGGATCGTGCTTGACGTTTAATCCTGCTCAGTTCTAATCCTTCCCTAGTTTTAAGCATGAGCAATGTTCCCAGTGATGTAGACTGGGCAAGTTAGTGTTTTTTAAGGATATCTTGAAAATAGCACACTAGAGTGGGGAAAGTGAAAAAAAGAGTATCGTTTGTTCTAATTAGACAGATATTAAGTTCATAGATAATGTCTAAAAAAACCCCATGGAATGTAGATTCTTTCTACGACCAATTTAGGTGTTAAATTGATGATTTTTATTTTGCAGTGTGATAATAATTGCTAATAATGTCAGGCAATTATATTTTGATGTGAGCTCACATAATTATGGTGCCTTAATTAAATGTTTGCAAATAAGGGAGGCTGTTTGAGCAGAGTGCAGCGTCTGTAACTCGAAGCGTTCTTCATGAGATTTGCACAGGGGTGGATTTCGGAAGCGTCCAAATGCTGTCCTTCTGCTTGAATAATTGTACTTTCATCGTTTTCCAGTGCAGTGTGATAGCGTGAAGTTCCGACGCCGTTTTGCCTTTGCAGCTTTTCTGGTGGTTTTATTTTAGCTGTATAGTTTTTACTTCTCAGTCATGAATTTAGTCTGTGTGAAGGCCAAGAGGTGGAAGCCCTCTATTATTCCAGCAGTATGTAGGACTCTGCACTGCTGTATCAGGAAATCTCAAGTAACAGTTTTATGATGTATGAGGATATTATTCTCTGCAAGTAATAACAAGCACTTCTATTTCCTCGGCAATATCCACATAATCAAACACTCGCAAGTGCTTTACAAAGAATTTAATTAAATAGTGTGCAGAGTAACTGGATGCAGCACGCGCACCAGCTATTATATATTCAGCCTTTCCCATTTGTGCAGTTAGTGCTGAGCGTTTTGGAGCGGTGCAATGTGTGAATGATATTTCTATGAAAACATGCATCATTACCCCTCCTTTTGTACCTCGTGTCTTAAAAAACACACTCTGACCTTAGCGGATGTCAGCTGCGGGAGCACAGATGCCTTCCTCGATGCTCTAGTGGTGTGATAGGAAGAGGGAAGTATAAATCATTCCATTGGGACTGGAATCTGAAACATTGTGCCTCAAAAATTGAGCGCTTATGGCGCTGTAGATGAGGATACAGATTCACGTGCCTTTCACTACAAGCAACTAGACGTGTTTGGAATGTTGCTTAAAGGTGTTAGAAATTTGGAGGGGAAAAGCAAGATCAGACAAGATCAACCACTAACGAATGTCGTTTTGAAACGAGCAGTGCGACTGGCAGTGCAGTGGTTAGGCATAGACAAGGAGGAGAAAAAACCTCCCATTTTTGCACTAATACATACACTCAGGAAAAGTTGGCGCTGTCGGTCCCCGAAGTAAAGCAATGTGCAGTGCGCCTGGCCCTCAGTGCGAAGTTGAGAGCCGCTTTGTAGCGTGCTTCTCGCCTCGTTCAGCACTTGGTTGGTGTGCTCGTGGCACCTACAGGGATTAACGTTCTGGAAACCAGCAGGGTTGTCTGTTGCTTTCTGTTTGTCAGTACAGAAAAGCACTTTAAGCATTAGCCTATGCATGAGAGCAGCTGCAAGGCTTGCAGAGCGATGGGGCCGTGTTGGATCACCGCGATGAAGAGGATTTCTCTGCTGTTGTCTGCCTGCAATGCAGTGAGCTTTCCATCAGCCTGGAAGCTTTTATTGGTATGGGAGGTGTACGGAGTATCCCTCTAAACCAGCAGACCAATGTCAATGAAGTAAATACTGAGAGGCAGCCTGTAATTAGCCTATAAAGGTGTTCAGCTGGTTGTGGGGAGGAGAAACTGTATTCCTCACTGCTAAGGGACTTCAGTCCATTTTGCTGGTTCCCCCATGTTATTCCAATTTGTTACTGACTGACACTAACAAAAGGTAGCTATTATGACAGAAGAGAGACCAAAAGCTGCAAATAAACCAAAAAGAGAAGAGATAAAAAAAAAAAAGAAAAAAAGTTCAGTTAAAACTATGGAGCTTTTTAATGTTATTTTTATTCCAGTGTTGCTCTGCTTATTTGAGGGGAATTGCTGAAAACTTAATCAGTGTAAATTAAGGACAGAATCAGTCTCTCTATTCTTCTTTTGAAGATTCTTTAGGAGGAAAGCTTAATTGCTGCAGGAAAAGTTACAGCTTTCTCTGTAGAGTTGAGAGTGAGAAAGCCCAGATTCAAGTTAATGAAGACTTGCTATTAACTTCAGAGATTTTACCCCATTGTCTTTGTTGTCTTCCTCCCACCACTCCCTTTTTTAAAAAATCCTTATTCCTTCTTTATACAACAGAGAGGATTTTTTAAAATTTTATTTTGCGTGGCAGTTATAACAAACTGCAGTTACTCCAAACGAGGGGCGAAGCATCTACCTTTGAATTTCCTGGCATGCCTACTCTTGAACTGCCTGGTTTTGATTTTTGCTTTTTCTGTTTTGATTTTTCATTTAATTAGTTTGTTGTTCCAGTGTCTGGCTTTATAAAAATAATTATTTGGTACCTTTTGTAAAATGTCTTTCTTTGCAATTTGGATACTTTCGGTTAGCTTGTATTTGCAAGTGGCTACTGGGCTCTCTCTGTGCTCTCACCTGAATTTAATAATGGTTTTGCTTCTTGGAGCAGGCCCCTCTTGGGATAGCTGGCATATATCCCGGTTCTCCATTCCTAATATTTCTGTGGCAACTTCCCATGAATCCCTGTGAATCTCCTGCTGTCATGTTGCTCGCTAGGCCGGTTCCACTACATGTATCAGCCAGCCAAAGCAGATAAACTAAGACGTGTCTGTGCTCTGATAGAATTGCTATCTATAAATAGTTCAGATTTCTTCTTTCTCAGATGAAGTAGTCAACCTGGAGACTGTTTATCCCACACAGTGAAGCACCACCTAGACATACCAGTGTTGTAAATGTACTAGTTTGGGAACCAGAAGTTATTTAGCAAAGAATAGAGTGTAAGTTAGGCTAATTAATTAAGAGGCCAGGCTAATATTAGCTCAACTGGTGAGCCATGCTGATAGGTTTCGCTTCCCAAGCTGTAGCTGGTTTCTACACTGGTTACTCTGGGCTTTTGTAGACACAAGTGTTGTTCGAGGCACTTTCTAGTACTTTTGTTATGGAGCACAACTGTGTATCTGCATTGATAGTCAATTATAGTTCCTTCCCAGCCTTCTGCAGGAAGATTTCACTGACACTGGAGTGGATATTGAGATGATACCATCTTGCTGAACCGCATGCCACGGAGCAGTTCCCTCCTGCTCTTTTCTGTGTGCTGACAGACCTTCCTAGCGTTTTCCTAACATTGGTACCTGTTGCAAAACTGGACTAATATTCCTGGAACTGAATCTGATGCTGTGATTCCAGCCTGCAGAGCCAAGAGGTGGCTGCTGGCAGTCTTGTCCTCAGAGGATTCCCGCTAGTAATATTGCACACCGAAAGATAACTTCTTTTGTAAAAACTAGTGTTCTCAAAATCTGAGCAGCTTGACATTTTAGTCATTTTGAAGCGCTGTTTTTCTGTGTTTCTCATAGTATTAATCCTTCTATGCAGTTTGTTGTGTAAGGTGCTCATAGAGGAGTCATTTCAGTGCAAAGATAAAAAATACTTTTGTAAAGTCTCATGTTACTGCATTGATTGTGGTAAATTAAACATGAGAAATAGTGTCAAACCCAGAAATAACTGAAGAACAAGGTATTTTAAAACAAGATTAATTCTATATAGAAAACTTCTTCAGTTAGAGTAATATGTACTGTTTTACAGCAGTAGGGTGGTAGTCATGAAATATTTGTGGACAAATGGAGATGTAAGAACAAAAACGGCTATTTTGTTGGTGGTTTCTAGGTGTTATTGGTATAGAGCTGTAATTTACAGTTTTGTTTTCGCATTAATATTTAGAATATCTTTAATGATGGTTTATGACTTTTATGTACAAGTAGCTCTTTAGCACAGTAGTTCCTACAAGCAGTTAACGTATATCTTGTTCTGTTTCTAGATCTGCTAGCTGTGCCTAAGCATCCGTATGCTGCTATGGAGAACTGGGGACTGAGTGTTTTTGTGGAGCAAAGGATACTGCTAGATCCAAGCATTTCTTCTATATCATACCTGCTGGATGTCACCATGGTCATCGTGCATGAGCTATGTCATCAGGTATTAAAGGTGTTTGCATATTTGGTATCAGTCTCAGGAATCACGTATTCCTTAGCAAGGTGAAAATGAATGGTAGCATTTTCACAAAGAGAGTTGCAATTTTCATTCTTACTCTAGTCAAATTAATCAGGAGTCCTGCAGGATGTACCATGACAATGAAAAAAATGGAAAAAATCAAAATGGGATTAAAGGAATATTAGCAGTGATAGACACTTGCCTGACTTCTGTGTGCATAAGCATGAATATATCCTGTGCATTTTTGCACAGAGTAAGCACCCTGATAACTGTAGAAAATGAGTTATTGCAGATGAATGTTGAGCTTCATGTTTATGTTAAAATTTTCTTTGGCTAAAATCAATTTGATAGTCTTGTTAGGCCTGTTCATCTTCCATCTTATACATGCATGCTTCTTTCTTCTTTCTTTTTTTTTGTCCTTTTTTTTCTTTTTTTTCTTTTTTTTTTTTTTTAATGCGGTGTTGGCCTACTGTTCACTAGCAGTGGATAATTGAGTCTTTATGTGTACAGTGTACAGAAAGTGCTGTACTGAAAACTATCAAAAAGAAATGTTTGTACTAAACTCATATTGCAACTTATTTCACATATCTTCTGTCTTATCTCAAACTAAATACATTACGAGTGTTTAGTAATATTGAATTGAATGCAAATGTTATTGAAGAAATGTTCTACAAAGGCAGGAGCCTCTTTTTTTTCCCCCACTGGTAGCAGGCATAATCATAGCCTTCAGGTTAAAATGAATGAAATTTTCCTGTGTAATTAGCGTGGCTTACATCTGTGACTTTGCACAGGATTCTTTAAAAAGCAATGCAAATTCTTAACACTTCCTGCAAATAAAAAATATCATATAAAGGGCAGCCTTTGTATTGGTGAATGGATAGCTGAATCTGGAAAAAATAGTATTTAGTTCAGATTCGTGTTTCATATTAAATCTACAGATGAATGTTAAGTCCTCATTGAAAGTAAGATTTTTTTTAATTGAAAATTATTGCTGGTTTGTTCTCAGTACCATAATCCTATTTTATTATATGATCTTTATTGTACAGTAGAGTAGCCTACTATTGAGCTGGAAAAATCATAATGCCTTAGGAATCAGATATGGAAAATTCACATTAAGGACATCAAATCCTTGCCCCTAAAGTGCTGAAGTGTTAGATGCTTCCGTGTAGTGCATTTGGCTCATGCTGGGTTCAATGTTCCTGATTGTAGGGTTTCCAGTGCTTCCCATAGAACCTTTTCTATAGCTGATGAAATACTATGGTCAGTAACTTTTTCCCTTGTGTTCAACTTAAGTCCTTCTTTTATTTTCCTTCCATCGTTCCATCCTTTGTCATACCTTTACTTCCAGTTATTCTTTCAACAGTTTTAATAATTTCTTCTCCTTCCAAAGCAATATATACCTCAGATGTGGGCAATTATCACATCAATAACCTGCACAGTTTATTTGCTTGATTGTCATTGAAACAGAGGCCTTTTAACATTGCTTTGGGAATGTCAGAGGATCCTGAAGGGAGTGAAAAATATATATGACTTTAGTTTAGAGTCTTTGTGTGCTCATGGAGTATTTTTGAGTGGCTTTAGTACAAATGAGAAGGCTTTCTTGGTGGCCACGCTGGTCTTATTTGTAATGCTGTCTGCGTGAGTATTCCACTCCATTCATGTTGCTGCTATTTCTATTTTAGTTCCGTGCAGATCAATGCCTTGCTCAGCTACTTTTTTGGGTAAATAGATAAGACAAAAAAAAAAAAAAAATCAAGTGGAAAGACTGTTATTTATGCTTTTCAGATGCAGGATTTAGTTACAGAGAATATGAACTAATCGTGGACCTAAAAAATTCTAAGGAGAAAAAACCCTCCAGGACTACATGCTTTGCATGTCTAGCACCTCTAACATGGTACTATCTTTATTTGAACATTTTTTTTCTGTTCTTTTTCTTAGCATACTTAAAAGCCCCTCCAGGTAATCTTAGTGGCATATAACATACCATATAACAGTAGCTAGAAGCTGTTAGATTAGCTGCAGGGGTATTGAACTGAGGGCAGCTTGGGTCTAGGATCCCTTACCTCTGCTATTTAGTTGTTAATTCTTCCTGCATTTTTCATCCTCTTTTGCTGTGCAGAACCTCATCTGTTAACCTTTGTTATCACATGAATATTCCTCCCCTTCACTCGTTTGCACTTAGAATGACAGGGATTAGCCAGAGTCACTTCTGCAGAGCCGAAAGTAGAATCCCCATCTCTAGTATTTAGATCTTCATTTATTAATTTTATAAAATTCTGGGTAGGCAGAAATGGTATTCCCATAAAGTGTGTTTATTTTTTAATTGTACTTTTCCAGTTCCTTACCTTGTTTCATCATAGAGATCTCCCTTTGATTTTAGTCCTATGATTTTGAGGTTTACTATACAAATACTACCACAGCAGTAGATGTTCCTGTAACTTAGACTAATGTAACAAACACTTTGCTAATGGTGTGTCCAAGGTAAGAAAAATGTGCAGAACTGGGCTGCTTGTTCTTAAGAGGTAGCTGTTTGGAATCTGGGTTCCAAAGTGTCAGTACTTCAGTGCTTGCTGTGGTGCTTGGCAGCATTCAGGCACAGACAGAAAATGCGAGACATCATTGCAGCAGCAGCAGCAGGACATTCTCTAGTTGTCAAATAATAAAGACAAAATTTTATGTCTTATTTTCCCCATTTTGTAATGCATGACCAGATTCTTATTTTATATATGTTTTAGGAATGGCGTATTAAATTTACCTGGATAGGTTTGGTTTTGTCATCTTGCATGTTGTCAATGATTGGTATTTCAGCCAATCATTTTACATTGATTTTACATTGAACATTTTATGTGTTTAATTAAAAACTTAATAAGTGTAGGAGAAAGGAATGTTTCAGCATAAAAACTTCCCCTCCAATACTAATATAAAACCTCAAAACACAAATGAGATATTAGTCAGTGCACATATAAGTAGCAGTTTAAGTTGATAGCTCCAAATAATTACCATAATTTATTAAAGTAATTAAAGTAGTAATCCATTTTATTTGAATATCACAGATCAGCCCCATCCACAACATTGGAATAAAAAGTAATTTGGATGTAAGCACCATGATTTTTTGTGATAGATGACCAACCTGAGTACAAGACTCAGTATGACAGAATGAATTTAATGGGTATGAATGCAGAATGAAAACTAAAAATACCTGAACCACTGGTTTTTTATAATCTGTAAAGAAGATATATAGAGAAGAGTGTCCTTTCTGAGTACCTAAAATGAAAATAAGTGCTTTCTCACTGTCAAGGTGATCATAATATCTATGAGAAACAAGCAATTTATGTAATCACACATATTCCTCTTTTCCTAGAAAATGAAAAGATATAACGATCTTCACTCAGTCCAAATTAAAATACATATTAAAATACATAGTCAAACAAACAAAGTGATATACTTAGAGCTGTCTTTTCAGTTATTTATCACCTAGGAAGTTAATAGCACCTTTCTGTTTGGAAGCTTGGCCTCAATACTTGTAGCTTCTGTGACTGCTCTATCTCTGACAGTTGTCAGTATTCAAGAATTCAACTCCCAGCCTTTTCATATTGGCTCTTTTAATACCTGTACAAATATTTCCTCCTTTAGTTGAATAATTAAATGAGTACTTTTTATCATCACTAAGTAAACATGGAAAATTCCCAAGAGTAGTCTTACTGCAGAGGAAATGCTGCCTGGAGACTTCATAAATTCTGAAAGCATTAAAATAAATATTTCCCCCTTTCTGCTAAGAAGTCACAGCTATGTTCTTGCCTAAGTCAAATGAATTTTTATCTATTATAAATCACTATTTTATTTTAATAGATGATTTTGTTGACGCTTTTGATTTGCAAAAGGATTTATCATGAACTAAATCTTTTTTTTTTATACCTCTCTCTGAGTAATCAGAGTATACCAGACGTTACTGTTTTCATATTTGTTCAGCAATCTTCTTGTAATTTAAGAAATAAACTCTATGGTATTCTGCTTAATCTTTTTGTTATCATCTGCCATTTAACTTGTTCTACTATATAGAATAACATAACATACTACTCCTTTCAAGTTCACAGAAGCACACAATGTATATAAATTCATTTTTAATGTTTATTTGTCTTTTCAGATAAATGTTCTTCAGAATAGGATCTCTTTCTATTGATCCTGTTGAATTTATTGATGGCATTCAAGTACATAATGATTACCGAATGTCCATTAAATTCAATTTCACTTAACATAAAATCACAGTGAACGTAGCTTTTGTTAGACCTGTCTTTTCTCTATAAATTCTTAAATTCGTAGTCACCTTATAACATTTGGCTTCTTTCCCCGCCCCCATCGAAATCCTATATACTACACATTGTGTAGCAACCTGCTAAGCAGAGTTTCTCTGATGTGTTCTTTGGACCTCCTGTGTTCACCTCACTCAAGATCTTTAGTCATGGCATTAATCCTTCTTTGGCAGTCACCTCTCCCCAGAAAGATATGCGCGGAAGAAGACAAAGCTTTCAAATAAGCAGTCATGAAAGCAAAGTTGCAACCCATTACTGGCCAAGTCTACTTTCATTGGCTTCCCTGGTCTCTACAGCAGCAGCTTCTGTGCTCATGAGCATGACTCTCTCTGTCTGCAGTGCTTACTTGCTGCTCCTCTTCTGCTTATTTTTTTAGCTTACTACTCCATGCAAGCTCAGCATTTTCTCACTTGATGATAAATTAATCTGTGTTGGAGACATTTTAAGGAAAAAAAAGAAACTGGCATAGAATTTTACTGAAATAGAATTTTGGTGTTTGTTCAGGGAAAAAAAAAAGATGTTACAAACTGTGAAATATTGTTTCAAAATATTGTATGTGCTTTTATTGCCACTTCTGTTAAAATAATCCATATTGCTCAAGGCCGTTCCAGTAATTTAAAGAGTGGTCTGTGAGCAGTGGAGTTGATGGCACTTGATTTCCTGTGAATTTTTATCCTTTATTCCCTTCATGTCCCTTTGGTGACAATCCTAGCACTCTCTCAAATCCTCAGGACACAAAGTACAAGGGGGAGTGGGACTGGCAGTTAGCTAGGATCGTTATCACAGAATCACAGGATCGCTGAGGTTGAGTGGGACCTCTAGAGATCATCTAGTCCAACCCCTCTGCTCCAGCAGGGACAACTAGAGCACGTTATGCGTAAACGGAGGTGGCTAGTGGCATTTTAGGTACCATCTACCTCAAATTGCTATTCTGGAAGGCTGCAAGTCTCCTATATGAGCTGTGCTAAATTCCCCAGGCCTATGTGGATTCCTCACATGCCATGGAACAATCTGTGTGGCACCAACAGTCTCCTTTGAGGCAGCTGAATCCTGCCTGTGGAGAGATGGCATGACGGTATAAAGCAACTTTCTTTAGGAAAACAGGCAATGAGTGGACTGTCAGGAGTATTGTAAATTTTCTGGGGCGGATCTTGTAGAAGAAACTCTAAAATTTAGGTCTGGGATATGGAGGCTGTGTTCCCAGTTTTGCCAGTACTCCCATTACGCACAGTGGTGTTTCCAAAGGGTGACTCAGACTTCGTGAGTTTGAAGCCCATTTCTCTCTATTTCCTCTGTTAGTCCCTTAAGTCTGGATGAACATCTGCCCAAATTTCAAATGGATGGTATAAAATATCATTATTTTTAAAACATTATGAGTAATATGTTCTTTTTAAATGAGATGTGAGCATGTTTTCCTAAATGATGTTTATCTGAACCTTCTTTGCAGTGGTTTGGTGACCTTGTGACACCAGTTTGGTGGGAAGATGTGTGGTTAAAAGAAGGTTTTGCTCACTATTTTGAATTTGTTGGGACTGACTACCTCTACCCAGGATGGAACATGGTAAGTTTATGTTATTTTGCTAATTGGGAAACTCCTCAAAAAGGTCCTTTTCTTATTCTGTACTATCGCTTCTATCACAGACAGACACTGCTGAAAAATATCAAATGATGCATGCACGTATCAGATGTCCAATAAAGCAAAATCACTAGGTGTGAAATAATTTGACAGCATTCCAAAAGTGTGATCTCCAATTTATTACAAAAGAAATAAGGTCATGTCTGTCATAACCTAGTGTCGAAATAACTGATGCCTCTCTGCTCAAAAACATTTTGGATTAAAGCAGTTGTGATTTAACATGGACCATTTTTGAAAATGGTCAGATTATTGAATTTAATCCATAAACACAACATAATTAGGAAAGGACTATGTGAGTAAAATAGACTATAAAATTGAATATATTTTTACTTGTAGTGGTCTGTTCTCCCCTCCTGAAGTTTACTTATTTTATCTTACTGCTCCTATTTTGCCGTCTAGCAGTACATGCTTAGTTAATATGGGTTAACTGTTCTGAGGATCTAGACTACAGGGTCCTTGCTTAGGGTACCCAGCTGGGCACGCTTCCTGAGCTGTGCATGCAAATTCCAGAGCTTTCTGAAGAACTAGTAAAGACATGCTAGGACATTCCTTTGGATCTACTCCCGGTGTCATTTCCAATCATGTCTCAGGTTACTTTTAGATGTCAAAAGCTGTAGTATGAATATTGCACTCAGTGGAAAAATGAGAGTTATGAGACCAGTGGATAGGGAAGTAATGTATGAGACCTTGCTGCTATATGGATTTTATTGTCTCTCACAGAATTTTTCTGTATACTATCGCTTTGTGTTTATATAGTTTTAATTACTTGAGAAAACATTTGTTATAAGTACAGATTGACTATAAAGATTTGTTGTGGCTTGAATGTTTTGGTTCTCTCTTGCACACTGATCTCTGAAGCGGTTTTGTAATTTCCTGCAGGTTTACTTAGTATTCTTATGCCATTAATTTTTGGCTGCGTGAAATTACTTAGAATCTTTTTAGTAGTTGTATACAGGTACACTTACTTTAAGATTTGCTAATTTTGAAGTTGATTTCTCTGTAATATTTATTTTTTTTATTTCAGATATTCATTTATAATTGCATTTTTAAAAAGGAAAATAAATCTTTATCTGAACTGACATCTGCCTTGTGTGGGTAGGCTTGTTGGATTCACCTAGCTTTGGCTTTAATAGAACTCATTCTTTTCATCTTTATGAAAACACATCCTGAATTACAATGTAATCATTCTAATTATAAATGCAATGAAATCTGGCAGCCCTTTATGATTTTAGCATAGTGAAATGTCGTAGATGACAATGTTCATACACTGAATTTTATCTTCAAATCGTCATAGTCATTTGTTCTCCACATAATCAGTTTAACAAATCCAGAACAACTCTGCTTTAGAAGTCATTTGGAATATAGAATGTTTGCTTTAGATTTCTGGGGAATGAACATAATGTTAACAGTTAAGCAAATGACGTGCTCAGCACGAGACGTCCAGGCATCTTAGCAGAATACAGGCTAAACAAAGAGGCTGAGCAAGATTTGGCAGTTAAACATTGAAAGCAGACATGTATTGCATAAATTACAATTAATAACGCTAATATTGCTGCACCTGAAATATATTAATCTGTCAATTTTATTCTCTTAACTAAAAAGGGGATAGACAAACTTTTCATGACGCTTTGGCTATCACTGGCCTTTTCTATCAAAATAACTGTACTGATATACTTACATAGCTAGAAAATGGGTGGCAAGATGGAACAGTTGACAAGTTCAGCATTTGAGCATTGTGGCATTTTTGGAGAATACAGTAAGAATCAACACTTGATGTTTCATCCTTATACAGATTGCAAAAAGAGGAAGCAAAAGCTACAGTTGTTGGAATTTGGTTTCCTCTATGTTTCTGTTCATGGTGTAAAGTGCCTTTGCCATTTAGATCAAACTGACATTTGTGAACAAATAAAAAGCGAGTGTTTGCAAAAAAGTAAAGCTGTTTGAAACAAGTTATTTTTTTCCAAAGTGAAGGATACAGTACAAGCTTCATGAATCAGTTGCAAAAATAAGAACTACAAGTCTTATTTTCTATAATGATGATTAAACAGGGCAACATTTCAGCATTCTAGATAGTGTTTTGTCCTCAGTAATTCATATCTGTGAAATAAAAATAAAAGATTCTTTGATATCATAGAATCGTAGAATGCTTAAAGTTGAAAGGGACTGCTAGATATCAGATGAGATTGAGATGCTAGAGATTAGGGGGGGTTTGATGAGTCCAACCCCGCTGCACATGAAGAGTCACCTAGAGCATGGGAAACCAAGAGTAATATGCCAAAATCCGATGTTTTTTTTTCCTAAAGAATGGGGGAAATTAGTTAAATTCTTTCTTTTTTAGTATTAGAACATTACCCTTGTAATTTTCCTCAAGAAGATCAAGGAATAAAATGTCATATTCATCTCTTTTTTAGCTTATTAAAGGTTTATTTTATTTTATTTTATTTTATTTTATTTTATTTTATTTTATTTTATTTTATTTTATTTTATTTTATTTTATTTTATTTTATTTTATTTTATTTTTAGAAAAGTGTAGAAGCAGAAGACATAGTCATTTATTTTGATCTTTCTGCAACTTCATTTTTAACTTGTCGAATGCTTTTCAGCTCTAGGAACATAAACTTTTACCATTAGATCTACATAACCATGTAAGTTTTGCTTCTTCGTGTCTACAGATACTGCAGAGCATTTCCGTGTTTGTGCTGTTTGGGATTCGCAGACTTTGTCTTGCTGGAGACACTTGAGGAGAGCTGCGTGTTGAGTATGCGCTCGGTGTAGCAATGCGGACCACCAGCAGTGAGCTCGCACCGCCATGGCCACTTTCCTTAAGAAGTGTTCTCTTCCCTCATTAGGACCGGGGCTGTGATAGACGAAGCCACGTTATTTACTTCTTGCTAAAGCACAGAATTATCCAAAAGTCCCAGGCCTCTACTTGCCCCTCTGCTCAGTTTTTCAACGTGACATTTTCAAGTTTTCTTTGCAACCTAGACTATCCTTGTAATAGTGCATCTGTGGTGTTTTGTTTTTGTTTTTTTTTTTTTTTTTTTTTTGGGTGGGGATACGTTCTTCTCAGGTCTAGGAAAAGCTTCTTCCTTTTACTTCTTTGCATTTTTTTTTTTTTTTTTTGGGTGGGGATACGTTCTTCTCAGGTCTAGGAAAAGCTTCTTCCTTTTACTTCTTTGCACAGCTTGCCTGTTCTGTGAGGCCTTGCCACATCTCACTTGGTAAGCTTGGGAGCATGGGTTTTGTTTGAAACCTGTTTACCTGCTTTGCCTTTTTCTCTAGGCTGCTTAACTTGCTTAAACATTTTGTTCTTCTCTTAGATTCCTGATTTTGTCTGGTTTCCTTCAGTCTTTTTGTAAGCTACTCTTTTACTACAGAAAACGTGAGGAGACAATGAGACTGAACTGCCATGGAGCATGATAACATTTTAACATTTTATTGAGGCTTCCGTCAGGTCTGGAAAGTCTTGTCTTGTCCTCGGGGCATTCATACATTTCTTCAGGCTTGCATAGTCTTAACGACAAAAGAAATCCAATCTTTTAATAAAGGCTTTCTTCCTTGTGCCCTGGGTAACCCCGCTGTAATTTTGGGTGAACGGTGTGAAGAACAGAATGAACAGTCATTCTGACAGAGGCTTCTACATCTGTTGCAGTTAATATAAAATGTAACAGAACTCTTCTGAAGAACTGGTCAAAGTTTTATTAGTCTCAAAGTGTCCAGCACGGATAGGAGGGTGAGCCCTCATTGCTGAGAACCTGTGTAGTCCCACCAACATTCCAAAGATCTTTTTAAAATTTAAGTTAACACGAGTCAAAACTAGAAACCCTCGTTTCCTTCCTTCAGCTAAAATGTAAGTCCCTGCAGGTGATTTTTGATTTCTTGAAGGCCAAGCTACTTTCGATTTTATAAGAAATATGACCCCACAACATGGGCATTAGATGCTTGCCATAGCAATGAATCCACCATTCGTTTCATTTTCTCTAGCCTTCCCTGTCCCTCAGATTAAGTGGTCTTTGAAACTGTTATTTCGAAATGTGGCAAATTCTTATTCTTAAATTTCATTTTTCAAGGTCTTGGAAGTCTCAATAACTGTTTCTGTGTTGTCAGGCCTGTTTTGAGAGGAAAACTGGCGCTGTAAACTGTTCCCACCAGAGATCAGATTCAGCATGTGTACTCAGAGGAGTTATTGGCATGTGAATGTCCACCTATTGCCTATTTTATGGTGAGAAAGAAAAGAAGTTTGTATATTAGAGTACCACATAACATGGCACAAATATTTGGTTGTCGCCCATGCTATTGAAAAGGAATAGCATCTGGATGTGAATAGCATCTGGATGTGAATTCACATGTGATTACACAAGGTAATCTCATCTCTTTGCAAGATGAGTTTTCTTTTTTATTCTAAGGATCAGAGAAGAAAAACAAATGACAATGGAAAACACTATGATGATGATTTCCTTCTCATAGTCCTGTATTTTCTCATCCAATTCACCATCCTGCTTTCCAAGGCAGGTTTGCCACTATATGTGCCATTTTCCTTTCTGCTTGTTTCTGTCATTATGTCAAGGCACTTGGTGTTTGACTCTGTAAAGGAACAAGTTCAACGGAGACTTATGGATCCAGGAATTTATTGACTGATCTTTTTCCTCCTTTTTTTCTGGTGGGAGGAGTCAGCATGTTTTGTCCTTGAATGTCTCTGTTACTGGGATAGGTGTTGAGGACTGACAGCAGGAATTACTGGCATGTAATTTTCCCTTTCATCCATCAAAGGGGTGTCAAATTCTTTAGCAGTCAGTACTCAGCTTGATGCTGAGAAAGCATTTCACAGAGCCTAGCTGCCTTCTCCTCCTCCTTTATTTTATAAAAGTTGGCTTTGGTGACAACTTTATTGGATAAGTCAAGGTGTTGTATGTCAGTGATGGCTTTGAATGTTCTGCCTTCTTTATCGATTCAAGTTCTGGGACGAGGGCTCTCACTTTCTTCTGTACTTACTACTTTTGTAGGGAAGGATGCTCATGTTTGCTTGGGGTATTCTTAACATTAAGTAATGAAGTATTTTTTAAAAAATAATCTTTTCTTCACACTGCTAGGCCCAGTCTAGATGATCTTTACGTTACAAAGGCTAAAATTAATAATGAGATTGCAGGTCAGCATTTCTGTTTTAAAAAACACTGTAAAATACTGTACATAGGAAAATTAATAGAAAATCATTGAGCTAAGCCTCATTACAGTGTGTACTCTGAACATTATGCAACAGGCTAGCCAAATCCTTGATAAATTATCTTAATTGCCTATCTTTCTCACTGGCAGGATTAAAATAATAAAAGCAAATACTACCATTAGACACATGCATCTTTTTAATGTGCTTTGACTCAGATTGTCTCCTAAAGCATTTATCTCTGTCTATAAAGAGTTTTTAGGCTTTGTTTGACTCTCAGAAAAAAAACCCGGAAAATCATTAAAAGTTTTGAAGTAGATTTAACACATGGCCCTTTCTGATTTATTTCATTATTATTTTGGCATTTCAGACCTGAGCTGTAGCCTGCTTGATCCTCTAACCCAACATAAATATCATGCTGCCTCAGCACTGAGAGAGATTCAACCTCTCCTTTTTTAAAACCACTTTCATCCTTCGTTTTTGGTTAAAGACTCCCAGTGCCTGTAAGAAGTAGGCCTTTAATTAATACCACATGGGGTATTTTTCCCCCAGTAACTACTCACCAAAGTCCATGCTTGTATGAATTTCTGTTTTAACTCAACTAAGGGGGAAGCTTTTTATGCAAAATTAACCACAATCTCATGTATAATTGACTTTGGTAGGAAAAAAAAGAGATATATAAAGAAAGGTAAGCTGCAAGTTCTTCTCTTGCTAATTGCTAGTCTCTTTTACCTATGTCAGCTTACAACTAGGAAAATAAATTTCAATCTCCAAATGATCCGTATTGATACAGTTTATTTCTTTCTGTTTTGGCAAGAAGATTTAATATGTAGGTTTCCTAACTTTAAGTAGTTAAATCTTTAACATTTAGAGATCAGACAAAGACGGTACTCAACATTTAGGTGAAAGATTTATTTAAAAGATTGAGTACGGCTTTGGAGAATGTCAGTGTCTCTTTTCTTCATGTTATTATCTACTCATTTTGAGAAAACTGTTAAAATGATGTTATTATGAGAGATTTTGGGTCATATGAGTTCAAATCTCCTGAGTTGAGGGTTCAGATGAAGCTGTAGTTTCAGGAAAAAAAAAAACAGAAACCAACTTTAGTGAACTTGCCAAATTTCACATAATTTTGAATTAGTAAATGCTCTGTCTTCAGTCAAGATGAGAAAGAAGCTTTATGACAATATTTGCTTCCTCCGTGGTAGGTAGATTGAGGAAATCACTTCTGTCTTGCTGAACCAAGAATCTCCACATTATTGGGAATTATAGTTGAGATGGGAAGTTCAGTAGAAAAGAATTGGCCATACAGAAGTGGACATATTTGTTGAACAATGCTTCTTTTCAATTTTTCAGGTATCCTGAACATGCTGCCACTCTGTTTTAAAATTGTATGCAATTGCTTGGAGCACACACAGATAAATAATTCTGTCTGTGCCTGAAAAATGTCTTTGGTTTCTTCAACTCTTATGCTTACTGAACCTCATCTCTTTCAGAATGATGCAGAGTCTAGGTGTAGCAAATCCATCCAGGAAATGATAGAGCACCTGAAAAATGTTCTGATTGATTGGCAGCTGTTGCTGGAGGTTCCCATAGTAAACCAAATGTTTCATATTTCTTGAAATAGGGCAAATTTCCCATGTAGATTCTCCCTATGGTGCTTGCATTGAAGGATGAACTTTGTGCTATGGTGTCTAAGGTTAAAGATGTTGAGATAACAAATGTATGAGGAGATGGTGTATCTATTTTCTGCCTGCTTTTAAGTTCATCTGCTTGCTTTTATGTGGATAGAATAGATAGAATGCAGTCTGTGTGAATACAATTGCATACAAGAAGGAAGCAGGCTTCTTTTTTAAGCACTACTGGCGAATATGATTATTTTTCTTTTTGGTAAAGCTATCTGCGTTATACTGCATCCTTCTGTTGTGCAAACCCTCATTTATGAAATGGATATACCAGACAACCAAAGCCAAATGTGAGAAACAGACTGGTGAGTGGGAACACCGATAGCAGTAGCTGGTGAAATTGCACAAAAAATTCCAATCCGGTACCCATTTCTGTAGTGACTTGAGTAGTATAAAAACATCATCAAGTAGCTCATGAACATCGGGTTTGGCCTTATTCTAAATGATGGCTCCTTTTCGTCCTTAACAGTGAGCTCTTGGAATTTCTGTGTCATTTTATGAAAAAAAGGCCAATCAGTGTGTGAACTTCTCTAACACAGGGGCGGAAACATTGTAGGAACTTTAATTGAAAATACAGAGAAGAGAGTTACAAAAATAGACCTGGATGCCTGACAGTTCATAAACACAGAATATGTTGCAAGTTTCTTTCAGCAAACTATGCACGTAATAGAGACATACAGATATAAATAAATAAATAAATCAGCAAGCTCTGAGTTGTTCAACTTCCATTTCCAAAAGATTACACACAGGAAGAGAGAGAGATCAAGAAATGTTGCTTTCATTTGCAAGTACTCAAGAGACACCCTGCTCTATGACAATGCAGTATTTATAAACATGTAGACAGAACTTTCTTTTGTCCCTCAGCAGATCTTTTCTGTCCTTTAGGGTTTTTTTTTCAGCCTTGGGTTTCCTCAAAGATGTTTCCCCATATTCCTCTGGTTCCTTGTTTTTCCTCATATGCCTCTGTAGTTAGTTAAGTTTCACTCTGAAGTCTTTTGTATTAGAACTGCAACATTTGGGCATTGTATATACTCATGTTCTTCAATTGTTTTTGGAATTTGTTCCCATTTCTTTCTCTTGAGGGTACAATTTCCCAATAAACCCAAGTATAGCTTTTTGCAAATTCTTGTTTTGTCAGCCATGGGAGAGCATGCATCTCTTTTGTACTCCTGATGACTAGTAAAGCACTGTATTTTGGAGAAGATATTTCCAGCAAGTTTGTCAGGAAAATCATTTACAGATTTGGATACCAGTCTTCAATTGTTTGAATGGCTTTCCCAGAACAAAGGCAATGCCTTTAAAACTGAGGCCTTTGATCTCTTATGAGTAATAATTATCAGTTTGGGCTTTCATTGTGCTTGCTATTCCTTTTGTTCCACTGTTGGATGTATTCCAGATTTTCTCCTTTTAATTCTTTTCCCTCCTATTTCCTATTAATTTTTAGAAATTATTTTTATGTGAATGACTTAAACATTACATTATCATTACGCTAACTAACTTGTGCTCTAACATTATGTCTCTATGTGGTGTTATAAAATCACCAACAGCAAACCTGTTCCATTACATCATCCTTTTCCTGTTATGCACAATAAATTTTTATACTGCTTTTGAAAGTACAGTCTTTTCTGCTGAAGAAAAAGATCACATTTGCTTTCTTTCCATATAAACGTAAACTAATGAATAGTGGGAATCCTGTCAAAGAGTAATATACAAAGAGTGATGACATTCTTTCATACACTTTCCTTCCCAAAAAAGAATGAAAAAGAGTTTTCTTTTGGTTAGCCCAGTTTTTGCTATTGATTCCTCTTGCTTTGGAAAAATATTTATGCTACAGATCCATATTTAATGATCTCCAGGTATTTCCCTTGCGTGGAAGAATAGCTATCCATAAAAAGTTTTATACCATATTATGCAGAGTTTCTTATATCTGACATGATGCTTTTACCCGTAGCAGTGAAATTTAAGATTTCACAATGTTGAAAGTTGGACTAAGGAGGGGATAGTGAAAGGTAAAGCCTTTAGGGCAGCCTCATCCCAAAGAGAGAGGATCTTACTGGTGAGGAGTAAAGAATTCATTCCTATGAAGAGACAATTGCGTGAAGCCAGCGAGCACAGGTATTAGTGCAAACATGTCAGTAGGTAAATCTTTGAGACGCATATTCGTCTCCGTAAGGGCCACGTGGTCCCTACCCCTGGATGCACACTGAAGCAAGAGCATGGAGGAAAGCAACTAGAAATATTATCATGCTTTTTCTTTCTCAACACAAGGGGGCCTGATGTTCCTGATTTTCACCATTAGCAGTTCAAAGAAAGTTCTTAGGAGCTGGGATGAAGAGAGTCAGGATGCCAAGTGGGTGGTAGGAACAGGAGGAACAGAGAAGCCTGTTTGCCTTTAAAGAAAGGCACAAAATTGAGTGGAAACACCTCTGTTCTTATTTCAAAATAAGCTTCTGCTGTTGTCATATGCTTGCTCAAAGTCCTGACCCTATGCTCTGCCTTGTAGTTTCATGAAGCTACAGATACTATCCAGACAAAGACCCAGAAACTTACCTGAAGCCTCGAAAAATCAGCAATAAATGTGGACGAAACTCATGAGATCTGGCAGTGAATGTCAATCTGCCCCTGTACAGGCAGATCAAAATGAGTGTTTTGTTTTTGTGTTGTGGTTGAACTCCCTTGGAGGAGAGTAATCTTGAACAACGTTTTGTAATTGTTTCATGTCTAGCTGCAAACTTGTCACCTACCATGTTCACAGCTCACTGACCTCATTAAATGCTTTCCAAGATTGATTTTTTCCCCTGCAATTTCTATGCTAGGTGTTTTCTTAGTCCAGTAGATATCACGTTACAACAGATCAATTCCGCCCAATGCATAGGGTGGAAAAACTAGAGACTAAAAAGCCTCTTTGCCATTAATATAAGCAATTTGGTCATATCTGTTGGTCTTTTGCTTTAATATGCAGATATGAATTTAATAGTTGAGGTAGTGTTTCTTCAGCATAATAATTAAGGTGATTTTAGTCTCTGCCATTTTCTGCATTTTGGCCTCTTTGAGCTGCATTCCCTCTGTCAATAGGCAAAACTCTCTCTCCTCTTTCCCTGTGAATTCTACGTATGTTTGAGTCTCCTTTTGAAATCCGCTCACAAAGGCTCAGTATGGAAGGGGAAAGGTAATAGGCTTTGGAAATCTTTAGTTCAATACATTTAGCTTTATGGGTCAGAAACCTTAATCCTCACTAAAATTGTACCTGCATGTGTTACATATCATACTTCTGTGGAAATTGGTGCTACCTTTCTAACTAGCAAAGAATCTAAGGTGTAACCAAAGCATCTACAATCCTTTACACTTCAGCAGTTTTCCCCTGAGTGGGGCTGTCATAATAATTGTTTTCCTGCTTCTTTAGTTTTCCATAAAAAGGGCCTTTACTAAGTGTGTATGCCTGAGAAAATTCAGAAATGAACAATAATGTGAACAAGACATTACTTTTCCCTTCACAAATCTTACCTCATGCAGCCAGCTGAGAACACTAAGAGTGTGTTGGGTAATTGGCTTTCTTGCATCCTGTGTTTTTAATTGCCTGAATATACAATCAGCTTAAGGTACATTTCTTGTGCTCTAATGAATTTTAGCATAAAGTTTTATTTCCAGATGGATCAGCACTGGAACAGCTTTTCAGCTGTCTTATAAATATAATTTAAATTAACACACTGATACCAAAGTCTTGCCACCCAAGAAATTAAACATAGAATTTATTATGTAATTGTGTGGTTATTTTATTTGTGGACATCAAGGTGGCATTCTAAAAATAACACAGCATTCTCTAGAGTTTCTTTATAATAAGCTAGCAGATTAACATTGGTTCAGAATCCGTTATATTTTAGGTAATGTTTGTGATATATTATATCAGGAAAAATAAATTATTTAAACCTCTCCTAGTTTTTAACTCACTCTTTGCACTTATTTGAAAGTAACTTGAAAAAAACAAGCAAATTAAGCTCTTCTTTCGCTGACAAAATGTTTTGGAGTAGAGTCATGTGTCAAGTTGTACCATAGCATTGGATGCACTGTAGTTGATAGAGTATGTATGAATGTTTAATTATTATTGCTGCCAGAGTAAGTATGCAGTGGTCTTGACATACTATATTAGTGGTTTTGACAATCTATATTTATAGATGGTATAGAAACAAATTAATATATTAGATACTGTTTGATACACCCGCCTCGGACATAGCTTTGGCTTTGCCTGTGTCCTTCAGGTCATGTGTGCAACTGTTCTCTCACTTGTGCGGAGAGATAATGGTGGCTTTCTGCAGGTGGGAGATGGTGAAGTCTGAAGGAGATGAAGTCTGTAGAGCACACAACTTCTGGAGAAGAAAAAGTTTCTTTTTCTGAATTATGAAAGACAATGTAGCTGTTTGCTATGACATTGCCATGGCTTCTTGTCTTGTCTTGTCTTTTCTTACTCTGACCTGCCTTGTGAATATGACATTAAGAAACCAGTGAGTTAAACACTATGCCTCAAAGTCCACACAGCAAAGTAGTAATAATTGTATTTACCCATACTTTTATCAAATATGTTTCTACCTGAGTAGTTAGTGAGCTATGTGGGTGCTAAGCTGTTGCATCTCCTCTCTCTCCTCCCCTAATAACTGCCGGGGGTAAGAGCGGTCAGATTTGCAGTCTCACATTGAGATTCTTTTAATTGTCTTTAATTTCAGTCAGCTTGCTTTCACTCCAGCAAAACTCTCAAGTCAGGAGAATCTCTCATGTTAGAACTGATTTCTAGCTGTTCCATATGCTTGTTGAAGAGTATAAAAGATCCTAGTGGTTTACATTTAAACCAGAAAATCTGATTTTAATCAGAGGCTGCCTTTGATAGCGGTATCATTTCTGTACTGTTACAGTTTTCTACTTGTCTGTGATCTTACTGCATGTGCTGTATTTCAGGAGAAGCAGAGATTTCTGACAGATGTCCTACATGAAGTGATGTTGCTGGATGGCTTGGCCAGTTCACATCCAGTGTCCCAGGAGGTGCAGCAAGCCACGGACATTGACAGAGTGTTTGACTGGATCGCCTATAAAAAGGTAGGACTAATTAAACTGTCTCTGTTTGTTTTGATGTGCCAGTAACTATTAGAGGAACACGTTCTATCTGTAAAACAAATATCAATGTAAAAATACATACATCACAGTGGTTATTGGTAGGGAGACTTTAATTTGGAATATATTACAGTGTTTTTAGCCAATTATATTCAATACTTCCAGCGTTATTGACTGAGATAAACAAACTTGGGAGGGTGTCAGCAAGAGGATTTGATTTTTTTATTATTATTCATTTTGTGTCTGAATTGTATTAGATGCTTTAAAATATAGTAGAATATTGTCTTTGTCCTAGTGAAGCTCTCTAGAGAACTCGTCAGGTACTAAAATTAAATGTAATAGTTTCTCTGCTTTTCCTACGCATGAGGACTTTTTATATTCCTCCAACCAGTGAACTCTAAAATCATTGCTTACCAGTGACAAGGGAGCTGAGATCTATGGGCAATGGAGGAATACATAGTAAATTCAGGCAATTTCAAATTGTATTTCAGTCATAGGAAACCTTTCGGCCAGCTTTGGGACTGTTACACTGGCATTGCTGGAGGAGTGAGAGCGCTTCACGCTTCCATCTTCTTGCTCATATGACTGAACTTGCTCTTAACAAATGACCCAAAAGCTGGTGTTTGCATTTGATCACACGATTATTTTCTGCTATATGCTGTCACATGCAAAATACCTTCATTTCATGACCGAGCGATGTGACACAGAAGCTGCTGCATGCAGCCCTCTACTAGGAAGGCTGTATAGGAGCTCCGTACTTGGAATTCAGCAGCAAGAGTCTTTTGCCTGTCACCCTTGTGTTTGGTAGTACTTTCCTTCTGCATCATTAGTTGCATAACGTGGGATTGAACAACACGGCAGCGATGTAGCTGTGACTGGCCTACTGAGCCTCCAGATATTCTGTGTGCAGATGATATTATCTGTTTATCCAGTGCTCACTCTGGGCTAAAAAGAGGTGTATTCTCTCAGTTGCCAGCTGTTCCTATTCAGCAACAAATTCAAGTTGTTACTCTTCTATGTGTGTGCATAAGTAATAGGTATACCTTGTAATATGCAAACATAAAATTTTTAGGCGGTAGGATAATATTTTAAAATGCTGGAGTTGCTCCAGAGCCCAAGAAACATTTTCAAAAATCCCTTAGCTAGCTTTGACAACATTACTCTTGGTCAGTTAAGCTATAATAATGAGCAGCTTCAGCTTACTGAAGTACTCGCGTTGTTTAAATGTTTCAGTCATATTTTTGCTGGTGATAGCTGAAGCTTGGTAGGTTCAGAGGTTTATCTCAGATCAGTATCTTAATATTCCAAGCTAATTATTTTTTCTAATTAATATGATAATAGTAATATTAGCGTAATATTTGTCACTTATCTTTCCATCATATGAACACTTTACAAACATTAAGTAATTTTCATTTACATTGAAATGACAAATAGGACACTAGGACACATCTGTATACTGCTAGCTCTTTTATGCGGGATAATAGGATCATTCTGTTTTCCGTGTGGATTAAAGCACTATCTTAAAGCACAATATTGTAACTGTCTGTTCATTTAAAGGTTCCTTTTCAGTGTAACAATTGCTGTGCCCAGTGAATATGACAGCTGCTCCACTCAGTTTCTGTGGTGGCCTTTCAGCTCTTGCACAACCTTAAATGACTCCGAGTGTGTTCATATCAGGGCTGGATCCTGTAGAATTTTAAACCCATTTACTAGATCATTAGGAGTGATGGGCGAATTTGCTTGCACTCTTTCTTAGATGAGAAGATTAAAAGACACACTGCTGACATGACTTCTCCCTTTTGCTATCTGTCTCTCTGCTTTTCTGCCTATCTATCGATTCCTTTGTTTTAAGTACAAGCAGTATCTAATATAAGAGAAACCTTGACTTCATAGATCTTTGTTTCATACTGCCTGTTCTTTCGTCTAAACACCTGAGACTGTTTCCTTCTGAGATAAATGGATAGAGTAAATTTAACATTGTGAAGATCCTGTAGCTCTTGTAGGGTTTTTTTTCCTACATAACTTTTTATGTATATATGCATAGTCTGCACATCAAATAACTAACTTGTCGATGAAACAAACTTATTTGATAAAACTTTGGCCTGTCCTTTTTGCTCTTTGGTGTCTACCGATATGAACCTCACGATAAATCATACATCAAAAGAATGCAAACTGTGAAACTGTTCCAAAGACGCCATCTTTTTCATCACTGATACTGCTATTCATTTCTCTTCTCATTTTTGTTTGTTATGTCTGTTTAATAGGTAGTAGGTTTTATGTGGTCAGGAGTGTACTTAAATATATTCAGGTACGTCACTGTCCTTGTTGCAAATTGAACCATGATGGAGGGATGTTCCTGGAGTTTGCTGGGATGATGCTTTGATTGTTGCTTTTTTTTTTTTTTTTTTTTTTGACTTGGTGACAAATCTCAAATTCTTGGGAAATGGATCTCTTAGCTGTTGTATACTTTGGATGAGGTCCATCAAGGAGGACTGAAAAGTCTTAAGCTGTTTGTTTTTAATTGGTCTAGTCCTATGTGCAGTATCTTTCATGTATATTTTGATAGAACTTTTTTTTTTCTTTGCATTCCGTTTATTTTACAATTTTTTCACCTTTTGCTCCATGGATTTGTCCATAGGCTCTTTTTTCTGTCCTTACAATTTTCTGTGTGAAATTGAAATGAAGCAGCTTTCTCTCATCTGATTTTTCTTCAGTAAAATTACAGTCATTGAATATCATTGTCATTGTCTTTCATCAATATGGGATAAGTCAATTAGACACTATTAAAATGTCGATCTCTGGTAGACATTGTCAGCCGTCATTTTAAAGATTCACGTCGTCTTCTTTCTTTTTCTATACACCTTGGGGATAATAATTGAAACTGCTATTTAAATGCCTTGGAGCTGAATATATTTTTCATTTCCACTTGTTTGTCCTCTGTAGTTGTGCATGTTAAGAAGTCTAGTGCCATAGAGTCCCAGGAATTGTATTCACTTAATCCCACAAGCATCATGAAAAATATACTGATACCCTTCAGAGTACAATGCATCCATTTGAATTGTTGACAGTAATGTTTACCTCTTTCAAAAGCATCATACTAATCATTTTTAAAAGAGGAGCATGCTATTCTCCACTAGAGCCACAAATATACAGAGGAAAAAACAAAAATTGTGATAGTTCATTAAGCAGAAGTACTGACAGGAGATTCCAAGCTCTCTAGTTCTTTGCGAGAGTGGATATGTCTTTATAGTACAGCTTGAAGTAAGATCGTGTCCTCCCACGGTGATAGGAAAAGTGGTTATATGCCAAGTGTGCTGGGAAATATAGCCTGTTGAAGACGAGAGGGGATCTGAGAATTGTTAAAACAAAGCAAAAAGTGTGACAGCCTTTGCACGCCAGAAATAACTGAGAGCAAGAATCATAGCCCTGGAGAGCTGCATCAAGAGAGGAGGAGAGTGTGCAGCAAGAATAACAGGAGGAACAGCAATCAGCCAGGAACAGCCTGCAGGAATAAAATGGACAACAAGACAACTGCAGCATGAAGGGAGCAGCCAGACCCAAGCAGCATGAGATGGATGCATCCCAGATGGATGCATCCCAGATGGATGCATCCCAGGCGGACCTGAAGAAGTCATAGCTCTAGATGGGTAGCTTCAGCCAGATGATAGAGAGGATGGTAAAGCATCAAGAAGTGTGCAGAGAGACAGGTAATATCTGACGTAATTCCCATCAGCCTCAGGAGTGTGGGATGCTTTGACGTTACCAGCTTAACAGTCTGACAGCAATCAGAGCAGGCAAGACCAAGAGTATCGAGTATAACTATAACAGTACCCCCAATAGAATATGACTGGACAAGTGACAAAAAAGTGATCAAAACAAGAAGGAAGATAGCTGGAATAAGTAAGAATATACGTTTTTTTTCTTCCCTCTAAACTCAAATGACTGCAAGAGTGAGCCACTGGCCCAGGCTTTGTAGTCAAAATAATTTATTTCCTAAATCTTTAAGTGCATAATTTACTTTTCCTTCATCACTTTGTGCCATTTTTAAAAAAATCTTTTTCCCATTTTCTGCATCAAAATTATGGAAGGAAGGTACATTCCCAATAGTAAACAATAGGTGACTCTCATCCCTACCTCCCCTGAAAGGGAATGGTCTATGTTAGGGAATCTGTCATAGTAGCAACAATAGTAGTAGAAAGAAGAGGAGGAGGAAGAGGAGGAAGAAGGGGAATAGTGTAGTCAGCAGAAAGGCTCTCTGAAAACTAGGTACTTTTCGTTTATGTACCCCAGGCACAGCAGACTATATTGGCACTGGGATAACAAAACAAAGCATCAATGCTGTCCAGCAAAACCATGCTTGATATTGGAGTGAAATCCATTCAGTTCACGTGTGCAATAACGTTGTGGTTTGGTCTAATAAAATGCATACGATGTGCATCTATGAAATACAAAAAAGTGAGAGGAGCTCATTAATAGAAGAAGGAATACTAAATACATAGTAAAAGATAGTAAAGCATATTTTATTTTTAATTATTCACAAAACTAAATCAGCAACATGGCACCTATTATTTAAGATAGCTGTTCAAAAATCCTATGATACAATCCAGGTGGCCTTGCAACCTCTTAACATAACATAGTGGGAGTATATACTCTTAACCTAGTATAAAGGGAGAACAGTTTTGTCTTCCTGACTAATTTAGCTGTGGTGTCATTTGTGAAAGTCGTTATGTGCTTTGTGTGCATTTGTGTGATGGTGGTGCCTGTTCCATGACGAGCTAGTGCAGCAGGTCAGTGCCCAGATTGCAGAAAGTGTTTTCAAAAGCCATTTGCTCATAATGCGTTGTAGCAGAGGAACTATCTTGTAATGACAACAATTTCATTCTGTTGAGATAAAAAGATTGTAGGTCTTTACTGTGTCCAATATGAAAGCCATCTAAACTCAGAGGCAATGAAACCTTTAAGTTCAAGTTCAGAGCCATCCCAAGAATGCCTGATTTTGAGTAGGGAGAATCTCCCATTCCATCTGGTTGTGTGCTGGTTCTTAAAGGTAGACAGTATTTTAAGATATTTAAAATGCCTGTGTGCCTGTCTCATTGAGCACCTGTCTAACGCAGAAGAAATTGTTATTAGTCTGTTACACTATTTAGAATATACTAACATAGTGTTTCCTGAAGAAGAAACATAGTAACCACTATGGACCCTGTATAAATAGCTGCACACCTACTGTGCCTCAGGAGGGTTACTTCCCTCAAGTTGAGGTAAAATTATGTACTGTTTTGAGTGGAAATAATAAAAACAGCGAAAACATGAATAAAGATGCTGTTTTAAAGAAGAACTTTAAAGTTGCAAGATTTATTAAGCAAAATTGCTTAATAACACAAGGAAGAACAATCATTAAGACACAGTTTCTTCCCGTAAGATTTTTCTGCCTGTCTCCTTTTGAGATACGAGGACAATCTAAGTCTTGGCAGAAATGGCACCAGTGACTTGAGGCATTATGCCCTGCAGTTATTTATTATACTTATTTCCCCTGCAGGGAATCTAGAGAACAGAAAGGTATGTATCCATGTTTCAGATGTTTCCACAGCTTAATATAAAATGTTGACAAAGGAGGATTAAACTAAAGCCTATGCCCTCGAGTTCCTGAAGTGCACGTGTGTGTTTGGTTTCTCTAGCTGTACTTTGTGATGGTAATTTTCAGCAAATAGGAGAAGCTCAGTTCATGAGTGACTTAAACCTTTGCAGGTAGTTTCTGGCATTTCCACAAAGGAGTCTGCAAAGCAACAATTCCATAATAAAGAAAGATGAAATAAATTTTGTTGAAACCCATCTTGTTTCAGAACAAATAAATGACCAGCAATTGGAAATGTAAAAGTAACCTGTAACAAATGATAAGGGTAGGAGATAGAGAATAAATTGGAGGTAATGAAACAATATAAAGAGAAAAATGTTGACATAAAAAACATTACCAGCAAAGTTTCAGTCTGGTCTGACCCCAGGAGCCTCAGAGGATTTTTATTCAGGAGGAAACTTACTGAAGTTTTGTGATTTTCTTTTTTTTTTTTTTTTTTTTTTTTT